>CM074284.1:22869876-23449876 GCA_037194245.1 Opsariichthys bidens | reverse complement strand
AGTAGGTTGGACAAATGGACTGACCAAATTTGCAGTTTTTTTTTTTTTTTTGGAAGCTGCATTTAAAATACATAAATATTGCTCAAATTATTATAATTAATCATTTTCTTTTCATAAGTTGTGCAGCTTGCAGAATCTTTTTGCTGTGTCCAGGGATGTGCTCCATGTAAATGAGAACCTGAATTTCCAATTAAATTTGGAAAAGTACAACAGCTTGCCAAACTACTTCCAGATACAGTACAGATGTATCATCTTTACTTCAGGCAAAGATGGTGGCACCCATGGAAATGTTCAGTTCCTTTTAAAACATAATGTAGGCACTTTGACACATCGATGCATTTTATACGATCATAAAACTTTATGGAAATGTTTAGCAAACATTTGCAGAGATCAATGTGTTAAACGATCTACTCTGACAGACATCCACCCAGGCGTGGATTAATGCACAGGTTTGCCTAGAGCTGTGTCTGAAACCGTTCACTCATTCACTAATCCCTATATAGTGTACGGCATTTGAGTGAATTCAGACGCAGACGTATACACTGTGCGTCGGAGAGCTGAAGCTATCGGCTCGACACGTTATACTAGTTTTATCCTACATTGTTACTTGCGTTATAAAATGTTAATAATAAGAATTATGACTTTATTTTGTAATCATACATACCTCTGTGCCAACTTAGAAGTTTCATTGATTGTATAATTGGTTTGTTCAGAATCATATACTATAAAAAAACTGTAAACAAAAATAAACACATCAACAAGTGTACATTTCATGTATTTATTTATTTTTTTAGTTTGTTTGAAACTCAAGTTTCGAACTCAGTTTAGGGTAGGCCAGACTTTTTTACGTCAGCGTGAATAAAAAAGATCCTCATTGGGAATAAAAAAAAAAAAAGCAGGTGATTGGATAGATGTGACATTTGGTTCACGTCTGTCCAATCAGCTACTGGTCAAATTGTCAATCATTTTCAATCATTTTCAATCACTGTTCTGCTAGACAGCATAGCAGCAAAAATGTCCTAAAGAACGTGCGATAATGGAGCACAAAAATGAAAAATACAAAGATTAAAAGAACAATGTGACCAATATATACTGATAAAAACCTTAAATTGACCCTTCGCAAGCCTCGCCCCCCTGTTGCTATGCCCTACAACCCATATCATCATGTTCACACGCAGTGAAAAATACATCGCGGAGCAAAGAGGCCATGGACAACGTATGAAACGGTTTCATATTTAAAATACTGCAATTTTTTAAAGAAGTTTAAACAATAAATACTCTATAGTAGCTCTTTAATGTGTCATGACAGATCACTGTAGTGATCCTTCAATTGGCTCATGAACCGATCATCTCTTTATACTAGTTCATTTATAGCATCAAATAAACATGAATGAAAATCAGAAGGAATGTTGTTTCAAGCGCGGAAAGACGTGAATACGCACAATTTTTCAAGTTCAAGTTCACCATATATTAAAATCTACTCTCTGATAAAATGGCAGATTATGATTGGTCAGATCACCTGTCAATCAAACTGTCTGCAAATGGTTAATTGTCTGGATACATCAAGACAGGAAGTGGCGAAGTCACACAGTCCTTGAGGGTGAGATCATTAACGGCAGAAAATTCAAGCGCACGTATATGTATTTTTAAGGTCCGTTCACATATCGCGCCTAAAAAGCGTGGAAAGCGCGGCCGCATGGCTTCCTCCTTTTTCTGGAGCTTGTGCTTCTGTGGCGTCTGTTGTTGCAACCATGAACAGCTTTCTCCACAACTACACAGTAGTTTCAATGGATTTCCATCACCGAAAAGCCCTTGCAGTAGCTCTAGTACAAGATTTATTCATGGAGAAGAAAAAAAAAAAAAAAACTCCCGCAGTGTTAGGGTGCACCACCAAAATTTTCATAAAATTATCCTAGAGCTCCGTCTGGACGATGAGAGATTCAAAGTCTATTTCAGAGGGACCAGTTTGATAATCTTTTAAGAAAAATTGGCCCAAGCATCACCAAACAGAGCTTCTGCAGTGAAACCTCCTCTCCTGCACAACGGCTCTACCTTTTATATAAATTTTATATAATAATAATAAAAAAATATAATAAAATATAATATATATTTGCCGTTTTATTCAGATAGTACAGTTGGACCGAGGCTATGAAATAACTGAAAATGGATGTTCAGCGCTGACAATAAAATACACATTTCCACTGTAAGTCAACATAATGATATGATATATTTGCATAGATGACACATTGTGTCCGAACTCGATCATAACATTCCGTAAATTGCTCCATTTTATATAATGTCGTCTCATTGTGGTACTGTTGTGGTATCTGTGGAATGGCAGTATTGTTGTGAACCCAAGATTATAGGATCTTCATACAACAAGAGTGATGGTTGGGGTTTAGTATCCACAGACAGGAATGTGGATTGGAACATTGTAGTTCCAGAAGAGATAGGGTATTAGCGGGCTAGCTGTGATTACGTTTGAACTTTGAACACAGTGATTAGCTGGAATGTCGAAGTTCCTGTGTTCTGCCGCCACTAATACATCAACTATTGTCAAAACAGGCTAAAAATGTGTCAATCGGGAAGGAAGCCGCAGACCTGCACACAGGATGAGCGCGCTTTGATATCGTTTGGGTTCTCTTTGGCTGTATTTTCTCAGCGTTTACTTTTCAAAATGCTCCCCGTCCACACTAGCGTTTTCCAAAAGTTCCTCATCCACATTGAAACATCGGAAAACGCTAAAATCGCCGTACCTCACATGCATAAAACCATAATAAAAGCTCACTCATATTTCAGAGAGACCAGGGACTGTTCTCATGATACCCGTCTAACACAACCATTTTATTAGCAAAATATCTTGCCACGTGCATCAAGGTTGGACTCAATCAGCGTTTAAAAAAGCGTTTGCCGCAGGACAGCAATTATGAATACATTTTCTGTCATCTTTGTAGGAAATATATAATGAAGATTGAACAAAGTAACATTTATCTTAAGCTACACTGAATGTGACTGGTTTGTCGCTGGCACATACGGGTATAAACATATCTATTGGTGCAATATGTATCACAGTGCAGTGAAAAAGATGCATTTTCATCATGTATCCAGATTAAAGTAGACTTAGCCTCAGAATGCTACGTTCTGTCCTGATATTCCCCAGACTCTCAGGGCTCTCATTCTTCCAAACCTCTCCATATATCCATCAGTGAATCCTCTTCTAATGTGGTTGTGGTTAAATTTGTCACGCTATACAAGTTTGCGGACTGGCCAAGAGACATTTCACACGACATGCAAAGTTGTGTTTTAAAGCAGTGTTTTCAGTTATGCCATGTGTGGAAAGGATTTTAATAATTTAAGCCAGATGCACAGTGTTATGGTTAGTGGGTTCAGTTGGTACTCTTCTGCTTTGGATGACCGTAGCTCTAAAGCGCTGTTGATTTTCAGGTTTTGCTTCCCTCTGTTAATGCTGGCCCAGAGTGTAAGTCTTCATAGGATATTATCTGTCCAGACCATGTGATGCATACTGCCCACAACAAAGGCCAGAGCCCTTTGATTGCCTTGGGTTCATGCAATTTCTGGGTGTCTAGTGTTTTTTCCCCCATGCATTTTTGAAAAACGTATATCATTTCAACTAAAATTGATTAATGACTCAATGTCCTCAATACGAGTACTGAGTTTTTACTCCATTTGACTCAAGTTTGTGATAGTTTTAAAAAATTGCCAGTCATGAGAATGTACATGATTCGTTTCTGTGATATTTCCTGTTTTATGGTTTGTCACATGACAACAAAATGGCTACCTTGCATGTTGGTTACACCACGCTGACTTTGGTTGATTCTGAAGCTTTATCCGTCATCAAGCTCCAACAAAGGCAGTCTTAAATTAAAAAAAAAAAAAAAACAATCCACAATCCTTTGCACAATTTCCCACAACAACAACAAAAAAAAATTGGCAGGAAGTGCAAGACAAAAAAAGTCATGTAAGAAATCCGAAAATTGTTTTTCTATATTAATCAAATTTGATCCGTCGTTGTGTGAGCACGTCACAATGACCATTTGTGAAACTGCTCCACTATAGGATTAATGGATCAGATTTAAAAGGAAAGAAAAAAAAACTCTGAATGTGCTTCATGAAACCTTTTAGTTCAAAAACAACCGCAAAGACCATCTTAAGCTGCCATCACATCCTGTAACTATCCATTAACAACTCTAAATTAGACATTGGAAGCATTAGGCCAGCATTTCAAAAATCCCCCATTTTCCGCCTCTCTAGGGAAAATGGTCCTAATGATTAAGATCACCATGACAACGTAGGTAATGTGTCTATGCCAGGCTGAATGTTTACCAGACATTATGGTATGTGAACTCGTCAGAATGACAGAAAAGTTCATAATTATACTAGACTAAAATTGCCAAGTGCCACAACTACTTATTGGCAAGTGTAAAATAGCAGGCATAGAAATGGCTGCTTTGGCTGGTCATTAAAATAAGCTGCTATTTACTGAAGTGATTTGTTGCTAATTAAGTCAGCACATGTGGCAATGCTGGTTTTTCTTTGATCATTTTTGCTGTCCTGTAAAGGAACAGATAATAACCTTGGAACTTATATGTGACTGTCAAAATAGGTTTTTCCAACAATCCCTGTCTTCCATTGTTCAGGTGAACAGGTAGTCTTGCCCCAAACGCATGTCATTGGTTGAGCGCAGAAGTTGACAGGCATAGCCACTTAAACCAATTTTTTGACAGTGGTAAATCAACTTACAAATGGCTTACTCATAGTTGTGTTTGCATATAAAACTTAGAGGGTACATGTAAACTTTAATACTTTCAAATCAATTGATTCACTTTCAGAGGAACAGATTCCATCTCTTGTACACAAATGTTATTTAAAATTGTCTACTAGACAAAGGGTCATGTAGTCTTGGTCTAAACTTGAGGATTGTACTTCAAATAGAATGTCCATCCTCCCTAAAAATAGAATTGTTTTTATGATTCACGAATCATGGATCCTCCATCCTCCATTCTATTTGAATGCACCACTGAGAGCAATTTGTAAATATTTGCAAGAATATGTTTAAAAGAATGGCCGATGTTCAAGGAAAACTGTCTCCTTTGAATGACAGAAAATGATACATATTAGGTGAAGGAAAGGGTGAGTGGACGAAAGCGGAGGTGAAGAGAAGAGTTTAATAGAAAACAGCTGCCGTGAGGATTTGCACTCTGTTGATTTACCGTCAGAGGGGAATTTACGGGAACGAGGCAAACTATGAACATAACACTCACGCTTTTTCTCCTTGCTCTCCTTCTCTTCCACAGAACTCAATCAGACACAACCTGTCCCTGCATAGTAGGTTTATCCGTGTGCAGAATGAGGGGACAGGTAAGAGCTCTTGGTGGATGCTCAACCCTGAAGGTGGCAAAAGTGGCAAGTCGCCTCGACGCCGGGCCGCCTCCATGGACAATAACAGCAAGTTTGCCAAGAGCAGAGGACGAGCAGCAAAGAAAAAGGTAAAAGCTGGACACCAAAGCTTGCAGTGATCTTTTTTTATAAATAGTACATACTATCCATGAATATATAATTTTCACGAGTGGTTCTGTTCGTCTCTATTTATAGCTGGCCCTTCAAGGTGGGCCCGAGGGGGGTGCAGACAGCCCAGGATCTCAGTACGGCAAGTGGCCCGGCAGTCCAAACTCCCACAGCAATGACGACTTTGATGCCTGGACGGCTTTCCGTCCCCGCACAAGCTCTAATGCCAGCACACTGAGCGGTCGTCTCTCACCTTTTATTGACGACGAACTTGGTGACTCTGACGTCCACATGGTCTACCCAGGCCCTGGGTCAGGGTCCAAGATGACCTCCACCCTCCCCAGCTTGTCTGAAATGGCTGGTTCTATGGGTCACAGTGGCTCTGAGAATGTGATGGAAAACCTTCTGGACAACCTCAACTTGCTCTCACCTAAGAACCAATCAGTGGGGCCTACAGGCGGCCCTGGGTCAGGATCCAACCAGTCCTCACCCTCCTCACTTATGCAGGCCAGCCCTGGTTACTCCCCCTACAGTTCCCCAGGCCTGACTGCAGTAAACCAGCAGACCCAACAAGACTATCGCAAGTGTCTTTACGGCCAGGCAGGAATGGGCAGCATGTCCCCCATGCCGATGCAGTCTCTGCCAGAAAGCAAGTCCAGTTTTGGTCCTGGTCCAGGAACTATTGGTCAGTTTAACTGCACAGCAGGGCTGCTGAAGGAGCTTCTTACGTCTGATGGGGAGCCTGGAGAGCTCCTGCCCTCGGTGGATACCGTTGTCTCCCAGTCAGCTGGAGGTAGTGGATGCATGTTGCCCCCCTACAGCAGTGGGCGGAATGAACTTATGGGAGGTGGAGCACCTCATAGCCATGCCCTCTCTCATCCACACAATATGCATGGACAAGCCCCACCCACATCTGTGGCATTGAATGGGCGATCGTTGCACCCTCTGGGCACGATTGCCCACAGCAGTGCTGGTGGACGCCTGGGAAGCATCAAGTCAGCCATGCAGATGCAGTACGGAGGCTCCAGTCATCTTGGAGGTGGGATTCCTTACTGCAGCATCAACACCAATGGATATGGCCGCAGCCCAGGAATGATGCCCCACCAGCAACAGCAACACCTTGAGAAGCTGCCCAGTGATCTGGACGGTATGCCTGTGGAGCGTTTCGAATGTGACGTGGAGTCCATCTTGCACGATACGCTCATGGATGGAGAATCGCTGGACTTCAACTTCGACCCCATGGCCACCCAACAGGGGTTCCCGCCTCACAGTGTCAAGACCACGACCCACAGCTGGGTGTCTGGGTAGGACACTACTTTTAAGGGTCAATAAGATGTTTACAACTAATCAGTATCTAGAGTCCTGTTCACCCAAAAATGAAAATTATCCCAAAATTTACACCTCCTAAATTCATTTATTTTAAGTCTTATTGCAAAACATTTAGTTGAATATCATGAACAAAAACCGAACACATACACAAGGAACATTTACCTATGGTTTATAAATACCATATTAAAAACAACTAGTCTAACCAAAGTAAATTTCAAATCATTATTAAACAAGTAAAACACTCAAAAAAAATTGTTGGTATTCAAGTAAAGAAACTAATCAAATGTAAGAATGCACTTTATGAATAAAATATACATTAAAATATAGTTACAAAAGTTACTCAGTCAAGAACGTGAGAATTTTCTCTGTCTTTTGTTTGATTGGTGTCGTTATAGAGACGTCAGCAGGAATATTAGCACTGTTACATAAGCGTGCAGCACAGAAAAGTGCACGAGTCATCTTGCGCTTGACTGGTTCAAAATCACATTAAAATCACTTTGAATATGTGTGCGGCACAGAAAACAGTCATCTCACACTTGAATGTTTTAAAGTCCTATTGAAATGCACACAAAGGAATCGAAATTGATTTTAAAGTATCCGATTCCTCACCTCAAGTATATTCGATTGACAAGATTTGATTGCTAACCTTAACTGGCACTGACTAAAGACTTATTTTAAACTGCATATTACCTTCACCTGAGGCTGAGCCAGGGCAGTTGGAGCTGGGTGATGAGCACATTGATTGAGGTAGACAGCGTGTTTAGTTAATGTGTCATTACTAATATTGCCTCTTAACGGTAGTTAACGGTACCCAAAAACTAATATATATATATATATATATATATATATATATATACATATATATATACATATATATATATATATATATATATATATATATATAAAATAGCGGTTCTCTGTACTCATCCCTTAGGGCAAGTAAATTGTGATCATTTTCATCTTTGGGTGAATTAACCCTTTAACTTCTTGAGTGGTAGTTTTATAAAACACATTTTGACACCATGTATATGTGAGGTGGTCTCGTAGACAGTAAAAGAATCACATTTTTTTTTTTTTTTTTTTTTTTTTACAGGTAAAAACTCTCAACTGGAGTACAGCAGCAGTGAGCGGCTGTCTACATACATCCAAACCTCTCGTCAACCCCTTGTCAGGGAACGTAGCCCCTGTTATTCTTTCGCTTTCTTCAGTGGAGGCGGCTGATACAACCTCACACTGCCAAGTACATTGGCTCAGTGAGGAGCTAAATTGCAAGGACGTTTTCCTCAGACATTGGGACTCGTGTTCAAACTAAGTGCCAAACCAGGTGCCTGTGCTCCATAGCCAAATTGACAAGCTTTATTTTACTGCCTTCTTGCTGTAGAGAATCTGCGCTCAAATCAGGGCAACAAAAACCTGAGGCCCTTACATCTGCTGCAGCATACACTTTCCAATGTCCACACCAATTTACAGGAGTGATTTTAAAGCCACATTTTCCATTAAGGGCAAACTGTGATAAGGTATAAGCACCTAATCCAAGACCAGGCAACACACCTCAAGTACATTTGATACACCTCAGAAAAGTGACAACCAAGTTAAGAGCGCTCTTTCATTCATTGTGTTGTCAGTTCAAAACCCTATCCTGCAATTTTTGCTGAGGGTAATGCATTCATGCTGTGCTTCATGGAGACTCCATGATTGGCCTTATTGGGAAGAAGAACTGGAACAGTTGTAGGCAGGAATGACTGTAAATAGATTTATTTAGAAATGGTCCTGCAGAAACAAGACCTTAAACGTTAGGGAAATTGTTGCAGACTAGTTGAACTACGTCGCATACAGCACATCATAACACTTTCATTTCTGTCTCGTCAGCATATTTGACGTAGAGCAGATGTACAGTACTACATTTCTAAAGAGTATGTTACTATAAACTGGTGTACAGAGAGTTTACACAATGATATCAACAATCAGGGCAACAGATTTAATGTTGTTTTCTAAACCTGAGAGAAACTGGATTTGATATTTTACAGTTTGGTTGGCTTACATGGAAAAATGTTTCTCATCTGAATTGTATACATCTTTCCATATTTCTTGTAAATACATGAAATATATATTTCAAAAACAAAGCAGAAATATTTAGGGTTTTTTTTTTCCCTTTTTTTATTATCATAATTATTCATATTGCTGTTTATTATTGGCTTCAGATTTTAGTTTTAGATTTAAAGGAATAATTCACCCAATAATTAAAAATCAATTTACTCTTGTCATTCCAAACTCATTTATTTATTCTGTGGAACACAAAAGGTGACTTTTTGAACAATGTCCTGGCTTCTCATTCTCATGTGATAAATAAAAGGTGATCGTTATCATTTAATGGTAAAAAAGTGGTTCATTCAAATGCATCCTTTGTGTCATGGAAGAAAGCATGTCACACAAGTTTGGAATGACCGTAGGACGAGTAAATGATCCCAGAATTTTTATTTTTGGATGAATTACTCCTCTAAGCTGTGTATAGTGTGTTTCTTCAGAGGTCTGGGGTCCTCAAGACAAATTTAGAATTTAAAAATAAAATCGTCTGTGCATTCCTGCATTAAAAAAAGATCAAGCCTGTCTTTATGACCCATATAAGATACAAAGATTCAAAGATACAAAGAATCTAAAGATTCCATTTGTGGAGAAAAAAAAGTTTGATTTGCTCAAGAATTTTTTACAGGGCCCCAGACACCACCAAAGCCTTTAACGGTGGTTAAAGTAGTTTAGAGCTACAGCGCTAGCAGACTCCTATGCCTTTGCCACCATATTGAATCTGTTGCTGTAGTATGCTACCATTTTCTGCCTTTAAGTGTAGAGAGTTTTTGAAATAACATTATTTATTTGGCTGAAGGTGAAGTGGTGTTTGTATCATTTACACTTGTATTATATTTGTTTTATTTCATATCTCTCTCAAATTGCAGGCACTGTGATGTATACGTTCTACAAATTTGTGGTGATTTTCCAGGTCTGTGCTGCATCAACTTTTTCTTGTTCATTTTACCGAAAATGTCAAGTTTTGTTTCCTTGCACTGCTACAGGTAGACCTTAAAAATGTTCAAACTGGCAAGCAAAAATTGAAGCAGGGTGCCGATATCTCAATTCATTGAAGACTTGAAAATTTTGAAAATTACTTCTTGATTAGGGTTTAAAAACAAAGGCTGAAGACAGGTTCTCACTGTTGGCCAACTTTTAAATATTAAATGCTTAATGTTATTAAGTGTTCTTTATAACTTGAGGATGCTAACATCATTTTCTAATGAAATGGAATGTGATAGAGCAACAATCTGCAAGTTACTAACATTTGGTCAGTGTTTTGGTTTCTATTCCTGTGGCTTTGTACCGTGTAGCCCTGGCCATTGTGAAATCTAATTGGTCCAAAATTCCACTCTACATGTAACAAAATATGATTGGCTGTGCCATAATTTTCACTTTTAGTATGAACAGACAAATTTCCTGTTGCGCCTGGTTGGGATACAGTGAGGTTCAGTCGTGGGACGAAAGTCAGACATCTGTTTACTTCACAAATAGCTCACACCATAAATTTATTATTTACCCTCTGACCTACACTGCCTTACTCAGCACAGGGAAAAGATCAGATACTTTTTTACTAATATCACTGTGCCCACCATCATGAACATGCATTTGCTTTGTGAATTTAGCAGGTGACCCCACCTATGCACATCCATGTACTTTAATGATTAGTATGATTATGATCTCCAGTTTGTTTTTAATCGATGACAAGATATTTGATATTTCATGTTTGATAGAGCTGTGGAGTTAATGTTATGTTAATGTCACAAATGTTAGTTCATAGTTCTGAAGTACATTTAGAGTAGAAGATAATTTACATGCAAAGCTTTTTGTACACGGACACTGTTATTCTTGTATTTAGCAGCAATTTGTAGAAAACATGGACAAATGAAAAGGCAAAAAAAAAAAAATAGAAACAAATTTGGAAGAGAATTTAGCCGTTTTCTTCAGGTTGTGGAGTTTGGACCAATTATTAAATGAAAAAAGATTTTTTTTAAATTAAAATATTGCACTTTGTCTATAGATGTAATAAGTTCTCCTAGAGAGATGAAAAAGTGAAGATTATCTATTTTGAAACAAACTGTTACATTTCTTAACTTATGTACAGAAATGATTTGATTCACAATCAAAAGATGATATAACTAAAAGGTGCAATTTGTTTGTATTTGAGAAAGTAATAATCTATAAGAGAAATTATATTGTTAAGCTGACATGCTAATACTGACATGTATATTATATCTTCATTCCTCAAATTCATCAGCAGAGAGCAAACAGTTTGTGAAATGTGAGGCTACAGAGCGATTTTTTTTTTTTTTTGCTCTTGATGCCGATGTTGTGCTTGTATTTCTGTACAAGAAGCATGCTGCCGCTGTAAAAAGCCATGTGTATATAAATTATGTTATATAAAGAAGAATCCAATGTGATTGTCTCTCTTTATTCATTCATAAGGATACTTTGGAAATCTCTCCATCCATCCTACATATATATATATATATATATTATATATATATATATATATATATATATATATATATATGTATATATATATATATATATATATATACATATATATATGTATATATATATATATATATATATATATATATACACATATACACACACAGGGTACGGAACATATTCAGACCCCCTAAATTTTTCACTCTGTTATATTGCAGACATTTGCTAAAATCATTTAAGTTCATTTTTTTCCCTCAATGTACGCACAGCATATTGACAGGAAAACAGAATTCTTGACATTTTTCCATATTTATTAAAAAATAAAAACTGAAATATGACAACGTCCTAAGTATTCAGACCCTTTGGTCAGTATTTAGTAGAAGCACCCTTTTGATCTAATTCAGCCAGTCTTTTTGGGAAAGATGCAACAAGTTTTTCACACCTGGATTTGGGGACCCTCTGCCATTCTCCTTGCAGATCCTCTCCAGTTCTGTCTGGTTGGATGGTAAACGTTGGTGGACAGCCATTTTTAGGTCTCTCCAGAGATGCTCAATTTGGTTTAAGTCAGGGCTCTGGCTGGGCCATTCAAGAACAGTCACGGAGTTGTTGTGAAGCCACTCCTTCGTTATTTTAGCTGTGTGCTTAGGGTTGTTGTCTCATTGGAAAGTAAACCTTCGGCCCAGTCTGTGGTCCTGAGCACTCTGGAGAAGGTTTTTGTCCAGGATATCCCTGTACTTGGCCGCCTTCATCTTTCCCTCAATTGCAACCAGTCGTCCTGTCCCTGCAGCTGAAAAACACCCCCACAGCATGATGCTGCCATCACCATGCTTCACTGTTGGGACTGTATTGGACAGGTCATGAGCAGTGCCTAGTTTTCTCCATACATACCGCTTAGAATTAAGGCCAAAAAGTTCTGTCTTGGTCTCATCTGACCAGAGAATCTTATTTCTCACCATCTTGAAGTCCTTCAGATGTTTTTTTTTTAGCAAACTCCATGCAGGCTTTCATGTGTCTAGCACTGAGGAGAGGCTTCCATTGGGCCACTCTGCCATAAAGCCCCGACTGGTGGAGGGCTGCAGTGATGGTTGACTTTTTACAACTTTCTCCCATCTCCCGACTGCATCTCTGGAGCTCAGCCACAGTGATCTTTGGGTTCTTCTTTACCTCTCTCAACCTCTTCAACCTCCCCGATAGCTCAGTTTGGCCAGACGGCCAGCTCTAGGAAGGGTTCTGATCCTCCCAAATGTCTTTGTTAAGGTTCCCAGCACAGTGGCCTCCATAAGTGCAGCAGAATTTGTTTTGTAACCTTGGCCAGATCTGTGCCTTGCCACAATTCTGTCTCTGAGCTCTTCAGGCAGTTCCTTTGACCTCACGATTCTCATTTGCTCTGACATGCACTGTGAGCTGTAAGGTCTTACATAGACAGGTGTGTGGCTTCCCTAATCAAGTCCAATTAGTATAATCAAACACAGCTGGACGCAAATGAAGGTGTAGAACCATTAAGGATGACAAGAAGAAATGGACAGCACCCGAGTTAAATAAATGAGTGTCACAGTAAAGGGTCTGAATACTTAGGACCATGTGATATTTCAGTTTCTTTTTTAATAAATCTGCAAAAATGTCAAGAATTCTGTGTTTTTCTGTCAATATGGGGTACTGTGTGTACATTAATGAGGAAAAAAATGAACTTAAACGATTTTAGCAAATGGCTGCAATATAACAAAGAGTGAAAAATTTAAGGGGGTCTGAATACTTTCCGTACCCACTGTATACACACACACACACACACCATAGAATATACACTAACCTGAAATATTATTAGGAACACCATACTAATACTGTGTTTGACCCCCTTTCGCCTTCAGAACTGCCTTAATTCTACGTGGTATTGATTCAACAAGGTGCTGAAAGCATTCTTTAGAAATGTTGGCCCATATTGATAGGATAGCATCTTGCAGTTGATGGAGATTTGTGGGATGCACATCCAGGGCACAAAGCTCCTGTTCCACCACATCCAAAAGATGCTCTATTGGATTGAGATCTGGTGACTGTGGGAGCCATTTTAGTACATGTTCAAGAAACCAATTTGAAATTATTCGAGCTTTGTGACATGGTGCATTATCATGCTGGAAGTAGCCATCAGAGGATGGGTACATGGTGGTCATAAAGGGATAGACATGGTCAGAAACAATGCTCAGGTAGGCCGTGGCATTTAAACAATGCCCAATTGGCACTAAGGGGCCTAAAGTTTGCCAAAAAAAACATTCCCCACACCATTACACCACCACCACCAGCAGCCCGCACAGTGGTAACAAGGCATGATGGATCCATGTTCTCATTCTGTTTACACCAAATTCTGACTCTACCATCTGAATGTCTCAGGCAACATTTTTCCAGTCTTCAACTGTCCAATTTTGGTGAGCTCGTGCAAATGGTAGCCTCTTTTTCCTATTTGTAGTGGAGATATGAGGGGTACCCGGTACGCCTCAAGGTTGTGCGTGTTGTAGCCTCACAAATGCTTCGCTGCATACCTCGGTTGTAACGAGTGGTTATTTCAGTCAAAGTTGCTCTTCTATCAGCTTGAATCAGTCGGCCCATTCTCCTCTGACCTCTAGCATCAACAAGGCATTTTCGCCCACAGGACTGCTGCATACTGGATGTTTTTCCCTTTTCACATCATTCTTTGTAAACCCTAGAAATGGTTGTGCGTGAAAATCCCAGTAACTGAGCAGATTGTAAAATGCTAAGACAAGCCCATCTGGCACAAACAACCATGCCACGCTCAAAATTGCTTAAATCACCTTTCTTTCCCATTCTGACATTTAGTTTGGAGTTCAGGAGATTGTCTTGACCAGGACCACCCCCCTAAATGCATTGAAGCAGCTGCCATGTGATTGGTTGATTAGATAATTGCATTAATGAGAAATTGAACAGGTGTTCCTAAATCCTTTAGGTGAGTGTATACACCTATTAATTTCTTTATACAGAAATAAAAACTATTTTCTGTAGTATTGCTATACATTTACAATAATAAGAGCAAGAACAACAAAGATTAAATACATTTCAGCTACTCCGCTCTCAATAAATCTGGAAAAATAAAAATAGTAGTGACAATAAGTAAATGTTGTATGGCTAACAAAATCAGCCAGGAAACCCACAATCCATCCTTGCATAAACCATCTTGTGTCAACAATCTAATCTAATTAACCTGGATAAAAACTTCTCGTGTTACATATGTAACCTTGGTTCCCCGAGAGTGAGACACTGCATTGAGAATTGACACTGTGGGAACGCTTTGCGTGATTGTGTCATGAAGCACTTGTGAAATCAGCCAAATGCAGTTACGGAAGGTGGGTGACATGTCCAGGAAGCTATGCAATCCACCAAATGCAGCGTCTTGTTCTCAGTGAACCGTGGTTACATACGTAACCTGAGACGTTTCCTTTCAAGAGAGCTAGTCTTATATAAAATCAGGCGAGCACAACTAAGACAAAGTAACTTGGACCCAGGGTACCTCTTTTAAAAAGCTCTTACAAAGCCACCATACTCCTGATCCGATGCACCACAAAGAAAACACCATTGGGTTTCTCCTTAAAAGACTCCACTCAAAGGTGCGTGGTAAGCACGTAGGCTGCCACGTAAACCTTTAGAGTGGAGGGGAACAACCCTACAGAGAATTCCATCTGCAGAAATTCCAGCACTTTACCAAATGGGCAGTAACTGGATCCAGCTGATGAGTACCGCCAGTTTCCTTGTCCGGGGAGCTCTGGGGTCGGTTGCACCAGCTGGACATACACCCAGTCTTAAGACTAAGCTTAACGTAAAATGTGATTTAAGTCCTGCGTAAAATTAATACCCGTTGCACCATCTGGCCACTATCTTTGGGCTGCTATTAGCGAATTACAAACCTTGGACCCGGATGGAGCCTGAAAATCTGGCTGGAAGGTGCTGACACCACTCGTCAAGTCAAGTCATCTTTATTTATATAGCGCTTTTTACAATGCAAATTGTGGCAAAGCAGCTTTACATTAATAAGAAAATGGTGTCATTGTGCAGCTTATTCTATATATTATTGATTCATTCCGTTGCAAATATCAATAGTTATTAGTCTAGTTAATTTAGGTATATCAGCACTGCAGAAAACAGTGACGTAATCGTCCGGCTCAGCTCAGTTTGTATACAACGGCGCCAATGCAGGCATATCAAAAACACTGCTGAATATCAAGCAAGTGTCCCCAACTTAAGCAAGCCAAAGGCAACAGCGGCAAGGAACCAAAACTCCAACAAATGGAGAAAAAAACCTCGGGAGAAACCAGGCTTAGTCGGGGGCCAGTTCTCCTCTGGCCAACAGTGAACACTTGTCCGATACTCAGGCAGAGTTACGGGTCATTAAACCGATTTGGAATCGCAACAGTCAAAATATTTAATCTAGTTCCATCTAGTTTAAGATCTTTTTGATCACGCCGGTATGGGACGGTTTTTTGGGATATGTGCCACTGGCTGATGAGTCGGTAAGGTCTTAACAAAGGATGAGCTAGTTAACACAGTCTCCGCCGACACCACAGGGCCACATTGCTGCCGCACACAGGCACAGGTTCCCCGTCCGACCCGGACACGGCCCGGATACAGCCAATCACGTTAATTGGTAAACCTCGGGATAAGCAGAGAGACAAAAAATTAGCGTAGACGCCATTCTTCTTCTGATGTACCGAGTACATCTGGTGTTATAGGAAGTGTTCCCGGTTCCGGCTGACCTGATCTATGCAGCCTAACAATCCTTTAACGGATATGAAGACAAAAGTTTATAGTGCGTCATGTGTATGCCAGGTTAAATAGATGCGTTTTTAGTCTAGATTTAAACTGACAGAGTGTGTCTGCTTCCCGAACAATGCTAGGAAGATTGTTCCAGAGTTTAGGTGCCAAATAGGAAAAGGATCTACCGCCTGCGGTTGATTTTGATATTCTAGGTATTAACAACTGGCCAGAATTCTGAGATCGTAATAGACGCGAAGGACTATAATGCATTAAGAGCTCACTCAGGTACTGGGGAGCGAAGCCATTTAGTGCTTTGTAAGTAATTAGCAAGATTTTAAAATCTATACGATGTTTAATAGGGAGCCAGTACAGTTTTGACAGAACCGGGCTAATATGTTCATATTTCCTGGTTCTAGTAAGGACTCTAACTGCTGCGTTTTGGACCAGCTGTAATTTGTTTATCACGCGAGCAGGGCAACCACCCAATAGAGCGTTACAGTAATCTAGTCTCGAGGTCATAAACGCATGAACTAGCTGTTCCGCATTTGTCATTGAGAGCATATGTCGCAATTTAGATATATTTTTAAGATGGAAGAATGCGGTTTTACATATGCTAGAAATGTGGCTTTCAAATGAAAGATTGGTATCAAAGAGCACACCCAGGTTCCTAACTGACGAAGACGACTTAACAGAGCAGCCATCAAGTGTTAGACAGTATTCTAGGTTATTATGTGCTGAAGTTTTTGGTCCAATAAATAGAATCTCTGTTTTTTCTGAATTTAGTTGTAGGAAATTACTAGTCATCCAATTTTTTATATCAGCTACGCATTCTGTTAATTTTGAGAATTGGTAGGTTTCGTCAGGGCGCGAGGAAATATAGAGCTGAGTATCATCAGCGTAACAGTGAAAGCTAATGCCATGCTTCCTAATGACATCTCCCAAGGGTAGCATGTACAGAGTGAAAAGCAACGGTCCTAGAACTGAGCCTTGTGGTACTCCATATTTAACTTGTGATGGAAATGACATCTCTTCGTTTACTACTACAAACTGATAATGGTCAGATAAGTATGATTTGAACCATGCCAATGCAATTCCACTAATTCCAGCATAATTTTCTAGTCTATTCAAAAGAATATTGTGGTCGATTGTGTCAAAAGCAGCACTGAGGTCTAGTAACACTAATAGAGAGATACAACCATGATCTAATGATAAGAGCAAATCATTTGTAACTCTAATGAGAGCAGTCTCAGTACTATAGTACGGTCTAAATCCTGACTGGAAATCCTCACAGATACCATTTCTTTCCAAGTAGGAACTAAGCTGAGATGATACTGCCTTTTCTAGTATTTTTGACAGAAAAGGTAGATTGGAAATCGGTCTGTAATTGACTAATTCACCAGGATCAAGTTGTGGTTTTTTAATAAGAGGTTTGATAATAGCCTGCTTAAAATTTTTTGGTACGTAACCTAGTGATAAAGATGAATTAATGATCTTAAGAAGAGGATCTATGACCTCTGGAAGCATCTCTTTCAATAGCTTAGTCGGTATAGGGTCTAACATACATGTTGTAGATTTTGATGATTTAACAAGTTTAGACAATTCTTCCTTTCCTATAGCAGCGAATGAATGGAATTTTTCCTCAGGGATACAACAACCCACTGTCTGATGTGATACTGTAGTAGACAGTTGCATGGCTATAATTTTCTCTCTAATGTTGTCAATCTTGCAAGTAAAGAAGTTCATAAAGTCATTACTGCTGTGCTGTTTGGAAACATCAGAAGTTGAGGCTGTATTTCTTGTTAATTTAGCCACTGTATTAAATAAATACTTAGGGTTGTGTTTATTTTCTTCTAAAAGATTTGAAAAATAAGCAGATCTAGCGGTTTTTACAGCCTTTCTGTACTACATCATTTTCTCTCTCCATGAAATCCGAAAAACTTCTAGTTTTGAATTCTTCCAGCTGCGCTCCAGTTTTCTGGCTGCTCTCTTAAGGGCCCGAGTGTGCTCGTTATACCATGGCGTTGGACTAATATCCTTAATATTTTTTAAGCGCAAAGGAGCGACAGAGTCTAGAGTGTTCGAAAAGAGAGCGTCAATAGTTTCTGTTGCAACATCGAGTCATCAACATCAATTCCAGCACACAGAGTGGAGTGAGTTTGCTGCCCACAAACTATGATCAACATTGACATTTACACCAACTCTGTCTTAGACCACATCAACAGATATGTGGGTAGAGTGACCACATACAAAAAAAAAAAAAAAATCCCCAATCCGAAGCCCTGGATGAACAGAGAGGTTCGCCTCCTGCTCAAAGCTAGAGACGCCTCTGGAGACCGGGAGGCTTACAGCTCAGCCAGAGCCAACCTGAGGAAGGTTATCTGCCAGGCCAAAATCACACATAAAAAGAGGATTGAAGAACACTTCAATTCTTCAGACCCACTGCGTATGTGGCAAGGCATACAAATGATTACAGACTTTAAACCACCTAACACTGTGCCCCCCTCCAGCTCTGCCTCCCTCCCTGACGAACTTAAATCATTTTATGCTCGTTTTGATCGAAATAATAAGGAGATCTCACTCAAAACTGAGCATCAACCCAGTGAACTTCCTCTCACACACCACACCTCATTCCACTCTGTGTAAGGTGAACGCACGGAAGGCAGCTGGCCCTGACGGAATACCTAGTTGTGTGCTTAAAGCCTGCACGGAGCAGCTGGCTGAGGTCTTCATGGACATTTTCAATCTGTCCTTGGCCCAAACAAATGTCCCCACTAGCTTCAAAACCTCCACCATTGTGCCAGTACCGAAGCACTCCACTGCCTCGGTCCCTAACGACTTCCATCCTGTTGCACTCACCCCCATCATTGCCAAGTGCTTTGAGAAACTCGTTGCATCCTACTTAAAATCTTGTCTCAATGCTACACTAGACCCATTCCAATTTGCCTGTTGCCACAATAGGTCTACAGAGGACGCCATCTCTACGGCACTTCACTCTGCCCTCACCCACTTGGACAGTCAAAATACACATGTGAGAATGCTGTTCATTGATTTTAGTTCTGTATTTAATACAGTAATCCCCTCCAAGTTGATCTCCAAGCTCAGGCAACTTGGAATCAGCACATCCATCTGCAATTGGATTCTAGATTTTCTGACTTACAGACCTCAGTCTGTTAAGTTAGATAACCTGTCATCCGCCATCATCACTCTGAACTGCGTACTGAGCCCTCTCTTGTACTCCCTATTCACCGATGACTGCGTTCCTGTTTATGGCTCTACCACCATAATCAAATTTGCAGATAACACCACGGTGGTAGGTCTGATCATGGACAAAGATGAGTCAGGGATAAGGTGCAGCACCTGGCTAGGTGGTGTGCCACTAAAAATCTGGAACTAAACACCCAGAAGTCAAAGGAGATCATTGTGGACTTCAGGCGGACTAGGAGTCATGCACACACACCAATCTACATCATCGGAGCTGTAGTGGCGCGTATGTCGAGTTTCAAGTTCCTTGGCATCCACATTTCTGATGACCTTACCCGGTCCCTTAACACCTCCACCCTGGTCAAAAAGGCACAGCAGCGCCTTTACTTCTTACGGAGCCTTAAGAAAGTTCACCAGAGTCCCAGGATCCTTGTGGAATTCTACCGAAATTGCTCCACATCTGAACGCAAAGCACTCCAGCGGGTGGTGAAAACTGCTCAACGGATCACCGGCACCCAGTTAACTTCCATTGAGAACATCCACCACAAGCGCCTGGGCAGGGCAAGAAACATCATCAAGGATGCCTCTCATCCTAACCATAAAATTTTTACCCTCCTTCCATCTGGCAGGCGTTACAGGAACCTATGCTCTCACACTAGTAGGCTCAGGAAGAGCTTCTTCCCCGAGGCTGTGACACTTCTGAACTCCACATCACCAATCTAACCAGCACTTGCTCCCTTACTGCACTGGTCACTCATCCAACTGTATTTATTGCTGCAAATAATAATATATATTTAATCCTTCATTGCTGCTGTTCATAATGTACATATAATTTCTAGATTGCATTCATATTCTGTACATATTCTGCTTAATACTGTATATAGCAATTTTACTGTACATTCTGTAAATCATAGCTTTATTTACTCCGCACTTATGTATATAAAACACTATATTCTTGCACTTCTGGTTAGATGCTAACTGCTTTTCATTAGCCCTGTACTTGTACTTTTCATGATGACAATAAAGTTGAATCTAATCTAATCTGGACGTAGCGCATGTCTGAGACTAAATCATATGTCTAATCAAAGGTAGGAGTAAAGTGAGAAGTCTTGACTTGTTTCCATGTTGAAAAAGGCAAATAAAAACGTTGAGATGGCGCGTCTGGTGTACAGGTTTCACGTTCAGCGGGCTGTCGTTGTGTTTTTCAGAGGTGTGCTCTGTAGCCTACTAAAGGCAGGTTGGGATTATCTCGTTATTAAAATATAACTTGCTCAAAATTTGTGTAGGCTGCTCTGCACACCGTATAAACAGCTGTTATATGTCTTGTTATTTTTTTTATTCGTAACTGAATTATTTTGTTTGCATACCAAAATATGCATATACTAACTGAATTGCATTTTGTTTTTGCATTTGAATTTGTTTTACAATGAGTAATTTAATTCTCTTTTTTTTGGCTCAACCGTCATTTTTCATCTGTTGTTGGAGCCAATAAATCCACATTTGTAAACAAAATAAAGCGAACGGCCTCGCAACTGACCGTGTGATAGAACATGTCAGCGAATATGCGCATAGTCTATGCTACATTTACATTTTTACATTTAGTCATTTAGCAGACGCTTTTATCCAAAGCGACTTACAAGTGAGGAAAACAAACAAGCGATTCTTCATGAATTGGCATGAATGCTAAGCGTATCTATGCCTAGTCATAGTTTTCAATGGTGGAACAGGTGTAAATAAGTCAAGAGTAGCTTACAACTGTTTTACGTCCAGCTGGTGCAACCGGCCCCTGGAGTTTGCATGGTCTCAGAGTCTGAGTTGGGCCCCCTCAGAGGCCACACTTCCAGAACTCTGCTCTCCAAAGGTCCTGGGAGTAGAACGATCAGGGAAACAGTGTACAGAAATACAAAATACTGGCTGTAAAATCCAGACTCCCAGTTGGGAGATGAAACATTTCAATTGTCTCCTCCCCCAGTTTTATCTCCTGTTCCCTAACCTGAGCCTGCTCAGGGCCTACCAATGAGGACAGGAACCCCATTGAGATATATTGGCACTGTAAAAAAAAAAAAAAAAAATCTACTAAGGGAACTAACTCTTGAGAGACTGGCCTTCAGAGTTTGAGTAACCATTTTGGTGCCATGAAGTGGCACCAAAATGGTCGCTGAAGACTGCTGCACCCTGAAACACGCAAGTTGGTAGAATGGCCCCCTGAGGGCACCGAGGGGGACAAGGGGCACCGTGTAAGGCGTTGACCACTCCCCCCACAGACGGGACTGCCTTCTCCGCCCCCAGGTCCATCTTACCCTAGAAGTCTTTGTACCCAAGAGTACCAGCCTCAAGACTGGTCTCCGGTGCAACTTGTGTAGCCAATTCGGTGCCCTGAAGCAGATGAATGGCAGGGAACAACCGAACTGACTCATGAAACCCTCAGAGGTGGCGAGAATTCCAGTGCCACTACATTACATCATACTACCACTATGTAAGCAATGTTCCTCTCATGATACATACGTTTTAGAAAAGCACAAAACAAAGAATGGCATGCCATTTTCGGCTCTATCGTTACAAGGCTAGGAGAAACTAGGGTTTAAACTTTAAAGCAACATAAACCCAGATAATTACATCGTAATCGGAGGCTGCATGATTAACAGAGGTTAAGCTGGAATAGCGAATTAGCTCAGTGAATTCACTATGCTCTAATATGCCATATCTCAGCAGGTTTGCGAAGAGCACCGGCATCAGTGTATCGATCCGTTCCCACTAATTGCTGCTCGATTCATCTTTGCAAAAGCTGCCAGTTTATTACTTAAACAAATGAAGTAACAACCTATCTTTTCAAGCTTTGAGTGGTTGTACCTGTACTCTAGCAGCAGACACACTTTTGTACCTTAAGAGGAATCTTGTGTCGAAGTAACTATAGATCATTCCCATCAACACATGGCGTTCTTTTCTGTGACTATATATTGCAATATGACATTCACCAGATTACTTGAATAACTATTTGGAAAGTAGTGATTCTAGAATGATTGGGGTGATTTAAATTATTTTTTTTTCAGGATAGTCTTCACTATATAAAATGAATACAATTAATTTGTGCTAAAAGGCACAACCTCGGCGTGGAATCGCGTGCGTGATTGCTAATAAGACACATATCAATGCCACACAGGATATAAAGGAATGAAGACCGTTTATTCTATCGAAATTATCGAAAGTGCTGAAATACTACTCATAAAGGTCAGTTTATTTTAAAAATTAAAATTGTGAGTTATAGCGCTGATTTACTTCTTACTTAGTTGTAATGCTATTCTATGCATTAGTCTGTTGACTGTAAGCTAGATCAACTTTACAATATCATACTGATGATATTCTAACATTTCATCATGTTGAGCTACTTAACATTAATTTGTCTCATGTACTTTTTCATATCTAGACATCAAACAGCTGTCACTGTCTTGGTTACTATGCAGTACAAGAGGAAACCATAGATAAATGCAGATATCACGTCATTGACAAGTGAACGGATACTATTTCAAATTTGTGAATCTCTGAATTCATAAATTCTTGGTAACATTTAGGATAATGGAAGTACACATGATTAAACAGAGCAATTTTTATATTTTTAGTCTTACATATTGCCTTTAAAGATGCAAAAGTGATTTTTCACTTTATTTTGTTGTTCGTTAACATTCATGACACAGAAAGCAGCAAGCATGCTGTAACTGTAAGATCGAATGCGCAGATCCGCTATAATGATACACGTCCGTTTTCTTTGTTTGCATTACCCAAGCCACATGCACTGAGTACAAGTATTTTCACATAATTCCGCATATAGGTGTCAGTCCAAGCACAAATAGATGCGAAAGTGAACGCAATTCAGTGTTCATGAGGGAAAACAGTGCGTACAACTGACAGGACCTAAACATGTGCAACTTTGGCAATTCCAGCAATGTGAGTATTGTGGATGCGCACATAGTTAGATCTATGCTAAAGGGATACATTGTGCAGCCTACTGCATATCGAATAACAGTAACTCTGCGCATGCCTGGTCATAAACATTACGCTTATGCTTAATCGTGCTTATCTCCTGTACAGGGCACTTTTGAGTAAGCTTTATCCTCTTCATTAAAGGTATTGTACAACGATGCTCACATTGTTATCCTTTTGTAAAGGTTTGCTACCTATTGCAGGGTTCAATAGCTAGCTAAGGTTAGCTAGAAAAGAGTTCTTGTAAAGCATTTTCCGCTCTGCAATGGCATTGTACGATGAGGTTTCTCAGTCTTTGTGTCTATGTATTTGGAGTATTTCTTGTAGTTCTGTCATGCTATCTGATTAATTTAAATTTACTTTGGGGGATTCTCTTTGCAGGTTCTGATGGTTAGATGGAGTCCTGCCAGTTTAGTTCTATCAAGCAATTAGTGGGAGTCACACCCAAACATATCGAATTTCAGTACTTTTGCTCTTGAGTCTTTCCTTTAGAAGCTATATATATATATATATATATATATATATATATATATATATATATATTATATATATATATAATATATATATATATATATATATATATACACACACACACACCTTTTATTTGTTTGATATCTGCCTTCCAATCACAATGTAGTGGTTTAGAATTATCCTAATACCAGATACAGAGGACTGCTGTGTTCCAGCTCATTTCTACATAGTGTAGTACATCAGTATGTGTGACATCACTGTAAGTGAAGGTGGTCATGAGGTCCTCATCTAGATAGCCTCGCCCCCCTCAGGTGGTGAATAAATAACATGTAAATGTTCACCTGCCCTCTGAGTCTTATAGTAGAAATGAGCTTGCCAGAGACCACTGTGTCCCGAAGCACACGAGGTTGTTAGAACGGCCCCCTGAGGGCACCATGTAATGAGATGTTGACCACTTCCAGCCAGAGTGGACTGCCCCTCACACAGCCTTCTTGGAAATAATGACAGTCCAAAGATCCATCTTACCCCAAAAAGACTTTGTCTAAGACAACTAGCCACTCGAGACTGGTCTCTGACATTACTTGAGTAGCCAGTTCGATGCCCTGAAGTAGATGACCAGCAGGGAACTATTGAACTAAAACTTGCTGGGGACCTCAACGCCCTGAAGCACTGAGGAAACGGGGAATTGCCCCCTGAGGGCACTGAAGGGAGATGGGCACCGTGAAATGGGATGTAATCCATTTACCCCCAGAGGATGCCCTCAGAGGTCTGGCACCACTGATGTCAGAGCCTCTTCGCCGAAGCCTTCTTCGCAATAATGATGGTCCTCAGATCCGTCTTAGCCAGAGGAGACTTCAGCTAATAACTCAGAAGGGAGATTGGCACCATTTGATGAGGTGTTATCCATTTCCCCCGGGAATTCACCATTCAATTCCTCAGAATTAAATTCAGCCAATAAGCCAGACAAGTAAACACAGTCTGGACAAAAGGCTTGATATAGTGCATTAATACAGACATCTAATTTCCCCAAAAACAAATGGGTAGTTAACTTGCTTCCTTAATTAAATGTAACCAAATATCAACAGACAAGTAAAAACGGTCTGTATGGGAGGCTGAATACAGTATTTTCATACAAACATACGGTTTTCAAAGCAGACATATTAGATGAAAAGAAATAAAGCCGTAAGCAGCGATGAAAGGGCCCTCGCACCTGAGCCACTGCCACCCGGTGGCTTTAGGAAAAAAGGACAGTGGGTAATTTGCATTTAAGTATAGGAATACAGGAGGACAACATCAGTCATTTGTATTTGCCACACATCCTGCTACAAGCTGGTGGAGTATGACTATAGCTAAATTTTTGGCACGTAGAGGTCTTCAAGCCAGGGAACATATCAAAAGTATGATGTTCAATCTACCTTACTACTACTTCCTGTTTCATGACGATAATAGCATGCTTTAACACTCAGCTAAGTCTTGCTAGCATGTTTTAGAACGTTGCTAGTAGTGCATCCCAGTGTTAAACACACCACTTCCTGTTGCCAGCAGGTGGCCCTATTACTATAACTGAATATTGTCATGTAAATGCATCAGGGCAGGACTCTTTTCAAACATGAAGTTTGGGGCAGATTGGACATTGTATGCTGTAGCTGCAATAACTTTCCTGTTTCATGGCAAAACATCAAATTTTGTCTGGCCGCCACAAACACACCCTTCAACAAAAACACTAGATTGTTGCAATTTAACATTGCTAAAGCCTTAGAATTAGACTGACTAAATATGATGTTGATCTGATTAGAGCTCAAGGAGGAGTTTGTTGAACTATAACATCTGGACAGGGCAAAAACTTTGCAGAGAATATTCAGTTCCTGTTGGGTATTCAGATTTTGCTCCCAGGGACTTTTCTTTGTAGGTATTGGGCTGTTACATGTGTCTACCTTATTTCATACCTGTAAGTAAAACTTAGCAGGAAGGGCACTTAATTGAAATTTTGTAGGTGGCGCTATCGAGACATTTTGCCACACCTGATTCTGAAACCCATAACTTTTCTCCACTTCTGACAGGTCTTCAAAGTTTCATATCGAATTTCAAAGTTTGAGCATGTTTAGGCCCTCAAAAATGTAATTACAATAGGGTCCTCACTCCATTGGTGCTCAGGCCCTAATTATAGCTCGTAATAGCTTGCGTGTGATAGGGAACCAGAGAGAAAGGGAAACTCCCGTCTTCTCAATTCCATCCGAGTAGTATCTTACACACATGTAATGCGGACACATCCGATCCGAGCCATTGATCATTGCAGACCGTAATCCATGGACCATGAAACGCGAGATCCGAGCTGTGCATTAGACTTGTATTCTCTCGAGAAAGAATCCATCTGGAGCGAAGTAAAAAAACACCCGATAATGAACGTTTTTCTTTACACTTCGAGATTTTTTTATGAATGAACATTCAGCCACATTGAGAGCTGACGTGCACGCTCCACTCTCAACAAGCAACGCATTAATCACATGTATCCCAACAGCGAGTGCAGGGAGGAACACACGCACGATTCAATCGCTATTTGCTCGCCACTATACTCCTGTCTAGATAATAATAAATTATATATAATGCTTGTGGACGAACAACAATAAATAGACAGACAATTTCACACATAGCGCTTGCTGAAGGCACAGAAGCTGAACATGTTTAGTCTGGGTGCGCTTTATAACTTCCTGGTCGTGACGTCACCCACGTTACGCATTGAAAATGACTAATTTTGCAAGCGCTTCAAGACACAATCACGGTCCCACAACGTCAAGTCTCGACGCAGCGCGAAAATACAGAAGTGTTATATTCTCGGGGATATCAACGCATCTGTAGTAGTTCTGACAGACTTGCTATTGAAAACAAACAAACAAAAAAACCCTTTTGACCTGTAGTGTAATCTATGCTATTAGTCATAACATATAAAATGATCTTGATCTAAAACTGACTTGGTGCAACGTTAAAGGAGCTGCTGGAGATATTTCACTCATAAATCCTAATCAAAGTATGTAAAAAGTGGAGCGCATTGACTTTTCTCCCAGAAATAGCCCTCTACCTTAGTCAGAATGAACTCAGTCACCCCACTTCAGGCTTTGGGTTCTTTCTGGCTCCTCCTCAGCACTGAGATGTGATCGGCTTGGGGGTTTCTGGAGCCAGATGGTCCTGTGGAAAGCAATCGTGTGAAAAGCAGTGGGGATCTTTGTCCTGGCTTTTATAGTAAAGGATGCCAGGAAAAAAAGTGCTTAGCTGGCACTTTTTTCTCCTTGCACTTCTCTCCAGGTCTGGGTGTTGGATTTCTATTATGGTTCAGGCTTCCAGCTGGTCCTCGTCACTAGAATGATCTTGACATTATGCCCTGATCTCTCTGCCTTTGGACAACACCCAGCCAAGAGAGTTATCTGGATCCAATATGCATCTCTTAAGATCCAGCAAATGAGGGTTGAAATGCCCAGAAGTGGCTCTGAGTGGGTCAACCAAGGACTTGCGTCGAGTTCTGAGAGATGAACAGGTGGTAAAGCTCAGTGCAATATGAGAACTGGCATTTACTACTTTTTCTCACAACTCTCCTGAGTTTTGCCTTGCTCTCCATCTACCTCCTTTCCCTAGCAGTGTGGTCCAACATTCGCTTTAAGCGGCATGTACTGACAGAGAGAAGGAGGAAGTATGGGGAGGAGGGATCTCCACCCCGCTGAAGGCCCCTTATGAGCAGGCTCCTGTGGAATGCAGTACATGTGAGTTTTCCGCGTGTGTGCGTAAGATTGGTGTGGACGGCAGCCAAATGTATATATGGCCCTTACAATACAGAGGGCACAAAGCAAAACAGGTTATGTGAGGACACAGATGTGACGCTGGAACAATCTTTTAAGGTGGTTTTTCAGGTTCTTTTCAACAACCTCTGGTATTATTGAGTGAACAAAAAGGGTTTCTTCTATTTCAAAATATTTTTCCCTCCTTGGAGTGTCCCACTTAATTCAACTTACAAACTGAGGGCAACTCAATTTTTTAAAGTAATCAACTTAACTGTACAAGTCATTTCAACATTTCAACATAAGTTGAAATTCGTATAACTTAAAAAAGGTGGAAATTGGTCAATATATTTTGATGAGTTAAAGTAACATAAAACCATGTTAGCATGGTTTATGGATGTTTTTTTTTACATTGATCAGAGAGCATCAAAGAGCATAGTATTTAAAGGTGATGTGTGTAATTTAACACTAAAATTATTTTGCCTATTCCAGTTTAATATGCTGACAACTAAAAGCATTTTGAGGTTGATTCCTCTAAAAACATGAAACAGGCTCTATGGCTTCTTTGTTTGTTTGTTCTTCCTGACCGCCCAACATAGCAACACTGACTTGACCAATGGAGTGAATTTGGGCCAACCAATGGGTAAATGTTTAGGAAACCTGTTTGAAAACATTACCTATTTTTTCAGCCTGGTGACGCAGAAATTCTGTCATCTTTAACTGTTTAATTCTGTAGATAACGAGAGTGGATCTAGCCAGTACAAATGTCACCACCAAAATGCTAGAGTGTTCCAGGGCATTGTGTGTTACTATGCAGTTGCCAGGGCATTGCCAGATGTTGGCTTACGGGCAAAAATTAAGAGAAAAAAAAAAGCCCACACTCAAATCTCTGTGGCTTGGGTCAACACCTGTAAATCCTTGGGATTTCATCTCTCTGTTTTATAATTTGTTACTCCAATCCACTTAAAGTAATAGCACACTTCTTCTCAACAAAATTCACGATTTGAGGTAGTATTCAGGATTAGCAGGGGTTAGAAATGGTTAGAGATGAAGAGGAAGATATATTATATTAGTATATATTATTATATATGTATATATGTATATCTATCTATCTATCTATCTATCTATCTCTATATATATATATATATATATATATATATATTAGATATATACAAGTAAACAAAAAGCTTGGGAATATACACAAAAACAAAAAGCTTGGGAAATCCTACTTCTATTTATGACGAGGTCCAAAATACCCATCCAATATATAAAATGCCTTTAAGCCACTATTCCAAAAGAGGGGTTTGAAAGTCACCATATGATTTGCGTTACCGTCTAAACAGCAGACTGGTCCAGTGTGGTATATATGATGGCAGTCTTTGCATGGAAGTCAGTCTGGTGGCTGGAGACGAAACGTTGAAGTGTCTAACCCTGCTTCTCCATATGGAACCAGTTAGAAACTCTGAAAAAGCATTCAGCCCCTAAATTACACATGCTCTGCCAAGAGCAAATGTAAGTAGTGCATTCATCAACCCACTTGGACTGAGAAAAGAATGAGAAAAAAAGAGAAGCATGTAGCGGACAGTTGTGTGAAGAGAGATGAGGCGTTTCAGACTGCTGTCCTCAATTGACTCCCCACTGGTGTGATGATCACCCGACTGGGTGGGAAAGAACTTTTGGAGTCTTGGATATTGACATCTTTCCAATTATTCCAAAGGACTAGTTCAACCAGAAATGGAAATTCTATCATCTGTCTTAATGTTATTCCAAATCTGTATGATTTCTTTGTTCCATGAAACACAAAAGTAGTTATTTCACAGTGTCCAAGCTGCAAGATCTAATGACATTTGAGACCACATCAAACCTGAGGCACTATGTTTAATGAGATTTTAGAACTACAGTGGTGAATTTCCAGTGATTAGAAATTTATATTTCAACCTGTTCCTCCCACAAACCTATCATATGTCTTTAGAAGACATATAGATTTATAGTGCTTATAAATGCTACCTTTTTTTTTTTTTTTTTAAAGCAGTGGTTCTCAACTGGTTTGGCCATGGTACCCACATTTTTTTATGGTCATTAAGCCGCGACCCACATATTTAAGAACTTGAATCAAGTATTTTTTTCTCAAAAATGATAGACACACACATACTGGTAAATACCGTCCCACTTACTTAACATTCATGTACAGTAAATTGTGAGAAATACAGTTAATTTTGTAAGTTTTCATGAGCCACCACAGTCTTCATAAATACAGAAAATAACACAAACTCTTGTGGTAGTTTGGGTTAAGGATATGGAAACTACAGCTACCATGCTAAATGCACAATACTAACATGAAGTGTCAATGAAACATGTAGGCTACTGATCGTGATGAATGATACCTGCATGCAAATCCTTCCCAGCTAACACATGATGTACCAGTTCCCCTATTTATTGGTACTTTTTGGTAATGACTTGACTTACCAATTGACAACGTAACTACAATGCTGCATTCTTGTAATTTATTTTGCTCTTATAGTGAATTGATATACAGTGCATTTACAGCGAATTGAAATACTCCGCATTCACATGTGTAATTGAAAAGTGTCGCCACGAGCACAGTTGGTACATTCTAACCTCTGACAGGAGAGGAACATTTGTTTTTACTTTTTCTTTACAACTTCTAACGTTATATTTGTAAAAATCGGGGGTAGTCGTGGCCTAGTGGTGAGGGAGTTGGGCTTGTAACCTGAAGGTTGCTGGTTCGATTCCCACGCCGGCAGGGGATTGTGAATAAACAGCACTCTCTCCACCTTCGATACCATGACTAAAGTGTCCTTAAGCAAGACACCTAACCCCTAATTGCCTCACTTGTAAGTCGCTTTGGATAAAAGCGTCTGCTAAATGATGAAAAATGAAAAAAAAAATAAATAAATAAAAATGACGCTGATGTCTTTCAAAATTAAAATCTTGCATCAGTAAAACATTCAGAATTACGTTATTGTTTCTTGACTATGATGACACAGTACACACTCTGTGACCCATCAGTTGAGATACAATTTTTTTTTGACCATTCCCCATTCATTTCACTGAATGTAAAAGTGCAGCTCGGACATGCTGCGAAACATTGTGATTCATGGAAGAAAGAAAGTCGAACAGGTTTGGAATGACATGAGGTGAGTAAATCATGACAGTATTAACATTTTTAGTTGATCTTTCCCTTGCTGACGAGAAAGCAGTTTTGCCGTAACCCATTCCAAATCACCTCCCACTGTTTCAGCTCCTTAGGGGGACTATTTGGCTGTTTGCAACTTGTCAAAGTGAGAGCTAAACAAGATATCAAAATATCACACATTACAAAGCTACCCATTAGTACTGTTTGAGCTTATACGGTGAGGTCTAAATGGTCTATCATAGTGTGCTGCAGAAATAATGTATCTTCGTAGGCCAATACCCAGTTCCAACTTTCTGAAGTCAACGGTTTTTTTTTTTTTGGTTTTTTTTTTAAATCTGTTTTTGGTTTAATGCCTGAAAAAAGGTCTGTGGTAAACACAAACTCAAAATATTTTCATGTTTTTTTTTCTATGACATAAATTACATTAGTAATACCCTGTCAATTTTTTACAAACTTTTTATTTTTGTCTCCACCAACAGCATGCATGCATCTTGCATTTAAAATCACTTCCCTATAGTGAGAACAGCAGTATGACAAATGTAGTACATCCAGATTACCTTCATACATAATAAAACGGCCATTAAAAATATTGTTTAATAGCCGTGAAGTAAGTACTTTTTCAGAAGAAATACCTAGTCAGGGACTGTGTGATTTCAGATTCTGCCTAGTATCATGTTTTGCATGAGGGAGGGTTCATATTTTCTTCAGAATGCATGCAGTGTTTTCTTATTTTTCTTTTTTTTTCCCTTCTTTTTCATATATACTAGTTTAAATATTAAACAGTGTCATAAATAGGTCATAATTTATGTCATAAAATATTGTAGGCATGTTAAAACTTTGCACTTTCTAGAGTCATCTTTTGCATTGAAAGGTTTCAGTTCAGAGGAGCATAAAGAAATCTGCACAAAAATCAATCAAAAAGGTTCTAGGGTTAAACGGTCTTTTGTATGGGAGATTTGTTTTTGTACAGTTTGGAAAAACTTTCCATCTACCTGACAGTCCATGTGTTGGTAATAGTGTGGCATGAGTCTTTGATTCTTTTAAGGGAAGTGCATAAGGCTATGCAGACAGAGTCTCATGGTTGATCATAACGTGGTATTTTGGAAGTGCTATAACTTAATCTGTTTCCTCTTTTGAAGACTGTGTGGTTAGGAGACTCTTTTTGAATTTCCAGTCAGCGCCTCATGTTATATAAACACAACAGCAAAACTAACAACAGCAAAGGTTTTATTTTTTAACTGCACTAAATTAAAACAATAAATTGAGTTAAAATTTATAGGTGACAAAATATTCAACTTTCGGGAACCTAAGCGTGTGTGAATCACACTGCTGCATGTGCCGGGCATATTTCATCACTTTGAAATGATGCAGCATTTTAGCATTGTCTAAGAAAGACCAGTTCCAAAGAAGGTCACGGAGTTTACACTGGGGAAGTGAAAGATATCTGGCCGCATGCTAATAACCAATGAAACCACGTCACAAAAACTGCACAGGTGGCTCATCTGTATGACTGTAGCTGAGAATTATTTCACCTCATGGCCAACGGTTTCAGAAAATATTAGTTTTAGCTAAATTTAAAACTGCAATGTTAGAATTATGATTGAATGCTTTGATCTCAATCTCAGATGCACAATTTGTTTTATAAAAAAATTTATTTAGTCAATCTTGTGGCTGTGAACTCTGAAAACTGGTCGATTAATATTCATTAAATGAACTGGTAAATTAATATTCATTATAAATAATATAACACTGATATTTTAACACATTAATTTAGTGTGATTATTGATATGAATTTCATGAATTCTTTTCCAAACATCAGTGTAATTCAAGCCTGAAATACCACCTTCATGTTTTTTTTTTTTTTTTATTTATTTCCACAGCCAGTGCATCCCATCTGTTTTTAAAAATAATTGTTGTGGACTGAAGGCTAGTACAAATTCCCTGTGTGAATATTAATTACTAAAAAATAATAATAATGTGAATATATATATTTATTATAGTTAGAGTGCAGCCGAGGTGAAGGCTAGGAAGATTCGGATATAATACTAGCCATAGTAACTTTAATAACAAAAAACAAGGTAATCAACAAGAAAACAGTCCACAGGAGAAAACAACGCAACATCTTCAAACTAAAGCAAAGACAATACAAGACAATGGACAGAACTAAACTCAGGGCTTAAATACACAAGATAATGACAAACAGAAACAGGTGTGCAACATTTTGGTAACCATAGCAACAAATTAAGAACAGGAACAAGGGAACAGGAACAGAACACAGGATGCATGCCTCTTAAGGAAATGTGGGCCAAATTAATCGCTTTGCCATACTTCTGCCATTGCTTTATTAGATTTGTGGAATTTATTTTATACAAATAAGGTCACATTGATTTAAATACTGCTTTGTACAGTACAGATACAATTCAAAACAGTTTTACAGAGAAAACAGGAAAATGATTCAGTGATGCAAACAGAGTTCATTTCGGCTGTATAGTTCAGTGTTGATTCAGTTCCGTTGTAAAAACAACAATTAACAACAATTAATCAATTAGTTTAATATATCTGTAAAGCAGAAAACGGTGATGTCATCATCCAGCTCAGTCCAGTTCTCATCCATTAGTGTCTGTGCAGTCAAATCAATAATATTGTTGAATATTAAGTGACCCCAACTTTGCAAGCCAGAGGCGACAGTGGCAGGAAGGGGCCTCAGTCGGAGGGCAGTTCGAATTGAGCTCGGTGGGACTATGATTCACAAGTCATATATTAGATTGTGGATCAATAGAATTCAAATATTTCATCCAGTTCCTTACGCTTGAAGATCGGATTCATTATGCTGGTATGGAGCCGAAACTGTACATAGGGTTTGTGCGGAAGACCTGTCTGGCTCGTGGTCTTTGCTGAGGATCTGTGCCGATCGCTGGTCTTCACAGGGGATTGTCTAGTTGACCTTGTCCCTGCTGACATTCAGGGCTGCCTTGTGGTCATGTCTAGGTGCAGTTCCACCATCTGATGTGGATACGGACTGGATACAGCTGGATACAGAATGTGTTATGTGTATGCCAGGTTAAAGAGATGCGTTTTAGTCTAGATTTAAACGGACAATGTGACAGTGTGCTTCCTGAACAATGCTAGGAAGCCTGGTCCAAAGCTTAGGTGCCAAATAGGAAAAGGATCTACTACCTGTAATTGATTTTGATATTCTAGGTGTTATCAAATGGCCAGAATTTTTAGATCTTAGTCAAGTCAAGTCAAGTCATCTTTATTTATATAGCGCTTTTTACAATGCAAATTGTGGCAAAGCAGCTTTACATTAATAAGAAAATGGTGTCATTGTGCAGCTTATTCTATATATTATTGATTCATTCCGTTCTTCATCTTAATAGGCATGAAGGACTATAATGCGTTAATAGCTCGCTCAAGTACTGAGGAGCTAAACCATTTACTCCTTTGCAAGTAATTAGCAAGATTTTTGAATGTATGAAGTGTTTAAAATCTCATTTAAAACTTTAAATGAGTCTAGCCCTCAAGGTTACTATTATCGACACGAACCTCGTCAGAAAGGTAAAGGGGGAGGTGTTGCTGTAATCTATAGTAATATCTTCAGTATTACTCAAAAGTCTTTCAAATATATCTCTTTTGAAGTGATGGTGCTCTATGTAAGTTTATATAATGTTAGTGACAACTCTCATTTGAAATTTGTGTTGGCTACTGTATACAGGCCACCAGGGCACCATACAGATTTTATCAAAGAATTTGCTGATTTTCTATCGGAGTTAGTACTGGCTGTGGATAAAGTCCTTATTGTTAGTGATTTTAATATACATGTAGATAATGAAAAAGACGCTTTGGGATTGGCATTAACAGATATTCTAAGCTCTATTGGAGTTAGACAACACGTGTCAGGACCAACTCATTGTCGTAATCATACTCTAGATCTAATATTGTCACATGGAATAGATATTGATGCCGTTGAAATTCTGCAGCAGAGCGATGACGTCTCAGATCATTGTCTCATGCGTGCTACATTTATCCAAGGCTGGAAAACCGCCTGTCTGCCATAAATATGCTAGAACCATCACTTCTACCACTAAAAATTGCTTTATAAATAATCTTCCTGATCAGTTTCATCAACTTAGCAAACCAGACAGCTTAGAAGAACTCGATGTTGCAACAGAAACTATTGACGCTCTCTTTTCGAACACTCTAGACTCTGTCGCTCCTTTGCGCTTAAAAAAGATTAAGGATATTAGTCCAACGCCATGGTATAACGAGCACACTCGGGCCCTTAAGAGAGCAGCCAGAAAACTGGAGCGCAGCTGGAAGAATTCAAAACTAGAAGTTTTTTTCGGATTTCATGGAGAGAGAAAATGATGGAGTACAGAAAGGCTGTAAAAACCGCTAGATCTGCTTATTTTTCAAATCTTTTAGAAGAAAATAAACACAACCCTAAGTATTTATTTAATACAGTGGCTAAATTAACAAGAAATACAGCCTCAACTTCTGATGTTTCCAAACAGCACAGCAGTAATGACTTTATGAACTTCTTTACTTGCAAGATTGACAACATTAGAGAGAAAATTATAGCCATGCAACTGTCTACTACAGTATCACATCAGACAGTGGGCTGTTGTATCCCTGAGGAAAAATTCCATTCATTCGCTGCTATAGGAAAGGAAGAATTGTCTAAACTTGTTAAATCATCTAAATCTACAACATGTATGTTAGACCCTATACCGACTAAGCTATTAAAAGAGATGCTTCCAGAGGTCATAGATCCTCTTCTTAAGATCATTAATTCATCTTTATCACTAGGTTACGTACCAAAAAATTTTAAGCAGGCTATTATCAAACCTCTTATTAAAAAACCACAACTTGATCCTGGTGAATTAGTCAATTACAGAGCGATTTCCAATCTACCTTTTCTGTCAAAAATACTAGAAAAGGCAGTATCATCTCAACTGTGTTCCTACTTGGAAAGAAATGGTATCTGTGAGGATTTCCAGTCAGGATTTAGACCATATCATAGTACTGAGACTGCTCTCATTAGAGTTACAAATGATTTGCTCTTATCATTAGATCATGGTTGTATCTCTCTATTAGTGTTACTAGACCTCAGTGCTGCTTTTGACACTATCGACCACAATATTCTTTTGAATAGACTAGAAAATTATGCTGGAATTAGTGGAATTGCATTGGCATGGTTCAAATCATACTTATCTGAACGTTATCAGTTTTGTAGTAGTAAACGAAGAGATGTCATTTCCATCACAAGTTAAATATGGAGTACCACAAGGCTCAGTTCTAGGACCGTTGCTTTTCACTTTGTACATGCTACCCTTGGGAGATGTCATTAGGAAGCAACAGCTTTCACTGTTACGCTGATGATACTCAGCTCTATATTTCCTCGCGCCCTGACGAAACCTACCAATTCTCAAAATTAACAGAATGCGTAGCTGATATAAAAAATTGGATGACTAGTAATTTCCTACAACTAAATTCAGAAAAAACAGAGATTCTAATTATTGGACCAAAAACTTCAGCACATAAAAACCTAGAATACTGTCTAACACTTGATGGCTGCTCTGTTAAGTCTTCTTCGTCAGTTAGGAACCTGGGTGTGCTCTTTGATACCAATCTTTCATTTGAAAGCCACATTTCTAGCATATGTAAAACCGCATTCTTCCATCTTAAAAATATATCTAAATTGCGACATATGCTCTCAATGACAAATGCGGAACAGCTAGTTCATGCGTTTATGACCTCGAGACTAGATTACTGTAACGCTCTATTGGGTGGTTGCCCTGCTCGCGTGATAAACAAATTACAGCTGGTCCAAAACGCAGCAGCTAGAATCCTTACTAGAACCAGGAAATATGAACATATTAGCCCGGTTCTGTCAAAACTGCACTGGCTCCCTATTAAACATCGTATAGATTTTAAAATCTTGCTAATTACTTACAAAGCACTAAATGGCTTAGCTCCCCAGTACCTGAGTGAGCTCTTAATGCATTATAGTCCTTCGCGTCTATTACGATCTCAGAATTCTGGCCAGTTGTTAATACCTAGAATATCAAAATCAACCGCAGGCGGTAGATCCTTTTCCTATTTGGCACCTAAACTCTGGAACAATCTTCCTAGCATTGTTCGGGAAGCAGACACACTCTGTCAGTTTAAATCTAGACTAAAAACGCATCTATTTAACCTGGCATACACATGACGCACTATAAACTTTTGTCTTCATATCCGTTAAAGGGTTGTTAGGCTGCATAGATCAGGTCAGCCGGAACCGGGAACACTTCCTATAACACCAGATGTACTCGGTACATCAGAAGAAGAATGGCGTCTACGCTAATTTTTTGTCTCTCTGCTTATCCCGAGGTTTACCAATTAACGTGATTGGCTGGATCTGGGCCATGTCCGGGTCGGACGGGGAACCTGTGCCTGTGTGCGGCAGCAATGTGGCCCTGTGGTGTCGGCGGAGACTGTGTTAACTAGCTCATCCTTTGTTAAGTCCTTACCGACTCATCAGCCAGTGGCACATATCCCAACATACCGTCCCATACCGGCGTGATCAAAAAGATCTTAAACTAGATGGAACTAGATTAAATATTTTGACTGTTGCGATTCCAAATCGGTTTAATGACCCGTAACTCTGCCTGAGTATCGGACAAGTGTTCACTGTTGGCCAGAGGAGAACTGGCCCCCCGACTAAGCCTGGTTTCTCCCGAGGTTTTTTTCTCCATTTGTTGGAGTTTTGTTCCTTGCCGCTGTTGCCTTTGGCTTGCTTAAGTTGGGGACACTTGCTTGATATTCAGCAGTGTTTTTGATATGCCTGCATTGGCGCCATTGTATACAAACTGAGCTGAGCCGGACGATTACGTCACTGTTTTCTGCAGTGCTGATATACCTAAATTAACTAGACTAATAACTACTGATATTTTCAACGGAATCAATCAATAATATATAGAATAAGCTGCACAATGACACCATTTTCTTATTAATGTAAAGCTGCTTTGCCACAATTTGCATTGTAAAAAGCGCTATATAAATAAAGATGACTTGACTTGACTTGACTTTAATAGGGAGCCAATGCAGTGTTGAAAAAAACCTGGCTATTATGGTCTGCTTCTTGTTTCTAGTAAGAACTCTAGCTGCTGCCTTTTGGACCAGCTGGAGTTTGTTTATTAAGTGTGCAGGGCAACGACCCAGTAGGGATTTACAATAATCTAGCCTTGAAGACATGAATGCATGAACTAACTTTTCTACATATTGTAATATTCAGTTGCATTCATCAGAGAGAGTGTCTGAATCTCATGAAAACTGTCAAGATCATGTCCATGTCACAAAGAGGAATAAGTAATTAAGTTTTGCTCAAAGAAAAATAAATTGCATTGTAACATTATACAGTCCCCTTTTACAGATTTATTGTGTACGCGCTCTTTCAAACTAGTATAACTGTATGTACATATAACTGATGGTGACATTGAATTCATGCAAGTGTAGTTCATTTAGCCTACATTTAGCTTTTGATGCTTCAAAATTCATAAAAAATGTGTGAAGATTATGATGATGAACAAAATGTGTAAGAAACCTAAACTTTTGTCACAGAGTTTATTTTCTGCGAACCAAGGTGATGTGGACTTCATCACTGCAGCACTTTCACTGCAGTACATTCTTCAAAAAAGCATTAAAAAGATTTTTTTATTTAAATTAAAAATAAAAATGTTGTACTGCTTATAATTTATCATTAAAGAAAACAATCAACACTCAATTTGGGGCGCAAATAATTGTCATGGAATAATTTCACATGCAAGTAAAAAAGTAGCACTCCCAAAAAAGGCTTCATTTACTTTATGCAAATGAAAATTGATTTAATATTTAAAAACATTTGGCTGTTCCTCAGTTGGCGTCATTCCAAGCATACTGAACATTTTGGCTCTAAAAACGTTTTTGCAAAAGTGACAACTTAGGTAACATTTGTATTTGATGTGAAGGAAAGAGAAACAGCATTTCCAAATACACATTCATAAGAAACTTATCCAAACCAACTTAAAATGCATTCAGGCTATACATATTTTTAGTTAATGCATTTCCTGGGAATCAAAACCATTGCTAGCACCATTTTATACTGTTTGAGCTACAGGAATACTTTTGCCACGATTGTCATTTCAAACAATAAAAAGAACAAAATACAATTAGCTATAAACATTGAAAACAAATTTTTTATAGTTTTTATATAATTACCCCAACAGATATATCAGTTTATCCTTAATAAGTAGTATATATCAGCCAACCTGCTCTCTTCTGCCAATCGGAAAGAAGGACAAAAACATCCAAGAATACACATCAATAAGGGAAAAGAAATAAACACAGTAGTACTTGTAAATTAAACAAACAAAAGCTGATGGAGCAAACATTAATTTCCCATCTGGAGAGTTTACCATCTTTGACCACCAATGTTTTTGATCGTGGCACGGCATTCTCAATGGCAGGACCCATGGTTATATGCATCCATGAGGCCAGTCAAAAGTCATGTAGATATTAATGAGTGTAATGGCGTCTGTTCTGCCTGCTGACCTCCAGTGTTTGTTTTTGTATTAATCGGGAACACATGGCGTTACCTGAACCCTCTCCTCACACTCCAACATGCCACGTGGGTGGCAAAGGATTGAAAACAACACCTCGTAGCACAGCAAAAACAACCGTGTGTGTGAAAGTGTGTTTCCTTCCTCTGCTTTGTTACTAGAGAATGCTCCAGAATGCTCCTTTCAGTAAGGCTTTCGAGCCACACTCGAAATGCAATAACAACACTGACCAATAACAAGCGTGTTTGTTAATAACAAATTTATTTGCCGTACTTTAAAGGATATAACTTTCACCACGCCACTCAGCTCTCACGAAAGCCTTTGTCGACAGCCAAACATGTTATTTCCAGTTGTGCGTTAATGCTAAATATTTGCATTCTAAGCCAATGAACAAACTTGGAAAAGAACCATAAAGTTCAACAACTGTTTTTAATTAGTGTTACACATTTATCAGAGCTTTTTTATATGGATTTTTGCATGTTTAAGTGCCAAAATAACTTAATTAAATGAGTCAATGCTAGCTCTTTGTGTTCAACATGGACTTTTTTTTATGTGATTTGCTATTTTGCAATTTGATATTCAGAGGACAATCTTGTTCTTTAGTATTTAGTAAAATATAGATGGGCCTTTTCAAATACAAAATGCGTATGCTACAAACACTAACCTTTGTTAAAATGCATCATTTAGAGCCATGGCTGACTGACTGGAAGCATCAGGGGTTTTTTTTGTATTTTTGGCAGAGAAGACCAAATCAGTTTAGTGAATCATTCGTTAGGACAGCTCATTTAAATGGTTTATTTGAGTCATCGCGCAATAGCGTTCCCAGAAGCCCGGCATTTTTGTGTGTTATTCATTCATTTATTTGTTTAGTGAAATTAATATTTTGTTAAAGGTATCCTACTGATTATAAAACATTTACTACTAGGTGTAAGAGCGCAGGCTGATGACGTTTTATTGTTCTATACTAACTTGTGTCATAGCTCATAATTCAATGGGAATAGTCATTAGAGAGCTACATATGGCAATTAATCTGTTCAATAAAATACCTTACTCACCTGTTGAGTAATAAAAACATCATCACGCGTTGCTTTTACAACATTTCAAATCCCTCAGTTCTCGCTATTTCCAAAAAGCCAAGCCAATGTTGATTCTTGTTTTATCATGCGCTCAGTCAGACAGACTCAGCAGACTCTCCTCTGTTTGTCGTTTGTTTAAAATGGATGATTCTCCTCGAGGTTCGAGATTTAGCAGCTCCATGTCAACTTTTATCGCTCGCTCGTGACAACTGACCTCCCACACCATACATGCAACAAAGTATCCGGAGAAACTTTTCTCTATTTACGGATATTCTCTTTGTACACAATTACCTGAGGACACCTGACAGGCCTAAAACATAAACATTTAATAGGCTTACCACAATGAAACAAGGTAAGACAAAAACACATTTTGGAAGAAGGACTGATGATGTATTGACTCATTAGTTAAATTTTGTAGTTTTTGAACAAAAAAAAAAAAGTAATAGAGTGCATTTAAATACTGCTTTTTATGACCATGCTTTTTAGGAACTAATGGACCATTTGAAAAAGATGTGTACTTGACTGTATTGAATGTACACTTGTAGTGTACTTCAAATCTTAAAAGTATATTTTTAAAAACTGGACTTGCAGATCATTTAAAATTAAACAACATGCAACTTAAAGCAAGGGTAAGCAATTTCAGGCAGGCTAACAATAGCAAGCTAGCTTTGAAAGCATGAAATCCCTTGTTTTTTTTTATTTGGTCCTGGGACGTCCACAGAAAATATATGTAAACTTTTTAATATTTAGACCTCTTCTATTATTGATTGCCATCAGGATATGAGGAGAGTTTCAACCAGTATAACAAAAAGTATTTATAAAACAAATAAGTGTAGTTAAAGAGTACACCTTCATAACAATGTATCTTAACACTCACAATCTACACAAGTTAGGTTTAAAGTAAATTTATATATATACAACATTAAAAACTTTCTTTAAAGGGCATCTTTGAGAATATTTTTAAAGTTTATTGTTTAAGTATTAAGTACTCTTTTTAAAAGAGGGATATACTAGACGCATACTGTACCACTGTAAACCCATTGCATGGCGAAAGGGCAATTTACCTGTGATCCACAAAAAAAGAAGAAAAACAAGTGTGGGGTTTAGAAATGATATTAAAGTGCATGTTCCAGCAGGGTTAAGTCAGGCTGTTTTAAATACAGGCGATAGAGTTGTAAACAAAAAGCTGATCACCAATGAGAATCTGAATTTGTCTAATGCACAAGAAAAGGAGAGAAAGACAGAGCACAGGGCCAAACAATTAATCCTGGAGAAATATGTTATGTTGGCTCCATCTCAGCCCATCTGCTGTGAGTCTCTGCCTCCTCAGCAGATTTCTGGAGCAAAGAGAAATAAGCTTTGAGTCGCCCACTACTGAGACACACAGGTGTTTTAAGACTAGAGCTTGAGAAACTGTACCAGCACTTAACCAAGACTGATCCATCTTTTTCAGCACTAGAATTACTCAAACAAATTTATCAGAAGCAAAAGCCATGACCTGAGCATGCCACAGCAGCTGAACATGACAGAAGAGATGAAGGCCTATCTACTTTCATTTTGTTTGAATAAAAATTTAAAAATGTTTGAGCTGTATTACTCAACATTTTGTGCTGATTTAACACGCAAACTTAAAGGAGCCATGACATGAGAAATCAAATTTGCCTTGATCTTTTGACATACAAGAGTTCTTTGTACCGTTAAAACATCCGGCAAGTTTCATAGCTTCAACATCCTATTAAAAACACAGCATTTATTTAATCAATCTCCAAAAAACAGCTTGTTTTGATATTGCTGTGATTGACAGATTGACAATCTGTGAATGATCACATGGGCAAATACATTTGCATTTGACTTCCTCCAGAGCAAGTCATTGTTGAATTGTCCAGTCACAAGTCACAGTTCCCAGTCACAGTTCCCTACACCAGATGAGAGCATCACATCTCATCAAAAGCAAATAGAACCCATTTTAATCACTGATGCTGGTTACACTGGATACAGTATACAGATGCATGTTCATTTTCTGACATACTATTACATTCTGTTGATATTGTTTCCTATGCAATGAAGTTAGCCAATCATAACATTTGCCATTAACTGACTTCCCTTAAAGGATGCCGCCCCTCAAATAATAATAATATTATTATTAAAAATAATAAAAACAACAATAAATATTAAAAACATAAATAATAAAAAATGATAAATATTTTTTTTAAAAACTTGAAAATTTTAGACAGAATGAAGGTTGAAAATATTTGTTTTTCCACATATCTATTTTTTCCCTTTCAAATGGGAACTCACACTGCATCCTCTAGAGTAGGGTTTCTCAACCTTTTGCCTATTGCGACCCACTTTTTTTTGTATGCCAGTCCTACGACCCACTAAGGCTAGAAATAAATAAATAAAAATAGTAAATAATAAGTAATAAAAAAAATGATGAAATAATTCGTTAGACCTATACCGTGTGTGCTCATAATTAATTTCACAAAACACATTTACAAAAATTAGGTAGACTATGAAACGAACTGATTTATTTATTTTCACTCAAGTTCACACACGTTAATGTGACATTTGATACTGCCGCTCTGAAACGATGATATCCAGACGCGGTGGAATTGGGGAAAGGGCCACTCGTAGTGTCGCACTCAAACTAGAAGTTGTCAGTCTATTCCTGCTTTTTGTTTTCGTTGCAGTCACTGTCGAAAATCCCGACTCGCAAAGATAGGTAGCGATAAATGGCAGAAGAAACTTCGTTGCACGATCTGCGAGTTCTGGGTATTCGTGTCTGGTTTGAATCCAGAAACTTGCGTTGCTTACATTTTGCTGTCTTTGAAGTGGAAGGAGTTTCAGAATCCTCTGCTTGTTTTCTTTAAAAAAAAAAAAAAAAAAAAGGACGCATTTTTGTCCAAACAACAGGCCGTGGCTGCGTGCAATATTTCTGGAATAGCGATGCAATGCGATTGCGCCGTTGTTACCAAGCAACGGAGTAAACCGCCTACGCTTGTCCAATAAGAGCCGTTTGCTGCAGTGATAAATTATTGTGATAGGACGGTTTATAAATAGCGTTAGAAAGTTAGGACAATAATGATTAAACATACGACATTCGAAAATATGAGAACAAAGTAAAAGTCTCGCGACCCCCTCTGGAATGTTTCACGACCCACTGGTTGAGAAACAGTGCTCTAGAGGACACTTTGGGGAACGCCTCCAGCATGACCAGTGTCTGAAGCATGTGTTTAAATGCGACAATGTCATTGGCTGATGACAGTCTGTGATGTCAATACTGACGTGATCGTGAGTATAATAAATCTGCTACACTGCTTCTGCAGAGCAAGTGCCGAGACGTGCTACAGCCAATACATTCACAGACATTGCTGTTAGCATGTAAGACATGCTGCTGTAACATACATGAATTAACCATGTTAATCTATAAGATCTATATAGAAGATCTATAAAGGGGGAGCTGGGGAAGGGGGAGGGTTTCAGAAAGCGCGCTACAAACTGCTCCCAGCAAACACTTCTGTTGAGCCACAGCTCATTGACTGCTGATTCAACAACAACCAATCACCTGTACTCTGTAGATAATGACATGATTGCTACCAAATGATTTAAACCCATAAACCTGCGCCATAATTGTGGTCCCACCCCTATGTCAAGTAGAGGACTCCCTTAGGTCATGAAGTGTAACTTTCTTCCCTAGTGGTTTCATAATTAGGAAGTTCCTTCACAGGTATTTAATAAACTATGCTCACCCCTGAGGGTGATCCTTTTAACTAGGAAGCACCTTAATACCAACAAGGTGGTAGCTTCCTCCGCCTAGTGTTGGGTTCAGTAAGTAGGAATCTCCCTTGGGTGTTACCAAGGTGTGGACTTCTCCAAAATTGCGTAAGCTTCAGGAGACCCCCATTGACACCATTCCCATTATGGGCTCTAAGCAAGGTTCATGTCACAGCTTTCAAGCACTCTGAGGTCACGAGATATCTGAGGTCAAGTGAGATGCCTTCCACCCCTTTGTGGGGTCCCAAAAAGAAACAGGCAGCTCCCTAATGATAACCTGTGGGCAGCTACTTCTTTCAAGCCCTAGAAGATGGCTCCTTTTTTTGTAGCTACCTCCCCTTGATTGGGGTCTTCTAAGTAGGCAGCTCTATTGTGGTAATTAAGTCGTAGCTATCTCCCCCAGAATTGGGGTTCCCTAAAAAGGAGGGTCCTTCCTTTGAAGCTAGATGAAACTAGGTTTAGGTTTTAGGTTCTTTTAAAAGACAGCTCCCTTGAGTAAGCAGTGAAGTAGAAACTGCCTCCCCACTCAGGGCCCCTAAGCAGGCAGTTTCTGCGGGTATGACGGCATTAATGTGATCGAGCCTGGACCTCCCCTTTGGGGTCGGTAACTACATCCTCTGCTCCCATAAGAGAGCTCAAGATGATGCCCAGACTGCAAAGGCTATGAAGTGTATGTGAAGTGTACCCTACCCGTTATTGGGATACCTTCTCTTGGGTGCTCCACACTCTATTCCAACTCAGACAGACTTCAGAGACTAAAGTATGAGTAACATATTGCAGCTGTTTTCTAGTTTATTTTAGTGGGTGTGATTCACTCTTACCTTATAGGGTTTCTTTTATTAGGGTCTATCATCCCTGGTATTACCCATGTCTTAAGTTGGGGATCACAGTCTTGGGTGAGCATTGAGAACCCATTTCTGGGCCCTGATGAGAAGTTGTTGTTTTTTGCCTGGGCTTTGCATCCTTTCTCACTGGTTGAGTACCTCTCCATCAGGACTGCTGGCCTTGTGGGATTGCTGACTCTAGGTCAGATGGGGTGGAGCAATTTACTACTAAAATGCTTCCCTGTGGTGTTTCGGGGTTGAATCAGATCCCCCTCTATACAGGATTGGTTCATAGGATCATGCCCCTTAATGGTGGGTTTCTAAGTAGGCAGCTTCCTTATGTTTCATGAAGCTGCAGCTGCCTCCCCACACGTTGGGTTTCTAAGCAGGTGGCCCCTTCATGAGTTAATACTAAGGTTGAAGCTGTCTCTCCCTGATAGTGGGTCCCTTAAGTAGACCGTTCCCTTAAGTCATGAGTGACAAGCAAGGAAACCACTGTTTTCCTGTACCATTATTCCCTTAAAGATAATATTTGCTGTAGAGAGTTCAGTGGACCTGAGTGATCTAAGTCCGTTGATTCCTTGTTTGTGCTTGTCTCAGCCAATTTGGCAGTCATTCCCTCAGCATGGCGAAGTGGGCATTGGTTTCCCAAAGTGTCTTTCTAAAGGACACAGTGTGAGTTCACATTCAAAAGGGAATGTCTCGGGTTACATATGTAACCATGGTTCCCTGAGAAGGGGAATGAGACACAGGATCTCTCTCTGCCATGCATCGAGCCAGCCTGTCTACATCTCCTTCAGACAAAGAAGTTGATGATGTCTAATACAGGTGCACTTTTATACTAGTTGTGACATTGTAGACTGTCATCAGGCAATGATATTGTTGCATTTAAACAAATGCTTTTTCCAAAATGTCCTCTAGAGGACGCAGTGTCTTGTTCCCATTCTCAGGGAACCATGGTTGCATGTAACCTGAGATCTTTTTGTTGTTTTTTGTGGGGAAAAAAAATCTTTATTAACATTAGAAGTGAACCTCAAGGAACATATTGAAATAATTTTAAAAAATCTGTCATGATCCCTTTAAAGTGAACACATACTGTAAGCAGCAATTCTGGAAGCCACACGGTTTGACATTAGCTTGTTGGTAAGCTAAAGGAATGATACTATAACATGCATAAAACAGAAAATGTTGAGTAAAATATTCCACTTTTAATTACAATTAGCTATTTCTAATCAATATTTTTTAAGTAATGAAAGTATTTGCTCTATAAGTTTATCTATAAGTTGCTTTTTTTACCCTATTCACATGGGGTGTACGTCATTTAATATTAATATACTTATATTATTTCAAACTATATTATTTCTTTTCAAAAGATTTTTTAATAACTTGAGGTAACATTTACAAAACTGCTCAATTTTACTCTCCTATAAAAGGCAAACAGCACAAAAAATAAATAATAAAATAAGCTACATCTCACAATAATAAGCAAAGAAATTGCTAGTGATTAGTAAGAGTTTAGTGAGTCATGGCTCCACGGCTCAGGTCTCTCTGACCTGAGATTCTCTTCTGGGCTTCTCATGTTCCCAGAGAAACATCGTCAGAGAGAACAACCATCGCAGTATGTTGAGTACAGCTCCACCGCAACACATGTTGGATGTGTCTGAAAGCTGAAAAATGCTGCCTTTGGAGTGTGCGTTTCAACGTAGGAAGGCGTCAAGGCACGTTCGATCCAATGTTAGCTTCACTTCCTGCCTTCTGAGATATCTTCATCTAATCAATTTTGTATTCTTTGCTACCGTTTATACTATCCTGAGTGTTCCATTCCATGACAGTGGAGATAAAAAAATAAAGATGGCGCCTGAAAGTTGTGTTTGGTGATCAGTTTGTGTGTAAATGTGTGTTTTGACCAACATTTTGCTGTAATTTATGGCGAGACATAACTAATGAATTAAATATTCACTTAGTTATCACCAAAGCATTTATGCGCAAATACTGCCTGCAAAGTCATTGCCAGCTGCCTAAGCTTTCAGACACAACCATTGTCTTATATTGTATAATGCGACATGTTTCCAAGTAAAACAGGATATTCAAACCATGCCTGACCTAAAGGTTACATTGCCGTGATCTGAATTACCTATTTTGCCTTTTGACTTTCACACAGTTAATCCAAAGGTGTTTACCACAGGTTGTGTCTCATTGATCTCATGCACTCTGCATGCTCATTCCGTGTTGTTCTCTGAGCTGCAGTGTCTTTGTGTGAGCACCGTGGAGCCAGGCCGAGCGAGATGCACAGCGGGAAGCGTTGAGCTGTAATTCAGGGGACAGATGAAGGCCTGCTGCTGCTGAATTAGAGATCCAGACTGCTGGAGACACTCTAATTTGCCCTGCCATGTGCAAAGGCATGCGTGGCTCGGAGCGCCGGCCTGATCGCATGATTAGCGGGTTTGGCTCGGTTTTAAAGAGGAGGATGAGTCTATTAGAAAACATATGAAGGGGGATTTGAAAATGGTTTAGCTGAACAAACAGCATATTGGTTGGCGGTACTGGGGAGCTTGTGAAAATACAGTGAAAATGATTAACTCTTTCCCTGCCATTGACAAGATTTTCCAACATTTATGACAATGTAAATCAAAAGGAGTAGATTATGTGAACATAAGCTAACGTGACCATTAAACATTCAACAGCATATAAATCAAAACGGTGTAACGTTATCGAAAGAACTGTACAAACAGGAAGTTGTATAGGACTGTGAAGCTTTGTTGATGGACTCTATCTACTCAATCTATGTTTTGATCATTGTTCAAAATCTGGGAAGTCTTTCACAAAAATGCAGTTTTCTCAACTTTTTGTGCAAAAATGTTGCTTTTTAAAGAAATTTATCCACATTCAAGTATTGATAATGAAGCTAGATTTTTAAAGTAAAAAACAGCTTTTGTTTTTCTTTTGATATATTGACTGTTTAAATTTTTATAAAATGAAATATTCTGGTGGCCATAAAAGTTTTGTGAATATGATCAAAAATGCAGCGCTGCCTGGCAACTAAAGCGGTTAATGAACTAAAACGGAAAACATAATCTGACCATATAGTCCAGTAGCCTATAGCCAAATATAAACTGTCTGAGATTCTATTGGCACTGAAACCCCCAAAAACAGTCTTCTATGATATCTGACTCTTTAAACAAAGGTTTGTAATCTAAACATTAATGGATGGAAATTACAGCCTACTTAAATGTAAACTTTCCCCAAAAAATGTCTAAAGTGCTGATGAATTTTGCTGCTGTTGTACTGAGAACCAAGAAAGGGAAGTTGACTAAGACCAGAAATGGCAAAACAGGGGAGAACAATCCTTCCTACAAGAAATGACATGTAATTAATCAGAGCAAGACAATTAATCTTGAGCGGTGGGCCTCTTGAAAGATTTTCTATTATTACTTCCACAAAACACAAAACGAGTTCTATTGGAGAAACAGGAATTCAGTCTGATGCGAATCAAAAATTGCAGACGCTCCTTTATTGGCTTCTATGGTTCCAGAACATCAATAGAGCCTCTCCATTAAACAAAAGGATCTTCTTTATTAGAAAAAGGTTCATTAGATTGTTAAAAAATTCATCACACTAAGAAAAATGTGGTTCTTTTAAGAACTGTTTACTGAAAGTTTTTTTGGGGGGAACTAAAAATTGTTTCTTTATGGCATCACTGCAAAAACCTCCTTTTAAGAAGTGCTATTTTTAAAAGTAAAGTTTAAGTAGCCTACTTGGAGTAATCACAGTTACAGTTGATAAACTTGCATCTAAATGAATGAATGTATTGTTTGTTGCACTGTCATTCTTATATTCATCGTTCAAAATTTTTAGAAAAGTGAGTACATATCAAACTATGTAACAGACAAACCAATAGTGACACAGTAAAAATATTGCTACTCATTCCTCGTATGTGTTGCAACATTACTGTTGAATTCAATATAGTCGGCACTTCATCATTTTTATTTTCAGCCTACGTCAAACTGTCTTTTTTTTTTGTCTTACTGATGCAATCTGACTGGAACTTATTTAAAAATAAAATTCATCCATGCTTTCTTAATGTTAGGATCACAAGGATGTGTCAGACACAGACCGGGAACTGTGGTAAGTATTAAGTCTTTTATTAGAATCAGAATCAGAAAGAGCTTTATTGCCAGGTATGTTTACACATACTAGGAATTTTTTTTAGTCACAGAAGCTCCACAGTGCAACAAAGTGACAGCGACAAGACAAGACACAGATAATAAAAGTAATAAAAGAATAAAAATACAAATATACAATATAGACAATATAGACAATTTTATGTATAGTTGTGATGAGTGCAAATTTGAAATATAAATAAGTGTAAATAAGTGTTTTAAGTAAATGGTGTGTATAGTTTTGTGTGTCCCGTGTTTATCAATTGTTCATGAGGTGAATTGCTTGAGGGAAGAAACTGTTCTTGTGCTCAGGGCTCTGTAGCGTCGACCAGATGGCAACAGTTCAAAAATGGAGTGTGCTGGGTGTGAGGGGTCCAGAGTATATATCTTCTTTGCCCTTTTTCTCACTCTGGATAAGTACAGTTCTCGGAGAGTGGGGAGGGTTGTACCAATGATTCGCTCAGCAGACCGGACTACCCTCTGTAGTCTTCTGAGGTCACATTTGGTAGCTGAGCTAAACCAGACGGTAATTGAAGTGCAGAGGATGGATTCAATTATGGCGGAGTAAAACTGTTTCAGCAACTCCGGTGGAAGGTTGAACTTCCTCAGCTGGCGAAGGAAGTACAACCTCTGCTGGGCCTTTTTCACAATGGAATCAATGTGGTTGTCCCACTTCAGGTCCTAGGAGATAGTGGTGCCCAGTGCTGTTCATGATGGTGAGTGGGGGGAGAGCAGGGGGGTTTCTCCTGAAGTCCACGATCATCTCTACCATCTTGAGCGTGTTGAGCTCCAGGTTGTTAATACTGCACCAGATGGTCAGCTGTTCAACCTCCAGTCTGTAAGCAGACTTGTCACCATCCTGGATGAGTCCGATCAGTCTGGTGTTGTCTGCAAACTTCAGGAGCTTGACAGATGGGTCTTCAGAGATGCAGTCGTTGGTATAGAGGGAGAAGAGCAGTGGGGAGAGGACACAACCCTGAGGGGCGCCGGTGCTGATGGAGCGGGTGCTGGATGAGAATTTTCCCAGTCTCACTAGCTGCTGTCTGTCTGTCTGTCAGGAAGCTGGTGATCCACTGACAGATAGAGGTGGGCACGGAGAGCTGAGTTAATTTGGAGTGGAGATGGGATGATGGTGTTAAAAGCAGAGCTGAAGTCCACAAACAGGATTGTGGCGAGGGGGGCGTGGTTCAGCGAGGTCTGCAGCGGGAGAGCGAATCGGGAGAAGTGCGGTGAGTAAGTGGGTTAAGCGCAAATAACCAACACCTGCGTCTAATTACAGTGATTGGCGTGGAGAGACGGGATATAAGGGAAGCAGAGATGGCAGAAGAGCGAGAGAGAGACGGACTGCTGCTGAAGATGGGCTTCCCATGCCGCTCGTGATTGGGACTGTGGAACTAAACTCATTTCTGGAGAGTGTTATGCTTAAAGTACGCGCACTAGCGCCTCGAACGTGTATATTTTAAACACGTTTAAACACTTAAAAACGCGTTTAACCAGGTCCAGTGTATAGACGGTCAGCCTCTCCAACCGGGACGTCCACTCTCATACCCGTATTTTGCCATAATAAAGGATCGGTTGTATCGAGTGACCCAAGACGCACAGACAAAAGAAGATACAACGCAATTATTGATACCCAAAAGCCGTCGGGAAATGCTTTTTCAGGCGGCTCATTGTAATCTCATGGCAGGGCATTTGGGGCAAGCTTCAACACTAAATCGTCTCTTGACCCGATTTTTTTGGCCAGGCATTCACGAGAATGTTCACAGGTGGTGTGCGGCATGTCGTGAATGTCAGCTAGTGAATCCAGCAGCCTCGCCAAAAGCGCCATTGCGCCCTCTACCGTTGATGCAGGTCCCCTTTGAAAGGATTGCGATGTACCTCGTCTGGCCATTAGAACGATCCGCCAGGGGGCATCGCTTTGCACTAGTCATTGTGGATTATGCAACCCGATACCCCGAAGCAGTGGCTCTCCGCAACATTTCAGCTAAAAGTGTGGCGGACGCACTGTTTCGCTTAATCTCCCGGGTGGGGATACCCAAGGAAATCCTCACTGATCAAGGCACGGTGTTTATGTCACGTACGTTACGCGAGCTATACGAATTATTGGGCGTTAAATCGATCCGCACCAGCATCTATCACCCACAAACAGATGGTCTGGTGGAGAGGTTTAATCGCACGTTGAAAACCATGATTCGTAAGTTCGTTCACGAAGACGAAGGGTTTTCCCCTTTCGAGTTGCTCTATGGCCGTCAGCCCCGAGGGGTGCTGGACGTTCTAAGAGAAACTTAGAGGAGGGGGGGGAATCATCTTTCGCCCACACAGCTCACTGACGTAGCTAAATTGCAGGTGGAGTTCGCCAATGTGTTCTCACCCTTACCGGGCCGAACGGCACTCATTCAGCACCATATCGAGACCGAGCCAGGCGTGGTAGTGCGCAGTCGGCCGTATCGCTTGCCTGGACACAAGAAAAAAGTAGTTCAGACAGAATTAGAGGCGATGCTCGAGATGAGAGTGATAGAAGAATCCAACAGTAATTGGGCAAGCCCGATAGTTTTAGTTCCGAAAACTGACGGCTCTGTTCGGTTCTGCGTGGATTATCGCAAGCTAAATGCGGTATCAAAATTTGAAGCGTATCCAATGCCGCGGATTGACGAACTGCTTGATCGGCTAGGCACAGCTCGTTTTTACTCAATGCTGGATTTAACAAAAGGGTATTGGCAGATCCCCTTAATGCCAATATCTAAAGAAAAAACAGCCTTCACGATGCCGTTCGGATTACACCAATTTGTTACACTTCCGTTCGGATTGTTCGGGGCACCGGCCACTTTTCAGCGGCTCATGGACCGTATACTACGGCCCCATGCTGCATATGCCGCCGCTTATTTAGATGACATCATCATTTATAGTAATGACTGGCGGCGGCATGTGGAGCATTTGAGGGCAGTGCTGAGTGCGCTGAGGGTGGCTGGGCTCACGGCGAATCCGAAGAAGTGTGCGATTGGGCGTGTGGAGGTCAGGTATCTGGGCTTTCACTTAGGCCACGGGCAAGTGCGTCCCCAAATTGATAAGACGGCAGCAGTTGCGACGTGCCCAAGGCCAAAGACCAAAAAGGAGGTTAGACAGTTCCTGGGGCTGGCGGGATATTACAGAAGGTTTGTACCTAACTATTCGGACCTCACCAGCCCTCTGACTGATCTAACTAAAAAGGAAGCGCCAGATCCGGTCCAGTGGTCAGAGCAGTGCCAGCAGGCTTTTACCCAGGTTGAGGCTGCTCTCTGTGGCGGACCCATTTTACATTCTCCCGATTTTTCTCTCCCCTTTGTGTTGCAGACTGACGCGTCGGACAGGGGGCTGGGTGCGGTCCTGTCCCAGGAGATGGGGGGGAGGAACGCCCGGTGCTGTACAGTAGCCGCAAGCTCTCGAAGAGAGAGACTAAATACAGCACCATTGAGAAGGAGTGTTTGGCCATCAGGTGGGCGGTCCTCACCCTTAGATACTATCTCCTGGGGCGGGAATTCACCCTCTGTTTGGACCATGCCCCCTTGCAGTGGCTCCACCGCATGAAGGATACCAATGCGCGGATCACTCGGTGGTATCTGGCATTACAGCCTTTTAAGTTCCAGGTGATCCACAGACCGGGTGCACAGATGGCTGTGGCAGACTTCCTCTCCAGAAATGGGGGGGGGGGCCGCAGGCCGGACGGCTCCCCGGCCTGAGTCGGGCGGTGGGGGTATGTGGCGAGGGGGGCGTGGTTCAGCGAGGTCTGCAGCGGGAGAGGGAATCGGGAGAAGTGCGGTGAGTAAGTGGGTTAAGTGCAAATAACGAACACCTGCGTCTAATTACAGTGATTGGTGTGGAGAGACGGGATATAAGGGAAGCAGAGACGGCAGAAGAGCAAGAGAGAGACGGACTGCTGCTGAAGACGGGCTTCCCATGCCGCTCGTGATTGGGACTGTGAAACTAAACTCATTTCTGGAGAGTGTTATGCTTAAAGTACGCGCACTAGCGCCTCGAACGTGTATATTTTGGTTTGTGTGTGAATAAAGGAAACATTTAGCAGCAGTCCTCCCCGACCCTGTCCTCTTCCTTTGCAAAACGTGCTGTCCATTGAACCCCGTTACAAGGATCCTCACATAAGTCCCTGGTCAGTCAAGATGCTGGAGAACATAATGCAGTCCCATATTGACTGCATCATCCACAGACCTGTTTACTCGGTAAGCAAACTGCAGGGGGTCCAGTAAGGGTCCAGTGATGTCCTTCAGATAAGCCAGAACCAGTCTTTCAAATGACTTTATGGCCACAGACGTTAGAGCCACAGGTCTGTAGTCCTTGAGTACAGTGATGATGGTAGAGCTTTTGAAGCATGAGGGGACTTCGCACAGCTCCAGTGATCTTTTGAATATCTGTGTGAAGATGGGGGGCAGCTGGTCAGTGCAGGTTTTCAAACAGGCTGGTGAGATGCTGTCTGGGCCTGGTGCCTTTCTCCTTTTGTTCTTTCTTATTTGCAGACAACAGAAACACAGGCTGATGCAGGTGAGTCAAACAGTCTCTGAAGTTAATAGTGACTTAGCTGTGAAGGTAATGGGTGGTTTTCTGGGTTTGAGGTGGATGGAGCAGAAATGCCTAGGCTCGAGTACACAGGACAATGGAGATGATGACGAACAGACGAGGATCACAGGAAAAGATGGGCAGAATGCAGGTAAGTAGAACAGGTAAGTCTGTAGTGTCAAGGAATGACGAGACCAGACACTGAATTGGCTGTGAGGTATGTATTTATGGTGAGTGCTGGTGATGAGGGACAGGTGCAGGTGCATAGAATTCAGGTGATGGTGATCGAGTGAGTGGATCTGGCGGTGACGATGTGATTGGCGTGGTAACTGACTCCGTGACAGTACCACCTCCTCCTCCACGGGCGGCTCCTGACGACCGACCCCGTCGACGACAGGGATGACCATGACTTCTGGGGGCAGGTCGGCTGGGATGGTCCTGGTGGAATTGGGTTAGTAGCATGGGATCAAGGATGTCGTCTCGAGGAACCCAGGATCTCTCCTCGGGTCCATGTCCCTCCCAGTCAATGAGATATTCCAAGTTGGGCCCCCGTCGTCGAGAGTAGAAGATGGTTCGAACCTGGTAGGGTGCTTTGTCCTCATTAAGGGTAGTACTCCATCATCGCCAGATCCTGTGGAGGGAGACAAGGGTTCAGTGAATGGTTTGAGTAGTGATACGTGAAATGAGGGTGCAATACGATACGTGGCTGGTAGTAGTAGGCGGCAGGTGAAATTGTTCAGCTGCCTCTACACCGTGAAGGGACCTATGTAGCGGGGACTCAGCTTACAGCAGGGCAGGCGAAGACGGATATCCCTGGTGGACAGCCATACCTTCTGGCCCTTGAGGTAAGCGGGTGTCTCGGAGCGACGTCTGTCTGCTTGGGCCTATGCATGTGTGCTGAGTCCCAAAGCCTCTCACTCTGGTGGAACCAGTCTTGAACAGCTGGAACCTTCGACGGTTCCCCGGACCAGGGGAATAATGGTGGTTGGTACCCTAAGATGCACTGGAACGGAGTTAGGCAGGTAGTGGATTGTCTCAGTGAATTCTGGGTGTACTCTACGCCCAGGATAGGAACCGGTTCCAGCTGTTCTGGTGGCAGTATGACCTCAGGTACCTCCCAATTTCCTGGATCTTCCGCTCAGTCTGGCCGTTGGTTTGGGGGTGATATCCTGATGATAGACTTACGGAGATTCCCGGAAGTCTGAAGAACGCATGCCAAACCCGGGAGATGAAGTGGGGACCATGGTCAGAGACAATGTCCTCTGGCAGGCCAAAGTGACAAAATACTTGATGGAATGGTGGGGAGTCTTTTCAGGGGTATGAGTTTGCAAGATTTTGAGAACCGGTCTACAATGACGAAGATGCAGGTATGGGAATCAGAGGGTGGAAGATCAGTTATGAAATCTATGCCTAGGTGTGATCAGGGATTTTGAGGTATAGGTAACCTGACCAGTTTACCCACAGGAAGTTGTCGAGGGGTGTTGGTATGGGCGCAGACTGAGCAGCTCTTGACATATCGGGAGACGTCCTGAGTCATCAAAGGCCACCAGTAATATTGACGGAGGAGCGAGAGGGTTCGCTGGCTACCTCAGTGTCCAGAGCCCGGTGAGGTATGTGGTGAGTACATGATGTGGCTTACGACAGCTGGTAGGGATGTAGATTTGCCCCTCAGGACCTCCCAGTGGAGCAGGTTTGGTGGTAATAGCCAGGCGAATCTGGTCGTTGATCTCCCACTGAATGGGATTGACGATCATGGCTGGAGGGAGAATAGTTTCAGGAGATGAAGATTCAGGCTCTGGAGCCTGGAGGCGGGAAAGAGCGTACACTTTCATGTTTCTTGTCACCTGGGCAATAGGTTACGATGAAGTTGAATCGGGTGAAGAGAGCCCAATCTTGCTTGCTGGGTGTTGAGGCGTTTAGCGGACAAGAGAATCAACAGTAACACAGGCTGATGCAGGTGAGTCAAACAGTCTCTGAAGTAAATGGTGACTTGGCTGTGAAGGTAACGGGTGGTTTTTTTGTGTTTCAGGTGGGTGGAGGGGTAAGGCCTTGGCTCAAGTACACAGGACAATGGAGATGATGACGAACAGATGAGGATCACAGGAACAGACGGGCAGAAGGCAGGTAAGTTGATCGGGTTAGTCTGTTGTGTCAAGGAATGATGAGACCAGACGCTGAACTGGCTGTGAGGTGTGTAATTATGGTGAGTGCTGGTGATGAGGGACAGGTGCAGGTGCTTAGAATTCAGATAATGGTGATCGAGTGGGTGGATCTGGCGGTGACGATGTGATTGGCGTTGTGACTGACTCCGTGACAAGATGGTAACGAATATTTTGGTAAAGAATATAACCATATTAATCAAAAGTACATTTATACTTTATACAGTGAAAGCACTATTTCCTTTATGGTAGAGTTAAGCCCAGAGAGGGCTGGTTAAGACAGTTTCTGGAATGAAGGGGGTTGGGAATACCATCTTAACACTATAGCGACATATTCCCAAGAGCAAAGCTCATATGATGGCCCTCCTCCGAGATCCACAACCGAGACACAGACTCATTCTATCTAACCACTGCACAGACAACCATACATGTGAGAGAGTGAGTTAGACATTTGAAACTGTAAGTTTGTTGTCATAAATTGAAGTGTGGTAACCAGAGTATCTTTTACTGGCAGTACATTATGAAATGCAACCATGTATTGTTGGAAGAATGCTGTGAGACCAGTAATAAATGGTGAATGGCCTTTGGGCAATCCAAGCCTGGTTTCCGTGGTGAGAGGCGTCCACAGTGAACCCCACACCTGGGAAAGTGTGAAGCGGGAAAGACCTGCAGCTCTAATTAGCAAACGAGGGAGACGCTGAAGTTTGGAGGTGATGGACTGCCAAAGGGGACTCGTTAGGTTGAGCTTACTAAAGAAAGCAAAATTTAAAATGTGCTTTGTGTAGTTACATCTGAATAAATAGGTTTTACTCAAGTCTAATATGTTGTTTATGATGATATAATCATCCTGACTATTTTAAGTTACTCCGTTTTAAATAATTTTAAACATATTTTCATTTTTAGTTTTCAAAAAAACGTAAAACAATACTCTAAATAGTGCCATTTATTTGTTCATGCTGTCTACATTGCTCTAGAATAGTTAATGGCCAAAAAATCTTAAACTGTATTGTCTGTTATTACCAAAGAAAACGTAGGTTTTCACATAAAATAATGCTCAAAAAAGTGGCATACACTGTTCAGAAGTTTGGCTTTGGTAGTTTTTGAAAGAAGTCTGTTCTGTTCACCAAGACTGCATTTATTTAATCAAAAATATAGTAAAAATAATATTCTACGATGATGATTTTCTGCTTAAGAAACATTTCTGGTTATTATCAATGTTTGAAAACAGTTGTGCTGCTTCATATTTTTGTGGAAACTGTGATACATGTTTCAGGATTATTTGATGACTAGAACAGCATTTATTTGAAATAGAAATATTTTGTGACATTATGTGTGCCCTTTGTATTTCTGTCTGTAACAATAAACTAAATAAATATACTTAATTAACAGTTAAGACCAAGGAAATGTTTAATTTTAGTTATTTACGGAAGCTCATTTAATTTGACTAAATATATTTATTACGCTTTTGATGTTCATGCTTTTGATGCATAAAAAGGAAATTAAAAGTTCTAAAAAAAAAAAAAAGGCATGACCAATATAAATACTTTTGGTTATTGCTGAGCATTTCTGTGACAAACTGCCCTTGTGAAATACAGTGGCATTTCCAAAGCACTTAAAAGCTGAACAAACTGCCATTAATGTTAAAACAAACCACTATCTTGAAGTTAATGACAGTTATTTAGTACAAAATTCAACTTTCCCAAAACAGGCTACATTTTCAAGGTGGTCATTATGCATTATTACACCCTCTATCTACTTTATAAGTGCAAATAAATTTTATTTTAAGCTTCTTTCTTGTATCAAGTAGTAAATTAACAACACTAACACCAAATGACAAGCTTCTTAAAAATGACGGTCTGTATTGATTTTAGCTATATTATTTTAATCACATTTTCAATAAGCTACATTTAGTTTCTGCTAAAAAAGATATTTATTTTTATGTTAATTAATGATCGAAAACCCATTGTGTGATGCATAGCTGTGTGATAGCTTGATGTCACTTAATTCATTTACTTGTAAATTATTCTCAGCTCAAAGAGCACGTTATTTTACACCACAGATATTAAACAATGTATGCATTTTCAAAAAGAAAAGAAAAGTTAGTACAAGTATTCTAGGTTACATTTGAACCTTAGAAGGAAACAGAGTTAAATAAGCTCAATAGAAAGTTGTAAACAATATAGTAACAATTTATAATGAATAAAAATAATAATAGATGTTCATTAAAATTTGTTTTTTGGAATATGTTATCATATATTTGTATATAAAAATATTATTTAATAATAAATGTTTTACAAAATTCTATTAATAGAAAATCAATACTTCTTTTTTTCATCTTATTTTATCAAGCCAACACACACACAAACAAAAAGTTCAGCTAAGTACATTTCACTAAGTACATTTGAGGTGATGAACGTGAAAGACAAAAAGAGACAGAGAGAGAGAGAGAGAGAGAGAGAGAGAGAGAGAGATTGAGAGAGAGAGAGTGAGAGTGAAGCACTCAGCCGCACTAATGACTCCGCTCCCATGAGCCTAATCAAAGATTTGTACATCTAATTGCTGTCAAGTCAGCACTTGCCACCTGCTACGCCGTACGGCACATGTGCTTTCCTCCTCTACCAGGAGCTTTTCCAAACCAATCCATCAGCGCCTGGTTAGGGAAACACTACAACACAACCTGTAGCCACAGACACACACTCACACAGTTATGAGTTAAAAAAAAAACCTACAGGGCTGAACCAAGGAAAGACGATGTAGTTGCATTAGAGTTGTTGCTTGAATTCACAGACCAGAGACAACATTTGTAATGTCTACACCGATAAAAAGGCCATATGCGTCCAGCTTAGCATGCATCACTAAGTGGGTTGCCAGGCCAATTTATCTATAAAAAAAATTTATCAACAAAATGAATGATTGCAATAAATCCCTCTCTCATACTGTATGTTGGGAAGTCTCACTCATTTTAGTGAATCATTTAATTTGAATGAATTATATGAATGAATCTTCAATATGAATACGTTCTTATTCCTTGAGTGGGCTTTTGTGTAAGTAAATAAATACATACATAAAAAGGGGATTAAGGTTTATGTCTTTTATTTTATTAAATTAAAAAAATATTTTAGATACTTCAATGCAATTAGCTTTTTTAGTAGCTTGTAGCTAACTCCTTTTCATGTAGCTCGACTGCAGATTAACTGCTTTAAATTATTATGAGCTTAGCTGCAGTTAAAGTAGCTTTTCCAATAAAGACTTATGTGCTCCTTCATCACAGGACTTGGGGGATCAGTTGTGCCCCTATCAATAGTCCTGAGTGCCATTAGCATTATACAGGCTGAGAGAATCAACAATATTGCGTCTACCATTACAAAATTTCTAAATGCTTACATAACCTGACTTAAAATTACTGTAACGTAACAAGAAATAAGATTGCACAGAATGTCCTGTAATGCATTGCATAACCCAGCATGGACCTGTGGATTTCTGAGTGGACTATCTATAGTTTAAGCTCGGACAACAGGTGTCTGCATTTTCCTTTCCACACACATACTGTCTCTCTCACGCTCCTGGATCCCAGGGGAATCCGTCTGCTTTAATTAATACGGCCTTTGGCTTGTTGAATCCAGGCCGCAGTAAGAGAGCTGTGACCAGGTCTCGAGAGCTTTGAGCTGAAATACTAGCCCCTCATTAGACTCATACTAGGAGACTGTTAAGTAGGGCCACTGGTCTGGAGCAGAGAATAGCCAGGTCAAGGCTTTTTCTTACACCTCATTCTGATTAGTTGGGCTGTGTGGGGTGACACAGATTGTCTAATCTATATATTATATATATAATATATATTATATTATATATTATATATGTACTCCATCGATCCATCTATCCATCCATCAAACCATATATCTATCTGATAACCCTACACAAAAATCCTACAAAACCCCCTATTTTTAAAAAAAATCACTGTTATATGCAGATTTTGTTCTACACGTTCATTTTTAACTTATGAAAAATCTATCATAAAAATATGAATAATAGTTTAACACTATAATAACATATAACAAATAGTGATATTCATGTTCATATTTAAATATTTGTTGTGTGAAAAACAAAAAATATCCCTTTGAGGTCATTACAGACCACTGCAAACTAGAATACCTGCATGAAATTCCATGTCTCAACCCTTACCAGTTTTACTGTATCAATTTTACTATATCATACCGACTGTATCCAAGAATGTAAAGGCAGAAGCTCTCTCTCATTTGCAATCCCCCCTCCTCTCTCCTTCCATAATCATCAGCCCAATCCAATAGTCCCTTGAGGAACAAATCGCAGAGGCTACTCGATCTGAACCTGTTCCGCTGGGAGGTCCTAAGGGAAAAATCTGTGTTCCATTCTCTCTCTGACTGTCCCTCATGGACTCAGTTCACTCCTCCCTGGGCTCTGATCACACTGGAAGCCAACAAACCAGCTCGCTCCTCCGGAATCGATACTGGTGGGCAAGTATGTCTCAGGAAGGATATAGGGATGTTATACAAGGATATCCTACCTACACATTCTCCAAGACACTTGCCAGAGGGAAATCTTCTTCCGTTGCCCATTCCACTCTGATCCCAGCCACACCTAGGTGCAGATTTCATTACAGATTTACCAGTATCCAACTCCTTCACATGCATTCTAGTGGAAATAGATCGGTTCTCTAAGCCCTGCCACCTTATCCCAATGAAGGGATTGAGGCCCTGCTTAGGCCCTTTAACAACAAGTCTTAAGAAACTGTGGCCTACATAAAGATATGGTTTCCCATCGAGGCCTCCAGTTTATCTTGACAGTGCGGAAGTTGTTCTTCAAGGTGTGCCAGAGAGTTTAACATCTGGCTATCATCCACAATCGAATGGGCAAATGGAGTGGAATATTCAAGAGATAGGCTGCTACCTGAGAACATACTGTCACAACCATCTGCACAGTTGGAACCACTACCTTCCCTGGTTCGAATATGCACAGAACTGCCTCAGACAACCTACCACTGGACTTTCCAGTGCGTGCTCTGCTTTCAGTCGCCTCTGTTTCTCTGGTCAGGTAAGGAGATTCCAGCTGTTGACCACTGGTTTAAGAAGAGTGAGAGGGTCTGGGACTCGTTGCTCAAGTCCATCTGCAATGGGGAGTTTGACAGCACAAGAGCCAGATCGACATCAGAAGATCCGAGACACCCGCATACCAAACTCTCCACCAGGGACTTCTAACTTTGGTTGCCTTGTAGGAAGTTGAGTCCAAGATACATTGGTCCATTCACCACCCAGAGACAAATAAATGCATAAATAAATAAATGGGGGTACTGTCACAAGCTCGCCAGATTCTTCAGATCCGCCCCTTTGTTCACAATCAGTGGACATTTAATCACACCTGTCACTACTTACATGGACTGTATTTAAGAACTGCTTCCCACACTCACTTATCTGATTTTGTCGGTTACTAGCGAATAAAAATGTACCTGTGTTACCTGCTGTCACTGGAAACCCTCGATCATCTTCATCTTCTTCCTCTGCTCTGCCTACCTGAACAATACAAAGATTGTTACTTTTCAGTTAAGTACATGATACTATGATATATATGTAGGGACCCCTAAAATGCGTAAATATGTCTATGAATATTATTCCTGTTGAAAGCAATAGTATTAAAATGTACTTTGTTTATTTCTTAAAAAAAAATATGATGTAACTGTTTTGTTCATGGTTAAAAAAGAAGTATGTTTAATGTAAGTGTTTGTTGCTGACCAATGACTGTTCACATCTAAAAGAGAAGTGTGGATAAAGCGAGGAACTCCCCTTGCTCGTGTATTTCCTGTGACCTTGGTTTCACAACTTTCCTCCAAACTACCACCAGAGCAGAGTAGCTTGTCGCCTGCATCCTTTGATTTTGGGGATTCTCCGATGCCGGAAGAGGCAAAACAAAGGTTGTGTGAGGAAATGATGCAGAGAAAAGAAGTGTTTTCCATTCATGAATGGGATGTAGGCTGTTCAAAAAGTACCACCCATGAGATAAGGCTGAATGATTCACACCCTTTCAGAGAAAGATCTCGACGTCTTGCCCCGGCTGATTGGGAGGATGTGCGGTAGCATCTACAAGAATTGCAGAGTGCTGGCATTATTTCAGAGTCCCGAAGCCCTTACGCTTCGCCCATTGTAGTGGTGCGTAAAAAGTCAGGGAAGGTCAGAATGTGTGTGAACTATCGAACACTCAACCAAAGGACCATACCAGATCAGTACACCGTACCCCGAATTGAGGATGCTCTACACAGCCTTTCTGGCAGTAAATGGTTTACGGTATTAGATCTGCGGAGTGGATACTATCAAATACCAATGAGTGACACAGACAAGGAAAAGACCGCATTCATCTGCCCTCTTGGATTTTATGAATTTGAACGTATGCCTCAGGGTATCTGTGGAGCACCTGCTACTTTCCAGAGGGTCATAGAGAGAACGGTAGGAGACATGAACTTCTTGGAGGTACTTGTGTACTTAGACGACCTCATCGTGTTCGGAAGGACTCTTGAAGAGCACCAAGCTCGGCTTTTGAAGGTACTGGACAGACTGAGGGAAGAGGGGCTGAAAATCTCTCTTGATAAATGTCAATTCGGCAGGACCTCTGTGAACTATGTAGGGCATATCGTTTCACAGAATGGAATATCTACTGACCCTTCAAAGATAGAGGCTGTTGTATCCTGGCCCAAACCACAAACAGTGACAGAGCTCAGAGCATTTTTAGGATTCTGTGGATATTACCGCCGTTTTGTGAAGGATTTCTCAAAGTTGTACCGGCCTTCAAATGAACTGCTGCAGGGGTATCCATCCACTAAAAAGAAGAAAGACACCAATTCACCTGTTAAAGATGTAAAGCTGTGCTACAAATCCTCTGAACCTTTTGGCTCCTGATGGACATCTCAGTGTGAAGCTGCTTTTCAAACACTCAAAAATTGCCTGACTCTTTGCGGATGCACAAAAGCCCTACGTCTTGCATGTGGACGCAAGCATGGATGGACTTGGAGGGGTTTTGTATCAGGAGCATGATGAAGGGCTCCGCCCGGTTACTTTTATCAGTCGAAGCCTTTCCCCTTCAGAGAGAAATTAATTATCCTGCACACAAACTGGAATTTTTAGCTTTGAAGTGGGCTGTTGTGGATAGACTGCACGACTATCTCTATGGTGTCCAGTTTGAGGTTAGAACTGATAACAATCCTCTAACCTATATACTGAAGTCAGCGAAACTTGATGCGACTGATCACCGTTGGTTGTCAGCCCTCACCACCTACAATTTCAGTTTGAAATACAGGCCAGGTCGAAAGAACATTGATGCTGATGCTTTGTCGAGACGTCCACATACCCATCTAAGCGTCGATGACGAGTGGCAGGAAATTCCAGCTGCGGGTGTCCGAGCTCTCTGCCAGACGATGTCTGTGGAGAAAAGAGCAGGTTGTATCTCTTATCCATGTGTTGTACAACAGATAGGTGCCCATATGTCTGATGTTCCTAAGGCTTATTGTCAAGCTACTGCATTAGTTGCAGACCACTTACCTGAGCTTAGTCCAAGTGAGCTTCAAGCTGCCCAAAGAAATGATCCATGCCTGGGAGAGGTGTGGGAAGCCATCTGTCACAAGAAACCTGCAGGTAGTGTACGTCACAACAACCCAGAGATGAAGTTGCTGAAGCGAGAATGGGAGAAGTTGTCAGTAGATAATGGATTGCTATACAGAACCATTAAACTAACAAGTAGCCAACAAGTGAAGCGACAGCTTGTGCTTCCCAAACAGTACCATAGCATGGTGTTGAAATCTTTGCATGATGAGATAGGACATCTAGGCTTTGATAAGTCTTACAGTCTTGTACGTGACCGATTTTATTGGCCGCACATGAAGCGTGATTTAGAGGCCTACTGTAAAACATGTGACCGCTGCATAAAGAGGAAAACACTGCCTCAGAGAGCCACTCCATTGTCCCACATGCAGAGTTCAGGTCCCATGGATCTTGTATGCATTGATTTTCTTACCATCGAAGCAGATTCTCGTAATGTGTGCAATGTATTGGTTGTCACTGACCATCACAAGTGTTATGCTCAAGCTTTTCCTACTGGGACCAAAAAGCTTCTACGGTGGCAAAGACTCTATGGGAAAAGTATTTCATTCATTATGGCCTTCCAACTCGAATACATTCGGACCAGGGCAGAGATTTTGAGAGCCGATTGGTGTCTGACATGTTGATGATGCTAGGTGTAAAGAAGTCAAGAACCTCACCTTATCATCCACAGGGTGATCCTCAGCCGGAGAGGTTCAACAGGACCTTGTTGGACATGCTGGGTACCCTTGAGCCTGGCCAGAAATGCAAGTGGAGCCAGCACATAGCACATCTGGTACATGCCTATAATTGTACTGTCAATGAGGCCACTGGTTTCTCACCCTATTTTCTCATGTTCGGCCGGGATGCTCGATTACCTGTTGATGTGTGTTTTGTTGTTTCCCCTGACAATACCTCACCTGGGTCATATTTGAAGTATGTGTCCAAAATAAAACAGGAATTACAGGCAGCTTATCAGTTAGCAGAGGCCACTTCTGAAAAGATGAATCGGAGTAACAAAGAGAGGTATGACCAGAAAGTTCGTTACCATAGTCTGAATGCTGGAGACAGAGTTCTGATTCGAAATCTTGGCCTAAAGGGAAAACAAAAGCTTGCTGATAGGTGGAATGCTAATCCCTATGTAGTAGAGACTCAATTCTCTGGTATTCCTGTGTATCGCTTGAAGCCTATTGATGGTAAGGGGCCAGTCAAAGTCCTGCATCGTAATCATATCCTACCTTTAGGACAGGCAGTTAGGCTACAACCCCAAGTAGACATCAGACCTACTCCATCACCTAGAGCTTTGAGGCGTAGGAGAGCAAAGGAGAAGCAGAAAGCTGCTGAGTCAGTAAACTCACCTCTTGTAGTTAATTCCTTTCCCCGAGATAATTCTTCTGATTCAGAGTCTGAGTTTGGGTTTTATGGTGAGGATGTGGTAGACGTTCCTTCTACAAAGGTAGATGAGATTCAGAGTGACATTTCTGTCCAAGATGTAGATTGCTCAGAGCCGTGTAATTCTCAGGGTGATTTAGAAATACCGATAGCTCCTTGTCAAAGTGAAGCTTCTGATGTCCAGCATGAAGCTGATGTTGAAAGTGTTGATGTGACTGATGTAATAAACTGTTGGTCATGACAATATTTCACAAGCTATTGAGGCTGCTGGTGAATGCACTGAAGTTCAGTACTACCTCCTGTAGTACGCAGATCATATAGAGAAAGAAAGCCTAACCCCTGATTCACATATGATACATTGGGAAAGCCACATATTGAAACTGTTTCGTCCAAGCAATGTAGAGTCACTGTAGCAGCTACAAATGCTTTGTATTTTTCTAGTGGCTATAGCAGTTCACATGCTTGGTGGTGCAATGTCGATGCATTATGCCACGTGTGTAACAATAAGCCCACACTTATCCCAATTAGTCTTAGTCCTGTCTTTAAACCATAATTCATTCCTAAGATGGAGTTATTGTTTTTGTGACCAGCATGGGGGCATACTGGACCTTTGGTGGGGGGAATGTCCCTTACAAAAAATTACTGCAGTTTTTTAGAAGTAATACTGCAGTTTTTGTTACATATAGAAAAATGCAGTTTTTTGGACACGAAAAAACTGCAGTATTGCAGTATAACCTCAAATTTCTGTAGTTTTACTGAAGTACAACTACTGCAATACATCTAAAGTACTAGTAAAATAAAACTGCAATACAACTGCAGTTATACTGTGTTTATACTTCATACAACTTTCAATTGTACTCCATTTTACTGCAGCTGTACTTTTACTACAGTTTTACTGCTGTTGAACTTCAACGTACTGCAGTTGTACTGTGACTATACTTCATTATACTGCAAATTTGAATTAAACTGCAGTTAAACTACTTGGTACTGCAGTTTTACTGCAGTTCTACTTCAATATACTGCAGTTCTTTTTTGTAAGGGGTGTAGGGACCCCTAAAATGCGTAAAATATGTCTATGAATATTATTCCAGTTGAAAGCAATAGTATTAAAATGTACTTTGTTTATTTCTTTAAAAAATATATGATGTAACTGTTTTGTTCATGGTAAAAAAAGAAGTGTTTAATGTAAGTGTTTGTTGCTGTTCATGACGTCAGTTGCGCAAGGAGGAAGAAGCATCGCACATGGCGAGAAGGGCAGCATGTGAAATCGTTGCGTGAAATGTGTCATTATTTTGGAGACCAGTTATACACTGTGTAATCTAAGGCCCAAAATGCGAAGGGAACCTCTTTTATTTGTTGCTGCAAGTGTTTATTTTTTTTTTTGCTTTATTCGATCGCTTGAGTTGCTGAAAGACATTCACATTCGCGAGCACAGACTGTGGTAAGGAAGTTTGTGGTGGACTCGTTGAGTTCATTTGAAACTGAATTCATCCTGGATTTCGTCGCGGGACTCAGATCGACAGGACTTCGCGTGTTCTAGGAGTGGATCGAACGTGACCTGGTAACTGAGTTTGATTTAAACATCGCCTCACTATCAGCGGATGGACGTGGGTGAGTTTGTTTGAGACTTGACTGTGACATCGCTCTGAACTACGCAACTTATGTGCACCAACGAACTGGGCCCCAACGAAAAAGTAGGCGTACGTTTGTGACTGTGACAATAATTCATTTCCTTTTAAAGTGTGTGAAAGAGTCTGAAAGAGGTTTTGGTATTATTTTACTGTGTTTTTGAAGTGTTTTGTTTCATCTCATATGTTGATTTGAGGTGGAAAATGAAGAGAATCAGAAGAGTGTAAATCTTTTATTTGCAAGAAAGCAGATAATTTGCATAATTTTCAGGTAAAGTGTCTTTATTTGTTGTTTTTCTATTCTTTATATATACTGGTTTCATATTTTGTTTCCTAAAAAAAAATCCAACAAATCACAAATTAGTTTTATTAATGTGAAAACAAATAAATCATTGTTATTTCTTTCTCATTTAAATTTGCAATCTGGTATTTCATTGTTTTTTTAAGTTAGTTAAATTCATTTAATACATTTACAAATAGTTTGGGAAATGTAAATAAGATTTCTTGGGCCTGCTTAAATTTATAGTTATTTCTTATTGATTTTATTGGTACAGGAAAAAGGTTATTTACAGTTATTTTAATTCAAGAAGAAGAAACACCGGCCAAATTCACCATTCAATAGCCGGGAACCCAGGTTTTTCTTAATTAAGATATTTAAATTAACCCCCAGGGTTAAGAAAAGGGTTATATATATATATATATATATATATATATATATATATATATATATATATATATATATATATATATACACACACGCACATCTTCATCATCCTTTATCATCAATTTATTGTTTTGCAATCAATATAAAGAGGTCTAGTTACTAATTTGAATCCATGTTTTAACCACCTAAAACTGTAGTGTGGAAGCCTTCACAACCCCATTACACCTTGTATATTTTATGTTACAGTAATCCATATAAATAGGTCTGATTCACCCTCATGGATCTGGTAATGACTTCACTTCTGTTTTAAAATTATATGCTACTATATGACTACAGGCTTGTTTGATACAAGGGGGATTTGGACTAGATTCAGAACGGCAAGTCTGAGCAGGATACCTCGAATCTTTGGGGATGTATGTGAGAAACAGTCCTGACATGGGCAGATCTGCATGTGATCAGGTTAAGCAAACAGCTGGAGGGCTAGATGGATGACAGTAAAAAGAGTGCTGGCTACTCTTGTCATTGAATTCATTGCATTGGTGTCAGCCGAAGTTATGTTGGCAACAAACACATATTATGATTGGTATCATGGTTATTCAAGTTTGATAGCATGTTAGTATTGAACACCAATCAATAATTCTAAATATTCCTCTTTACTGAGTTAAAATCAACTGTTAGTAATGTTTAGTACAATTATTCTAGTCAACTAGATGCGTTTCGGGTAGTTTCATGAATTGTGAAAAGACGTTGGTGATTCCCCAGCTTTTAACGCCATGACACAGCACGTCATAGCATCTGAATTCTATTAATCCAAAGTCTGAGTAATCATTTCTAGAATTTAAAATGAGGAAGTTAATAGAGTTTGGTCATAGAGAGCCATACTCACTAGTTTCTGACATGACAACCTGAGCAACCAATGGCAATTCGCAACTATTTCACGTTCTGACGAATTGGTGGCAAATTCATATAAATTTGTACATTTTTATACGTTCTGTTTATACTCCATTGAGGTTTAGTCACTTAGCAAATCAAGCAAAAAAATACAACCCCCCCCCCCTCCAAAAAAAACACCTTATTACTTTATTACTGCCATTTCATCCAAGACCAGAACTATCTGTTAAAATGGTTCTGATTATTAAAGTGTTCTTCACAGAAGAAAGTGAGAGGCTGGAATTAGCGGTTGATTTGCCTGTTTTGCTGAACAGATAAGGAAGTTGAACAGATCCAACATGAAATTTCAGGATTAATTTCATTTTAATTTCAGCAGCCAATAAAAGTACAATACACTCTGTAACTTATTTCAAATTCATCTTTCAGATGATCATTTCAAGATCTTACCACAAATTCAGTGCAGAAACGACAGTCTTCCAACAAAATCAGCACTTGTCTTTTGGTTTTGCATTCTCAGTAATGGTTTCTTAGTTTGGAGACTCTAACTGCTCCTGGTGACTGTAGTTGATGTACTGTAATTTGATTTACACAAAAAAAAGCATCTGTTAAAATGGTAAGTAATTATATGAGTCGTGATGGCAATTATGCAATCAGCAGCGTTCTCTTCTCATATCGTGACAGCAGATGAGATCTGAGCAGTCACATCACTGACTCACATGCTCGCTGTACCATCTGATCAACGGTTTCTATAACGACCAGCAAGCACGTCTAAATATGAACTTGGACCAATTTCTTTTGGTCTCTCTTGATATGATTCATAGCTACATGACCACAACAGAGCTCTAAAATTAATAAATAATAATCTTGCACAAGAATTCACATAGTAAACCACGCATATGTTTAGTGCTGTTTGCAGGTAAACATATGTGTGGTTTACTATATATATACACATATACATGAAAATACATGTAAATCTTTCTTATGAATTAAAACTCTGCAGTAACTCTGGACCAAAAGTGATTACTACGAACAACTGTATAAATTTCATATACAGAGATATTTTCAAGTCCTAGATTATATATATATATATATATATATATATATATATATATATATATATATTTGTTAATCTGTAAAAATACACAAAATATTTTTGAAAAAGAAAAATACCTTTAAAGAAATACATTATAAAAATTATTATATAAACTATGAAAATGTATATATGAATCTTAAAACTATAGATATAAAACTATATCTAAAAATAGATAAATAGAAATTATATATAAATGTAAGTATTTTTTATCTGATAATTAAAAATAATAATAATAATAATAAAATATATGATATACATATTCATTATCTAAAATATACAAATTATTTGTAAAAAAATAAATAAATAAAAAAGATTAACCATATATTAGGGTTGTCTTTATTAACATTTTTATAATAAGTGTGCAATTAATCACAATTAATTAAGCATAATTTAAATTAAATTAAGCATACACTATCTTTTTTCAAGGTAAATTTAGGTGTCTTTTCATAAAAACAAAAGATATAAGGACTGAGTCCATACAGGCCTAATTTATAAATGTAAGCACACCAAAGTACCCATGAAAAAAATTCAGAATTCACAAAGAGTTTATTTATATTTTAGTCAAGTCTAGTTGCAAAAGGATCGTGTTTGCGTGTCAATATAATGGACTCACTGTATAATTTTTATTGAGATATTTTCAAGTCCTATCTGTGTCCAGTTTTCATTTACCATTGTACCATGGGGGAACAATTATTATTTGCTTACCCAGCTTATTTTCAAAACCAAGTTGGACCGTGTTCGTCAACTAACGACTCTCAGCCAAAAGTAAGTGGAGATCTGTCGCCGCTGAATGGCAGGAAATGACCTTAAGAGAGCTTATCCTGAGTAACAGTAACTTAAAACAATATGAGGCATTTCTTAGCCGGTAAACGCCATGTTTTTCCGAGCGGACACTTAAAACTGTTTATTTTTCAACCTGTTTCGAAGTGGCCACCGAGTTCAACTGTTATTGTGAAGTAGACCAGCTGAACTCTCTCAGGCCAAAAATCGGAAAAAGAATCCAAAATACGCCCACAGATTGATAGCCATAAAAACACACCCCACCGCGAGTACCGATGGAGGGCTATAACCTCGCAGTGTTGAGACAGCTGCTCTGATGACTTGGGCTCTCAACAGGTTGCGTGATTCATCTTGTGAGTCAGGACTCGAGACTTAATCTCCATCCGTGTGTGTGATTCACCCACGGCCATTCATTTACATGGCTGTCCAAAGCGGAGCAGCCAAAGGAACAAAACGAGGAGTCACGTAGAGCGTGAGATAGTCTTTTCACAGCGGCGGTGGACAGTAACCTGCTGTAAATGGCTTTGCTTATTGTCTTTAGTCTGTTCTTCGTAGGGAAGTCTGTGAATGAAGCTTTTGTTCAATAGCTGATTATTGATGCAACGCCAGGGAGGAAATGTGGGATTTCCACGTATCAGTGTATTTGTTCACTTTAGAGAGCATCTAATTGGACGAAACTTTGTATACACCCCTATTTGTTTTGGAAGACAGCATTTTAAATGTGTATATTTGATTAAAGTTTTTTTTTTTTGTTGTTGTTTTTTTTTTTACTTTGAGAAGTATGCTAGCATATGGCCTTAAAGCTTAAAGTTCTCAAATTTTGTGTTCTTTGATGTATGAGAATAGAAAAAAATCCCACTGTTGCTCGGTAAATCTGAAAAACATTCAATTAGTGCAACTAGGCCCGGCAACGGCAGCAGAAAGGCTAGAGAGAAAGTTCATGTTTTATTTTTCAATTACAATTAATGAGCACTTGGCTCTGACCCCACGGTGAGGTGAAAGTACTGAAAGTTCAGTTTGTTTCGGCTAAGTCCCCCTTCCCATTACATGTGTGGAAAAGTTTCTCAGCCATGACCTGCTCAACCTGAGATTGAATAATCTGTTTTGTTATGCGATTTAAGGCATCAGACCACAACAACTTTATCTGAGATTTTCAAATGTATAAATACTGTTCTTGAATTACATATTCTGTCTCTGGTTGTTTTCATATGCTTTCCAGTGTTTATAAAATTCAAAAGGTTAAATAAGAGTAATGACAAACAACATATTCATCCACCCAAAAATCTCCACAGACCCATTTCTGTAAACAAAAAATTCAAGAAATTATGAGCTAAAGTTCAGTTCAGCTAAAGTAATAATCTATCAGTCTATATCTGTGTGTGTGTGTGTGTGTGTGTGTGTGTGTATATATATATATATTCAGAAAAATTTAAAATGACACTTTTATTATTAAATTAAAAAACTACTACATGCATAAAATATTTGCATTTTGTCTAATACTTTAAACAATTTATTATGCATATTACTGGGTGCACATATATTATATTTAATAATTAAATATACACTTGTGTGCAAGTATATATTATTATATATTTGTAAATATATCGTTTTTTACACATTTGTGTTTACATTTTATCAGCCCATGCATTCCCTGGAAATTCCCACTCATGACTTCAATGAAACTGAAACTAAATGCATTTACTGTTGTTGTTATTATTAATATTAATTGAATATTCAATACTATTAAATCAACTTTCAAATTACTATTCCAAACACGGTGTACCCAAATAAGCCATTATGCTTTTTTATTATTATTATTAATTTATTTTTTACCACAGAGCTTCTCAAACTGAGGGGCACAGGTGTTTTCATGGAAAAGTATATCAGCAAATATTGGGGTGTCCATCAGAATCAGTAGCTCTTATTCCAGTCAGTCCTAATAGAGTGACCCTCACCGGAGTGTGTGTTTGTACCATTCCATGCGTTAGTCAAAATCTTGGCTTCCAAACAGGCTTCAGTCACACCCTCCCTGGCTGTGGAAAGCAGTCTCAGAACTTTGACTGGTTCAGTCTGGTTCCTCTTGCCACCAGCCGTTCAGCACCTCCCAGTGCTAGTCTGGACGTGTGTGTGTGTGTGTGTGTGTCAAAATCCCAACATGCATCTAGCGCACAAAAGCCACGCCACTCCTCCAGTGAGTCACACAAACCTCTCGGGCCTCTGGATTATGGTGCATGCGGTGAGGTACCCCGTGCATATTTTGCTGTATTAGGGCTTTGCTATTGAAACGCAGAACGTCAACACAGTTGTAAGAAGAATTGGTTGATTTGACAAGCTGTCATTTAAATAAATGCCCCGATCCGCCACACCCAGCCCCGAGCACAAAGATCACTAGAAGGAAGTCTCTTTATGATCAAAGTGTTTAAGGCATTGGTTTCTAGCTTCTGATAGAGTGATAGAGAGAGTTTGCCAGATCAGATCAGTCCCTCTTCACGTGGGTCTGAGGGTGAAGGGTATTAGGGGAGAGGTGAGCGACGACTGTTGCTCCGGGTTACTGAGTAACCAGGGTGATTGCCTTCCTCTTAAAGGCCTCTCCGGCAGTGCTTCTGTTACGTTTTTTCTACCCATGCTCCTCTTCTAACCCCAGCCTTTCATTTTTTCCTTAATCGAGTTAGTCAACACCCTACTGAGTGCTCTTCTTAGCTAATGAACAAAGAAACAGGTTGCATGATAAATGATCCAGTATTAAGGTGGGAAATGGATCTATTTTCCCTTTCCTTCCATTTTATTATTTTTGCTCTGTTTTTTTACTGACCTTGACACCCAGAAGATGCAGCACAACACAGTACCTGTCGTGCTCTCCTGTCAGGACCCATGATACACATCCACACGGGAGAACCGACTTGAGTGTGACGAAGCTTGGGATTTCAAACAGAGCGGGAAGGATGGAGCCTGTTGCTGTGTTTGCATTATGGTGGTAGTTACTGTTGTAATGACTGGAAAAGTCTCTTATAGGTACAGTATATAACTTTTTTATATCTGTTTACATAAAGGAATGTGAGAATCATTTATAGATCTTTTCTCACAGCAGCTGCAAAAATTAAACTTATTTTGATGACCGATTGTAATCCAGAAGGGTCCAAATGACAATCATCAGATTCACCTGTAGTCAAAAGCACTTCGGACTGCGGATTGGCTACAGAAATGGAAATCTACAGGTAACGCTAATACACTAAATACACATAGTCACGCAATGCTGATTTTGTTAACATTAACAATTTGAGAACAAAGTATGATAGTAATTCGCATGGGTTGACGTGATCTGAGCTAAGCGGTTGTTCGATTGAATCATCATTAGTAGCGTGATTTATTGTGCTTTTTTTCTCAGTTGGTGAGAACAAAAGTGGCAGACATGTTCAGATGACGTTTTCCAGTCAAAATTCTTATTTTGGTCATACTTCCAAAACGTAGAATCTGTGAATCTGAAGTACTGTATCCACACCGGTGTGGTGACTGACAGCTAATGCACAACCCACGTAACAATGTTAGGCAAATAACTGCAATTGCAGGTTTCAAACAGAGATGGCGACACAGAGGCAAAACTTACAGACCGCAGCTTTAAAACAACTTTAAAAATAACTATTGTCAAGAGGATTGTTTTTAAATTTATATTTGAATTTTTTTTTAATTTGTTAAATCCTGTTTTTATTTTATTAAAAATAACTTGTCTAGGCATTTTTAAAATTAAAATTTAGCACAAAGAACCACACTCTTTTAAATATAGCTTTTTATGTTTTATTTAAAAATAACCCAAATATAGTTGAAAGTGGCATTTTTAGAAGGCAAGTTTACAAAAATGCAGTTTCTCACATTTTAATTTGAACCGAAAAAAGTGGAATATTTTAATGGAATATTTAATATATTTTATTATATTAATATTTAATAATAATTTCCTAAGGTCAAAGCAGGTATAGTAAAATGTTAGATTTCTTTATTCACTGAAATATTATAGAATATATATAGATAGTCCTAATCACACTACATAATGAATAATTATAAACCAATTAGTGAGTGTTTTGGTGAAAGTCACTGGCAACATGATGGTTTCACACTGCCAGACATAAAGTCATGAATGAGTAACCGGACTCCACCCGACTCTACTATCAGCTCTCTGATGTAGTACACCATGTAATCATGACTCGGGCCAACAGAGATTACGGCGGAGCTCTCCGAGCTGAATATTTACAACTGTGTCATCGCTTTTCTGCCACTTAACGACAACAAAAACAAGAACAGCATCACAGAGGGGCGGGGGAAAAAACACAACAATGACCTACGGCAGAGCCAGAAACAGAGTCTGAAGTGGCACTATTTGGACATTATGTAAGCGGTTTTGTAAAGGTTCCAGGAATCCGGACAAAGTGTTCACATTAGCTAAGCAAACACATCTCTATGGTGTTTAGAGGAAATGATTTCCACAATATGGCTTCGCTAGCATGTTTGGCACAGTAAACGCATTTTGTGAGGGGAGTCCAGCTCCACTGTCGGGACACATAAGATCAATGTGACTGCAAATAATGTAGCAACATTGTCTCAGATGTCTAAATCTCTTTTAAAAATAAATAAAAAGCTTAAAAACTGACACAAAAGAAAGACACAAACTGTTGACATACAGCAAGTGCATAGAGCAATAAAATCAATTCCAAGTTTATTTGTATAGTGCTTTTCAAAATACATTTTTCAAAGCAGGTTTACAGAAAAAGCTTGTTTGAATGTTAATTAATGACGTATTCTGTTATTAGACGAGTGTTTCAAAGTAATGTTCATATGACAGTAATACACATATGTTGTTTGGTTAGTTAACATCATGGAGTTCAGTTAAGCAGACAACAAATGTGCTGAGCTGAAACTAGCCTTGTGCTCGTAATGATTACAATATAAGGAATAATATGGATAATAATATTGGATAGTTTTGTATGTCATTTCAAAAGTTGGTGTTATCGGAAGGCCCGATATACTCGCAGCAAATGACTTTTTCGCTCTTTGTTTAGGGGTTAAAAAGTTCGAAACACCTTTGCAGCGATATACTGTTAGTGAACATCCAGACACTGTTCATGATAGCCACATTTAGATGAATATTTAAACATGTTGAAACTCTCAATAACAGTAAGTTATAAGTCATGTCACGTTTATTTATAAAGCACTTTCTAGGCCTACAAAATATTGCTTTAAAGCAAACAGCTTTACAGTATTAAACATGAAAAAACAGTGTCAGTGTTGCTATCAATTGACCCTTCACAAAGACCCACTCCCTTTAGTTACTGTTACTATGTCCGACAAGCCACACGCTCTCGCGCCACACATCATGTTCTCACACAGTGAAAAATACATCGTGAGGCAAAGAGGACACTGACAACACGTCAACAGGCAAGACAGATACTTTTGATATGAAACAGTTTTATATTCAAAATATTGTAATTTTTTAAAGAAGTTTAAACAATGAATACCATATAGTGTCTCTTTAATGTGTCGTGACAGATCGCTGTAGCTCCTTCAAGCGGTTCATGAACCAACGAGATGAAAAAGATCTTAAACTAGATGGAACTGGATTAAATATTTTGACTGTTGCGACTCCAATCAGACTTATTACCTGTAACTCTGCCTGAGTATCGGACAAGTGTTCATTGTTGGCCAGAGGAGAACTGGCCCCCCGACTAAGCCTGGTTTCTCCCAAGGTTTTTTTTTCTCCATTATGTTGGAGTTTTGTTTCCTTGCTGCTGTTGCCTTTGGCTTGCTTAAGTTGGGGACACTTGCTTGATATTCAGCAGTGTTTTTGATATGCCTGCATTGACACCATTGTACGCGAACTGAGCTGAGCTGAGCTGAGCCGGACGATTACGTCACTGTGTACGTCACTCCCCTGACTGCTTTGTCAGACAAAACGGTTGATTCGGGGTTATGATTGTGTAACAAAGTTCGTAGACAGGGAAGAAGGAGGCGGGAACCGGCGAACAATAAACAAGTTTTAATAAACAAATAAACCAACAATCAAACAAAAAGTAGAAGGGCGGCAGTTCCTCACGGCGACTGCCGCCCACACAAACAAAATAAACCACAACATAAAATCCCAGGCCTGGTCACTGTCGTCGCTCCTCCTTTATGCTTCCGGAGCTCCTCGCGCCGTTCCCTTACGGCTCTCGCCCGCCCTGCTCGTCACAGATTGGTTAGATCGCCTGTCAATCAAACTGCCAGCAAAGTGTCAATTAGAATTATACTTCAATTTCTATTATAAAGTGGCTTTCCGGTGTTTGTGTGGTCACTTGCAGACGTATGACCTCGAAGGACTTTATCAGAAGAAATAAACCAGGGAAGATTTCCACATAAAAGAAGGCTGAGCCTCAGAGCCACACCTGCTTATTACATCATCGCCACGGACCAATTGTAGTTTAAGGCGTTTACAAGCTGGAGCGAAATTTTTCCAGAAAGTTCGCTTTGGCAAGCTGTTTTAAACTCCCGAAATGAACTCCAAACGAGGTTCGTTTTGACCTCATTTTGTTCATAATGATACAGCAGTTCATTCTTTGTTTTCAATTGAAGTATATTGGGCCTTAAAGTTGCAAATGTCACATCGGCTGTAATTTCACTGATTTTTTTAACCCACTTCGTATCGTTACAATATCACTAGTATACGTAAATGAGCAACGTTTTCTGCGTTACCTGGACCGAGAAATGTAAGCACAAGTCTGGCGGATGATGCAGCTTGACAGCTCCAGGCTTTCATGAAAACAACAGAATATACTTCCGTAGTTTTTTTTTGTTTTTGTTTTTGTTTTTTTTTGGGGGGGGGGTCGAACTGATGGAACAGCAGTATCTTTTAGTTTTCCCCCTCCGTTTGGTCTAAAACACTGTGGTCACCCAGTTTGAAATTTTGACTACGAACACTGAGGTTTTTCAGATTTCCCATCATGGCATTCTCTCCATATTTGCGATTCTTTGCCGTCTTTAGCCTCTGGCAACAACCCACTGGAAATTGAAAGTAACTCTTGAATTTAACACCATTAAAACTAAAAGTTTGCTAACAAGTATTTCCTACTATTGGAGGGGGCTGTTTGACTCTGGTAAGCATATCCATAGCAGACTAGTGGGAGTGCTATTGGATGACAATATGCGCAGTGCATTTTGGGTGTTGAAGTTTTCCTACTTTTTCAGTTTTCCTATTTTTTTTCTCGACTGGTAGTTTTTTCCACTTTTCTACTGTATAGGCAGCTTTGGAGATTTGGTCTCAATCTCTTCATTCAATCTCATTGCTGTCTAGGAGAAACAACAAAGAAAACTAATTTATTTCCAACAGGACAGAAATTTTATTGCTTAGAATCATTTTTTTTCACAAGTATTATCTTGGTCTTAGAAAAGGAAAGTAAAAGCCAGGAAGAGTTAGGGCTGCACGATTTATCACAAGATGGGAAAAATAATATTGAACTTAAACAGGATTCTTAGTGCAATTATGAAATCGCAAAGGCTGTGGTAATTTTTTTTTTGTGCAGCTTGTCGATGAAGTACGGCTCCAAATGCTAATCCATCTAAAAGCACTGCAAATTTGAGTCACTCTTAATGTACATTTGAAAAAGTAACACGTGTCAAATATAGCTAACATTTAATAACATGTTTTTACTCCAAACTCACTTCATTACGACAGTGAGATGATGTGTCTTCTCACACAGAATAAGGCAGTCGTGTGTTTATTAGTCATCTTTAATCAATCAAAGCATTTCAATCTTCTGTTTATTCAGTTACAGCAACATGGTGTGTTCTCTTCTTCTACGGCAGGGCATAGTTAGTTTCTGCGCCCTCTGGCTTTCAGATGGAGAAGCATTTACTACTGATCACAGAGCCGTACAGCTCTGACAAGCTGCGCAGTAAATAATCACAGCCTTTGTCAATCTCTGTGTGATTTAATCGTGATAAATCGTGCAACCTAAGTGAGAGTATAATGCACTGAACTTATGTCTCTATTTGATCCTTCGCTCTCTACTTTTTTCTCAGACTTAAGACATCTCACTTGTTTCATTTAAGTATAAACTTTTTCAAACTAAAAATACTTTTATGAGAAATGTTTTGACCATTTTGAGACCTCTCATGTTTTAAGTATCATATTTGTCTCAAATATTTCTCCTAAAAATATGACAAATCAGCCAATTGTTGACATACAACACAAAAGAATAGAGGGATAATATCCACTTGCTGTTCATTTAATCTCATTGGCATCAAGGAAAACCAATTGAAATATTAAAGAGATCTAATTTGTGATTCTTCTTTCTAATGTGTTTACCTATTTATAAGCGCTAACTGTCCAAAAACAAATCTATTTTCCCCATGCAGATCTAGAGCGTTTATTTTTGCCCTCAAATTAAAGGGAGATTGAAAACTGCAGTATAATATTGACGTGGCACTCAACGGTCCAAATTAGTTTGAGTGTTATAAAAAGTTCCACTCCCATTTAGAGTGTCAGAAATGCAGGCAGTGTTTTTTACAGCTCTTTAGAGTTGGTCCAACCATGAGCGTCTGGCTCTCTGACAGAGCAATGAATAATCACATGTAGAAGAGAAGAGACCCAAGCGCTCTGCTGAGCTGCCCACTAGAATCACTGGGACACTGTGTCTCATGTGTTTCATGTTACATTAGATAATCTCTTTCATACAGATGTCATTCACTATGTGTATTGTGGCTGAATTAGTTTTTTTTTCTTTCTGACAAATGTAAAATAAACTAACAATTTTCCATTTCCCAATAAAAGAGATTTAATTTTTTTTCACGCTAAAATACAACCAAATATCATTCCATTTTTTTTTTTTTGTAGAGCTAGAAAGTGTTATCCACAACCTCAAGTCTCATGCCAATTAGATGAAGGGAACATATATATATATATATATTTTTGACTGTGGATATGGTCCAGACAGATGACAGACATGGAGTCGGTTCTTTGAACTTTGAATTGTAAATAACCACCTAGAACCACCCAGAACCCCTTACAATCAGAATACCAGTCAGATAATATCCATCAGAACACCTTAACAGCCACATAGGAGCATCCTGGCAACCACCCACACCTATCTATCACTGTGTCAGTGAAAATCACAATTCATTTGCTGCAAATTTTTCATCATAAGCCATAAATCTACTATTTAAAGGTGCACTATGTAGTTTTGTCCGCTAGGGGTCACTAAAAAATTCAAAACAATATCAAAGGCGTAGACTGATGATCCAGTGAATATGGAATCATGGAACTTGTCATCATACCGATGGTTCTAATAATATTTATGGGGAAATAATGTTCATGGATGAGTGAATGCATGTTTTTAACATGACTGTGGTATGAAACTGGGCGTGGCCGAGATTCACGGACACGATTGCTAATGAGAGACAGATATCAGTGATATACGTGAGTCCCGGGGGATATAAAGAAACGAGGACATTTCATTCTACCAAACTACTCGCAAGTGCTGAAATACAACTAACACAGGTCAGTTTATTTGATGAATTAAAACTGTGAGGTAACGCAGCGCTGTTTCACTTCGTCTAACGTTACACTATCACACTAAACTGCATTTGAGTGTGTTCAAAGTTATGTTTAGTATTAGTTTGTTCGCTGTATGAGACTTAACAGTGAGCTAGATAAGCATTAGAATATCATACCAATGATATTCGAACACTTCATCATGTTGAGGTATATAACATTGATTAGTCTCATCTAGCCTACAACGTGCAAGAGCACCGTCTCCGCCAAGTCAAAGTTTGTTGCAAGTTTTTTTTCCCATATTATACCTTTTTATAAAAACAAAACACTAAACAAAACCCAACATCAAATTTTTACATTAAAATATTTTAGTAAATCCTTTCATTGGAAAATAATCCCATGATTTACTCACCCTCAATCCACCCTTGGCATATATGACTATCTTCTTTCAGACGAACACAATCAGAGATATATTTATGGTTATGGATATATATATGGTTGTGAATGGCTGGTCAAATTTTGAAGACAAAAAATGAATCCATACGACTCCAGGGCAGAGTCCTGCATGTTTGATAAACCCACACCCGCAGTTATTAACAGCACACCTGACCCCCGACCCAACCCATTTAACATACAAACCGCAACCCGACCTGCACCTGAATTAAATCTCCAACATTAGTTAAACAAAAATCATTTTCTCATATAACTCAAACAATAAAACCAAAATTAGACAGTCTATGTTGCTCCATTCAATGAAACGTTGCATTAAACAACACAAGTAAAGTAATAGAACAAAGAAAGTTTTAGTAGACTTATTTACTCTCTTAAAGCTAGTAAATAGCCTATTTTAGCAGATTCACTCGACATTTAAATCCGGTTACCTGACAACTGGTCCTCTTTGTATCAGCGAGAAAAATATTCAGAAATTTTTATTCAAATTGTGAATAGCCTATATTAGATATAAAAAGCAAGCAAAGCATGCTCCCTTTAATATCACTATAGATTTCAATCAGATGTAGCGCAAATAGATAAAAGGCTCAGCACTGCAATTAAGCCTTTAACGGTCTTCAGGTAGACTGTGAACACAAAAAAGCACGGGACCATCTGAAAGCAGCTCTCAAACGCACCAAATTGAGTTGGAATAGTCTTAGCCATTGGACCCGCAGTCCACCCATGCGTCGAACCCGCATCGTAAATATTATTCTATCCATTACATAAAATTTGGCGGGTCGAGTACCTGCCTGCGTGCAGGACTCTGGTCCAGGCGGTCAATGAACGCCTTTTGAAGCGAATCTGAAATGTCGAAGGATTTCAATATAAGAGAAGAGGAGCTTGTTTGTTTCACAGCCCGATTTGTTTGAACCGTGAGAGGCATCCAAGGTTACGATACTCCTACATCCTGCGTCATACGTCGCGCCACGGGTTACTCATTTGGCGCAATTCAGCTTGCGCATTCTGCGCATGGTCGCCCACTGGACCCCCCTGGAGCAGAGTCCTGCACGCAGGCAGGTACTCGACAGGTTGAGTGTGTGGACAGGTGTCTTTTATAAAGAGTTTAAACAGGTGCAGTTAATACAGGTAATGAGTGGAGAACAGGAGGGCTTCTTAAAAAAAACCTAACCGGTCTATGAGAGCCGGAATTCTTACTGGTTGGTAGGTGATCAAATACTTATGTCATGCAATAAAATGCTAATTAATTACTTAAATTCTGGATTTTTGTTTTAGGTTCCGTCACTCACAGTTGAACCACACAGTACCTATGATAAAAATGACCGACTTCTACAGGCTGCAAAGTGGGCAAACCTGCAAAATCAGCAGTGTATCAAATACTTGTTCTCACCACTGTAAAACAAAACACAAACCCTACACAAAACAAAACATAAACCCCTAGCATAAAACAAAACAAAACACAAACCCCTAACACGAAACAAAACATAAACCCCTAACATAAAACAAAAAAACACAAAACCCTAACACACAAAACAGACGCTTAACACAAAACAAAACATAAACCCCTAACATAAAACAAAAAACACAAAACCCTAACACACAAAACAGACGCTTAACACAAAACAAAACACAAACCCCTAACACAAAACAAAACAAAACACAAACCCCTAACACAAAACAAAACATAAACCCCTAACATAAAACAAAACACAAACCCCTAACACAAAACAAAACAAAACACAAACCCCTAACACAAAACAAAACATAAACCCCTAACACAAAACAAAACATAAACCCCTAACACACAAAACAGACGCTTAACACAAAACAAAACACAAACCCCTAACACAAAACAAAACACAAACCCCTAACACAAAACAAAACATAAACCCCTAACATAAAACAAAACACAAACCCCTAACACAAAACAAAACAAAACACAAACCCCTAACACAAAACAAAACATAAACCCCTAACACAAAACAAAACATAAACCCCTAACATAAAACAAAACACAAACCCCGAACACAAAACATAAACCCCTAACACAAAACAAAACAAAACACAAACCCCTAACACAAAACAAAACATAAACCCCTAACATAAAACAAAACACAAACACCTAACATAAAACAAAACACAAACCCCTAACATAAAACAAAACACAAACCCCGAACACAAAACATAAACCCCTAACACAAAACAAAACAAAACACAAACCCCTAACACAAAACAAAACATAAACCCCTAACATAAAACAAAACACAAACCCCTAACACAAAACAAAACAAAACACAAACCCCTAACACAAAACAAAACATAAACCCCTAACACAAAACAAAACATAAACCCCTAACACACAAAACAGACGCTTAACACAAAACAAAACACAAACCCCTAACACAAAACAAAACACAAACCCCTAACACAAAACAAAACATAAACCCCTAACATAAAACAAAACACAAACCCCTAACACAAAACAAAACAAAACACAAACCCCTAACACAAAACAAAACATAAACCCCTAACACAAAACAAAACATAAACCCCTAACATAAAACAAAACACAAACCCCGAACACAAAACATAAACCCCTAACACAAAACAAAACACAAACCCCTAACACAAAACAAAACATAAACCCCTAACATAAAACAAAACACAAACACCTAACATAAAACAAAACACAAACCCCGAACACAAAACATAAACCCCTAACACAAAACAAAACAAAACACAAACCCCTAACACAAAACAAAACACAAACCCCTAACACAAAACAAAACACAAACCCCTAACACAAAACAAAACATAAACCCCTAACATAAAACAAAACACAAACCCCCAACACAAAACAAAACACAAACCCCTAACACAAAACAAAACATAAACCCCTAACACAAAACAAAACATAAACCCCTAACATAAAACAAAACACAAACCCCTAACATAAAACAAAACACAAATCCCGAACACAAAACATAAACCCCTAACACAAAACAAAACAAAACACAAACCCCTAACACAAAACAAAACATAAACCCCTAACATAAAACAAAACACAAACCCCTAACATAAAACAAAACACAAACCCCGAACACAAAACATAAACCCCTAACACAAAACAAAACAAAACATAAACCCCTAACACAAAACAAAACAAAACACAAACCCCTAACACAAAACAAAACATAAACCCCTAACATAAAACAAAACACAAACCCCTAATATAAAACAAAACACAAACCCCGAACACAAAACAAAACATAAACCCCTAACACAAAACAAAAAACCCTAACACACAAAACAAAACCCCCTAAAAAAACCCCCAAAAACACTAACACAAACACACAAATCAAGACCTTAAACCAAAACAAAACAGTGAACCTCCAATGGATTTGATTTAAGGAAGATTAATGACAATAATGAAAATTTGAATTTATAATAAATATATAATTTATATACAATTTCAAGGTCTTATAGTCCAAAAATTTCTATTGTGTCTGGATTAACCAATATTTTCCAAAAGCATTAACGCAGCACTGTCATCAAAACTGTTGGAATCATAGAACATTTCACAAATAATCCTAATTTTCATTATTAACTGAAACGGGCTGTGTGTGTGTGTGTGTGTGTATAAGTGTGTGTATTACATAACCAGGGCATTCATTCTGATTTGATGAATGTAAAGGGGAGGAGACAGGTGCCAAGATTAACCAGACCATAGCAGTCAGGAATTTGGCTGCGATGGCGAATTCCTGCAGAAAATGGACTCTGGCACTTTAGAAGAAGCAAAAAATTAGGTTGAACAAGAAGGAATGCATAAATCTATTCCCATAGATTGAACTAACCTCTGATATCACCTTGCGAAACAGATCAGCATTATTGACACTCTGCTAGACTGGATGCCTTTCACTTTGATGAATTAGATATGCAACAGTTCAAGATAGGAATAAGATTCAGTCTGAGGATTGTGTCTGACAACACGCAGAGCTCGTGGCAGTGCTGGACAAAGTCCAACAACAATCATTGATTCAACCACTGCTTTCCATCGAACAGCTTTATCACATCGGAATGAACTGGCAGTTCCAAAATCAGCTTGACCCAAATCTTCACTTTCATGCCCCGTCCTAATTTGCCTACTATTCATGTGAGGAAAGAATGAATAGGAGTGTTTGTGGTTAAAGATGTTCATTTATGATGTTTTTTTTTTTTTTTTAGCACATCCCAATATCTGACCTACTATATAATTTTAAACCATTTTGACTCAGAAACACATTTTTAATTACATGCACTGAACGAAAAAGCTCATTATTTCCATATCTGCATTGTAATGATATGTTTACATTTTTGTTTTAAATTGTTGCCATATATGTAATTATTTAAATGGTGGTTCTCATGTTTTTGACAAAATAATTTTTTTAGACATTATTATGACATAATTAGATTTATTCAAGCATACTTTAAAAATAAAACAAATAAATAAAAGTAAATAAATGCAAAAAATAAAAGTGAAATTAGACAAGTTGTACTGTATCTTTCAACATACATTTCATTCATGTTTTTCGATACAGTGAAGAGGAAGAGCATTTGTGCTACAACAATCCGTCACATTGCAATAAAGAAAATTTATTGCATACATTTTTTGTAGCAAAACCGACATAATTTGAAAGCTCCACAAATGACGAGTGTTATTTTAGTATTATATACTATTATAGTATTTATTCATTTTTGAATTAGCTTTTATTTTTATATTTTCAGTTTTATTTTAGGTTTTAGTGATTATGTTTTGATCTTTTGCCATTTTTTTTTTATGTAACTATGTTTTTTATTTCAGTTTTAGTAATTTCAGCTTAAAGATTTTATTTCAGTGGGGTGCAAACTGCAAAGCCCCAGTTCTAATTTTATTTTAATCCAATATTTATTTTATTTCAGCTAGAAATAATGATCGTCAATAGTTGTAGTTAAGTTGTTTAACTCTTTCTGTGCTATTAGCGGAACTTTTTGGCAATCCGTGTTTTCAGTGTTATGGCATGGTGCTGTTATCTTTTGAAATGGTACAGAATCTCCTTATCCAAAAACAAGTGAAGAAGTAGGAAGTAAGTAAGTTCCTTGCGCACATGTAATCTAATGAGATCATCAAGTGTTCAAAAGCATGTAAATCAAAACTGCAACTGCAGTGAATAATACAGCATTTTTTAGTCATTTTCACAAATCCGTGCTCAGGGAATCATTTTATATGAACTTTTCCAAAACACAAAGAAAGAAAAACTGTTTTTAGTATGTAGTTGTTGTGTAAACATACCCTTAAATGGTTATTTTTGTTTAAAAGCAAAGGCTCTGTTCTTTATTTTATATATTGTGTGTTCAGATATTCATACAACAAACTATTCTGGGAGCCATGAAGGTGGCAAGAAAGAGTTAATAACCCCGCAAACGACTCAGTGCGACTTCCAACTCAAAATGACAGCACCAGATATTGTCTTAGACACTCAAAAGCTCATGTACTTTCCTAACACAAACAAAGTACATTTAGTGCATACTAGGATGAATTGGGCCACAGCACAGGGCAAAGTTTTCGAAGTGAAACTGATTTCCTGCCAACAGTTTAGTGCATACCGAAAGCAGTTTGAATGCAAAGTAGATCAAAAGGGCAAATGCAGGGCATTTCTGGTTAATTAAGAGGGAACTGACAGAGAAATGGTCGGATGGACGGATGGATATGTCAGCTGTGTGCGCTGAAGCGTTAACCCTAATGGTTCCTCTTACACCTGCTCATGGAACACAACACCTGTTGCACACCGGTGTGGCCGCCATATAACACGTGCTAATGGGAAGGTATGAGCGTGTGCGAGTGTAGTTAAACATGGCTGTGTGCTTCATTGCACACTGATACATGCACAAACCCAAACCACCAGCTGGTGTAATACTCATTAACCCAGAACACTTTCACTGACACGAGCGGGTATAAATGTTTATAACACAGTTAGATACTTTTTACGGACCTTTTAGCGGGGTCTTTGAGCAAAGGTGTAAAATAATAACTGATAACAGGTGGCCAATCAAAAGAGCCCTGTTCACAGGTGGTATTTGTGTACTTATGGTACTAGAGTTGGAGTCAAGACCTAGACCAGTACTAGAGCCAGACTCAGACTAAAGGCCGGTCACATCTAGGATGGCAACTGTAACGATAATCATAGGGTCCATAGCACAACTATAACAATAACAACAAGATATAATGATTAAAACACTGACATACGCTTACAATAATCAGAACCTTATTGTGCCCTGGGGGGTATTCCAGAAAGCAGGTTATGTTTAAGGGTAAGCAGATAACCTCAACTTTCAGGGTATGTAAGTAGCCATATCAACTTACTTGAGCAGCCTGTTTAGGTTCTGTTCCAAGTTTAGTTTACTTTAGAGGTTTTCAGTGCATGCATGCCCTATTGATGGATGTGACAGATTGGGCATAATATTATAAGTAAATCAATATATAAAGTAATAAAGTTATAAAATGTTATTATAATATACTGACAGCAGAAGTTCTGGACTCTATTGCAGCTTTCATTGGCCAAGGACCACCCATAAGGATGTTTGACTGACATGTAATGCAACCAATCATAGTTTTTTTTATTCTGCAGCATGTTTAGGGGCGTGAAAATGAAAAGTTGATGTCACTAGAACACCAGACTGGTGTGTATTTAATAAATTATTCATTCAAGGACGTTGTGCAAGTTTACTGCAACAACAGTGCCGCAAACGTCACATAGTTTTGAAAATCCAGCGTTTAGTTGATCCTGGTAAGCACTCGTTGTCACAGTTGTAAACACGACGACGTTCTTCTTCCATGAGGGGGTTTGGTGTCACGGCATTTGTTTCCAGGCGGACCGCTAAAGAACGAGGACTTCAAAAATCTTTGTGGGCGTGAAACAAATTTGTCTGAGGCTGAGACTATTATGTATGTAAATCACCATTAAACAAAAGAAGAAGAAATAAGTAATATGGCACGCTTTTTCTTGGTGTCCGTTTTCATGGTCACTCGTCAACTGTTGAGAATGTCTTGTGTGTTAACTAGGAACATCCTCTGGGTTTGCTGAACTTACTGCCGGGCACATTTTTGGAACCAGCATACCTCGAGTAAGCAAGGTTTGGGTTAATCAACCAAGAGTTCAGCGTATGTTTGACGGTAAGATAGCCTTGCTTTCTGGATGTCCCTGGTGTGGACACTAATATTGTTACCGTTCTTGGCGTGAACAGGCCTTTAATACCAGACCAATCGCTGACACTCCAAAACCCAGATCCAGACAAGATCCTCCAAGTCCCAAAACCATACCAGACCATCACAGACCTGACCCTCCAGAACCTGGACCAAATCCAGGCCCTGCAGACAATTTGACAACTCCATATTTTGCTGTATAGTTTGCCAAAAAATCGTTTATCGTTCGAATTTTGTAGTAAAACTGACATAACTTGAAAGCTGAGATTTTATCAAAAAAATAATATAAAACAAAGAATTCACATTCTTTGCTTATAATTTAATTTCTCCAAAAATTACCAATATTATTTTAGCCATTTTAATTTCAGTAAATTTATTTTTATTTCAATCAAGTAATTTTAGTACTTCAATTTAAAATTTTATTTCAGTAAAAAGGCAACATTTCTAATTCATTAACATTAACTGATACAAAAACATTGAAACATTGGTAACACTTGTACTGTACTGTAGTAACAACTATAAATTATGCATAATTACATGCTATTAACCCTAAACTAACCCCTCATCCTAACCCTAACCCTAAAGTACATGTAGTTAATTAGTTTTTTAATGTATAACACTGTAATACTGACACCTTAAAATAAAGTGTAACCAAAACATTTTATTTCAGCCAGTTGCAAAAGCAACAGTTCTCATTCTAATTTAGTTTAAGATGAAGTACTAAAACAACTAGATAAAATAAAACTATATAAAAAAATTAATAAATCTTTAACTAAAATTAAGATAAAATATAAAATATTAATCAATATAATAGTATATCAGTGATACTAAAATAACTGTTCGCTATCTTTCAAAAGTAAACTCTATGGAGATTCGCAGCCGTGTTGCAACAAACCACTAATGTTAAAAAAGCGCTTAGATAATACCCATACAATTATAACTTATTTTAAGTAACAAAACCCGTCTGCTTATAATATAAGGACCTCATCAACTTTCGTTAGCTGGACTATGTTGGTCTGTGTTGATTGTGGGTTTGGACGGGTTGGGGTGGGGTTAGTCTAGATCTGAATCCAGCGGTCTATCCACAGCCATGATGTCATCACATTACAGAGTCAAACACCTCAGCATCGACCCCGCTTAGATAACGTCTCATGGTGTGACACTTAAGAGCATGTAAGGTTAAGAGTTGGCCTGCAGGGACAAACTTAATACTCTAACTACATATATACACACACACACACACACATATATATATATATATATATAATTTCTTTAAGCCCAAATAATGTTGTACAGTGGCCCCACAAAAAAATACTTAAAGGGGTAGTTCTCCCAAAAATGAAAAATGACTGTTAATTTACTCAACCTCAGGCCATCCAACATATAATAATAATAATAATAAATAACTTTATTTTCTATAACGCCTTGAAAAAAGTGGCATCTCAAAGCACTTCAGAAAAAATTAAATAAAACATACTATTATACAAACAAAACTTTAAAATAAATGAGATATAAAAACAAATGACCAAATAAGATCATACTATCAAAAACAAAATAAATGAAAAATGTAACAATTACAAGATAATCAATTAAAAGCTACCCTAAAGAAGTAACCTTTAAGGGAAGATTTAAAAACACTAAGGGATTCTGCTTCCCTAATCTGAGCAGGCAAAAAATTCTAAAGTCTTGGAGCAATTGAAGAAAACGCCCTATCACCCATAGATTTTAGACGGGCATGCGGAACGATTAAAATGCCAGCTTCCAAGAAGGAGAGATCACGCACAAGTGTGTAGGGGGTTAAAAGCTCAGAGAGGTAACGAGGAGCCAAACCATGCAAAGCTTTATAAGTAAGCATGAGCATTTTAGAATCAACACTAAATCTGACAGGGAGCCAATGTAAATGCTCCAAGACAGGAGTGATGTGATCCCTTGTCCTGTTTCCAGACGGGATTCAAGCAGCCGCAGGAACCAGTTTATTTAGGGTAGCTTTTGAGACCCCAACCAACAAAGCATTATAATAATCAATGTGAGAAAACACAATGATGTTGATTAACTTTTCAGCCAATGAGAATGACAGCATAGGACGCAATCTGCTGCTATAATTTTTTTGATAAAATTATTTATTAAAAATTATGGCTTGACAGTTGAAATTCCAGTGTAGAGCCATACAAACTTAAAGACCTAGCCTTACGTAGCAGGTGGGGTGAACCAATGAGCATTACCTCCATCTTGTCACTGTTCAGATAGAAAACTTCCAGACATCCATTTTTTAATCTCAGAAATACATTGAAAAAGAAAAGACAATACCACATTAACATCAGGTTTTGAATATATATAAACCATCATGTCATCATGAGTGTCATCTGGATAAGAGTGAAAGTTAAGTCCCAGAACCATCAATGATTAACAGTGTCGAATGCAGCACTGAGATCAAGAAGAATCAAGATAGAAAGACAGCCAGAATCAGGAGCAATTAACAAATCATTAGTAAAGTTAAGTAAACCAGTTTCAGTGCTGTGGAGTTTACGGAATCTCGATTGAAGGGGCTCAAAAAGATTGTTTGCGGTAAGATGAAAATTAGTAACAATTTGCTCTAAAATTTTGACGAGAAACGTATATGTACAGTTTTTTCTTCAGTAGAACAGTAAGGAAGATTAACTGAAACAGTGATCCTTGTAGTTCATATACAGGTGCAGGTCATATAATTAGAATATCATTAAAAAGTTTATTTATTTCACTAATTCCAATTAAAAAAGTGAAACTTATATATTATATTCATTCATTACACACATACTGATATATTTCAAATGTTTATTTCTTTTCATTTTGATGATTATAACTGACAACTGAGGGAAATCCCAAATTCAGTATCTCAGAAAATTAGAATATTGTGAAAAGGTTCAATATTGAAGACACCTGGTGCCACTCTAATCAGCTAATTAACTCAAAACACCTGCAAAGGCCTTTAAATGGTCTCTCAGTCTTGTTCTGTAAGCAACACAATCATGGGGAAGACTGCTGACTTGACAGTTGTCCTAAAGACGACCATTGACACCTTGCACAATAAGGAGGGCAAGACACAAAAGGTCACTGCAAAAGAGGCTGGCTGTTTAGAGAGCTCTGTGTCCAAGCACATTAATAGAGAGGAGAAGAGAAGGAAAGCTGTGATAGAAAAAAACTGTGCAAGCAATAGGGATAACCGCACCCTAGAGAGGATTGTGAAACAAAACCCACTAAAAAAATGTGGGGGAGATTGACAAAGAGTGGACTGCAGCTGGAGTCAGTGCTTCAAGAACCACTACACACAGATGTATCAAAGACATGGGTTTCAGCTGTTGCATTCCTTGTGTCAAGCCACTCTTGAACAACAGACAGCGTCAGAAGCGTCTCGCCTGGGCTCAAGACAAAAAGGACTGGATTGCTGCTGAGTGGTCCAAAGAAAGTTATGTTCTCTGATGAAAGTAAATTTTGCATTTACTTTGGAGTCTGGAGGAAGAGAGCAGAGGCACACAATCCACGTTGCTTGAGGTCCAGTGTAAAGTTTCCACAGTAAGTGATGGTTTGGGGTGCCATGCCATCTGCTGGTGTTGGTCCACTTTGTTTTCTGAGGTCCAAGGTCAATACAGCCGTATACCAGGAAGTTTTAGAGCAGTTGATGCTTCCTGCTGCTGACCAACTTTACGGAGATGCTGATTTCATTTTCCAACAGGACTTGGCACCTGCACACAGTGCCAAAGCAACCAGTACCTGGTTTAAGGACCATGTTATCCCTGTTCTTAATTGGCCATCAAACTTGCCTGACCATAACTCCATAGAAAATCTATGGGGCATCGTGAAGAGGAAGATGCAATATGCCAGACCCAACAATGCAGAAGAGCTGAAGGCCAATATCAACCTGGACTCTCATAACACCTCAGCAGTGCTGCAGTAATTCAGGCAAAAGGAGCCCCGATTAAGTATTGAATGCTGTACATGTTCATACTTTTCAGTTGGTCTTCAGTGAAATTCTAAATGTCTGAGATAGTGAATTTGGTATTTTCCTTAGTTGTCGGTAATAATCATTAAAATTAAAAGAAATAAACATTTGAAATATATCAGTCTGTGTGTAATGAATGAATATAATATACAAGTTTCACTTTTTGAATGGCATTAGTGAAATAAATCAACTTTTTGATGATTTTCTAATTATATGACCAGCACCTGTATATACAGGCCAATGGCTACCATCACTTTGAGTCAAAACAACATTTACAGGAAAACAAAATTAATACCAGTGGCTCATGACAATACATTGAGGTCTTACGAATGTGAAATGATTTGTCTGTGCAAGAAACAACACTATTTACAGCATTATTACCTGTAATCCACAACCTCGGCAAACGGTCCTGAGTGTGTTCAAGGCATTCCGGAGCACGAGTTTGCTGTCACATAATGACGTATGAGCTCAAATGTTGTGAACTTGTGAAAATTCAATCTTCCCGATTGAGATCTGTTGTGAATAAACAGCGTTTCTTGCAAAGACCAATCATTCCGCTTCAAAACCTACAAGGACTATGGTTTCAACTTAATCTTCTTTACTGTTCTATTGAAGAAAAAAAAAGACACCTACATCTTGGATGGCCTGAGGGTGAGTAAAATGACCTTTAACTTTGCCAAATTTCAACCAGCTTTGTATTGTTACAATTTCAGTAGTATATGCAAATAACAACGTGCTCTTTCTCTGCGTTACCTGCCCCAAACTATCCCTGATTATTTGTTTATTAGATTATTAGAAGCTGACACTTTTGTCCGCTCCAGGACTTTTGTGGAAACTACAGATCATACTTCCACATTTTAGCATACAGTCGGATCGAGCCCAGTGCATTTGGGTGTTAAAGTTTGCCTATACCTTTTGGGAAAAGGGAATGGCACAGCCTTGTTTTCTCTATTCCTTTTTTATAATCCTTGTAACGTTTAAAAAATAAAACATTTAATATGATTTGCATTTATCTAGATTTATTAATTTATAAAAAAAGAAAGTGCAAAACAGACAATTCATACATATTCATACATCTTCTCTGAAGTGTGTTTTATTTATGAATTAAAATTCAGTTTGATATTTATTGGAGTATAAAGTAAAAAAAAAAAACATGTCAGGGTGGTAAAACTGTGATATCATAATGAAGAAAAAAATTCCTATTTTTCAACATACTTTTTTGTTAATGTTTCTTAGAAAAATTGTTAATAATCCACTTATAAATATGTGAACATTTTTTGTTAAAATAAAGTCATGTGTTGCAAACCGCCATTCAAAGATTAATACAGAACTAACAATACTGTTCATTGTTAGTTCATGTTTACTAGTGTCTTTAAGTTGAAGAAATTGAACCTTATTGTAAAGTGTTAGTAATTAGTCTCTCAAAAAAGAAGAAAAAATATTTACTTTAACTTGAGTTAACTTAAATGCATTTCAGTTTTTCAACTCAGACAGACATTGGACTGCACACAAACGTTTTCATTTCAGCTAGAGTGTTGCAGGTTTAGATCCTGTATGATAACAGAATGGGTTTCCGTGCCTCCCACAGATGTGATCTGGGTTAAAAATACTTTTCTATATTCATAACCCATTTCACAGTAAACCACACCACAGTGTCACACTTGTACTTCACTTGACTTTGCTTTTCACTAGCTGAAAGCCTCGAGCTGAATGCAAGGCATGTGAGGGGCGTCTTGGCTACGGGCACCGCGGGGAGAGTCCCTTTAATGCGGCCATGTGACATGCTCAAAATACTCCCCCAGATGAGAGGCCATGTGGCCCCCAGCGCCTCTCACACACTGAGTTCACTGTAGTCTCTTCACACCCTAACGCTCTTTATCCTTCATCCTGCGCTTCTGCGAGGCTTTACTATTGCATCTGCTTTCATTTCAGAACTAGTACAAACTGCTATTAATAGTCAGAGTAATACTGCTTTCATTTTCTCTGCTGTTTTTCAGTGTTTTGCTAAATTTAGTTGACGAACGAGCACTGGCAGGCATTTTGTCGGCAATTAAAGGATGGCGTGACTGGCCATTGGGCCGCTGACATGAAAGCTCCATTGTCTGAGAGAATGCCTTCGACTTTCTCCCCATTGGTCGAGTTCTCCACTGGGTGGCCACAAAATTTCATTTAACTATCTCCTTCAGAAGAGGCTGAGAGGGAAAAAAACAGTGTGTGAGACACACAAGCCTGTGAACTTTTGAGTGTATTTTAATGTTTAGGGAAAAAAAGTAAATTAAAAGAGAAGACTAGATAGATAGACAGACAGACAGACAGGTAGACGAGACAGACAGACAGACAGATAAATAACAAACTGAAACACATAAGTTTGTGAACTTTTGAGTATTTTAATGCAGTTTAGGAAAAAATGGATTTAAAGAGAAGACAGAACTGTTTCTGATTACAGACTGACGCTGAGTCACATCAGGCCTTTGTGGCGGTGAATGAAAAAAGCCCCTGTGTATGTAATGCAATGACTGTACTTATATTTGAGTGCATGTGAATATGTGTGTAGCGGTGGAATGGTCTGTAGTTTGCTTCCCCAGGCCTGCTAGTGGGGATCTCCGTTCACGTGGGGAGGAAAAATAAATATTTTTTTCCTTTGTGTGAGCGGTCCTGTCCTCTCCTCTGGCAAACAGCAGCGTCCACAGAGCAACGTGTGAGAAATCCAGACAGATATGTTTCTGTACGCTTGCTGTCGCTAGAGTGTCTTTGTTTGACGTAATTATTATTACGCAATGAGAAACCCATCACCTGACGAGAACATGAACATCTTGTGGCCAGTCCCAAAACACAGAGTGTGTAGACTATCACATCCTTGCTTGTTACGATTTGTAGTGCGTTTTGCACATTTCAGGACAGCAGGGTTTGTACCTGCTGTGGAGATCTGTGCAGGACAGACTCTGCGTCTTTATAGGCATTTGTAGGGTTGGTGACAGCTTTATACACCTCTCCATACGCACGACACACCAGCTCTGTGGACTGTTTGAAGATCTGCTCCCTGAGAGAGACAGAAGGAGAATTTTTGTGAATATTATATGCTAAATAAATTTAACACATTGAACAATGGTTAGATTATACATCACAGCACCCAAATCACCATGTTGACATTATAATTAATAATATGAACTAACATATAGAGAGACATAGATAAAATGATATGTAGATAGAAAGATAAACAAAGAGACATAGAGACATAAATAGACAGACAGATGAAATGATAAATAGATAGACAGATAGGTAGAGAGACAAGCAGATTGATAGAGAGACCGACAGATACATAAAACGATAGATAGACAGACAGACAGATATAGAAACTGTTCGCAATATCTTTGGAAATGGTAAACTAGTTGCTATTGAAATTGATTAACTTTCATGTATCATGTTAGACAGATGCTACAATGTAAAGTGTTCCTCAAATAATAAAACTGGTAACAATTAAAAACTATTTACCATGTATGATTGGTAAATAAACCAGTCAAGGTTAATCTGACCACCACATTTTACATTGTGTGACTGAACAAACCAATGGAATCAAAACACCACCATAAATTACTCTAGGAGCACTTTGGTAGCCATAACTTGGTGCTGTTTTGGTTTTGAGGGTACTTCTGTTGATCTAGGTTCTTGGAAACACATCACACATGAATCGGCCCTAATTGAAAACTACATAAACTGGTCAGAATATTGCTGGTCGAGTGAGCAAAGACAGTAGAGCTATACAAGGCACTGATCTGGGTTCAGTTCAGGACTAACACTGCCCTCTACAGATGCACTTCTACCAGTACAGCTACACATATGCACATATGGCAGTCTTGAAGGTAACAGAGCATGTAAACCATCATCTCATATATAAATATCAAGTCAGATTAATGTTTGGCCTTAAAGGAACAGTTCAACTAAAATTAAAAAATGGTTGTAGAGACAAACAAACAAACAGACAGAGACAGAGAGATGGGCAGATAGACAGAGACAGACAGACAGAGAGATGGACAGATAGACAGACAGAGATGGAAAAATAGGCAGAGACAGACAGACACACAGACAGAGAGATGGACAGATAGATAGACAGAGATGGACAAATAGAGAGACACAGAGACAGAAAGACAGAGATGGACAGACAGACAGAGAGAGAGAGATGGACAGATAGATAGACAGACAGACACAAACAGAGAGATGGACAGATAGATAGACAGACACACACAGACAGAGAGATGGAAAAAATAGACAGACAGACAGACAGACAGACAGAATTGTGAACAAATCATTCAGAACAGTTTTGTGAATCAGATCAAACAATTCACTAAACAGATCCAACCCAAAAGAACAATTCCTACATCAATCGGACAGGAAAGCATGGGTGGAAATCAAGATTTTCAGCAAAAACTTTCCTCCCTCACGGAGGAAAGAAAGTCATTAAGGCCAATTAAATAACGGAAACATTTTCAGATTTGATTGAACTTATGCCTTCAACGTGAAGTGAAGAGAACAAAATCTGTGTGTGTGTGCGTATAGATCCATCTCCATTTAGCTTGTCTTTGTATCTCACGCAGAGTTGAGTCACGTGCGGCGTGTTTATGTGTGGGAGAGATGGCCAGAAAGAGAGAGAGAAATGGACCAGGAGCTAATTAGCTGTGCCAAGCTCGTGCACGAGTCCATCTCCATTAATAGAGAACATTAACCTGAGGGACAGTGAGTGCTCCTCAAGCCTGTTACATTTCCCAGTAACAATGTGACTCAATGTGTGCGCCTCTCTACCGCTCAAATAGCAACATCGCACTGATGTGCTGATGCTAAAAGCACCAACTGCAAGGAAGAGGGGGAAACAAGAATCATGACAAATGCACCAGAAACCGGTCATGCTTGCTTCATTAATTCGTTAACGGACCGATATATTTTATGGGCCAAAACCTTATTTGTTTAAGTCGAATGTGATTGAGTAATTAGTAGTGTAGCTAAACTTGAGGTAGAAAACAAATTCGTGTGGCAAAAATTGTGACATAAGAACTTAAATGTTGTTCAGTTACAATAAATGATGAGTGAAAATGTGTTGTCACAAAAAGGCAACATTCAGAGTAAAATGTAAATTTTGTTTTAAAAAAAAAAAAAGTTTAATTTCCAAAAGTTTTTGTACTTAAAGGGAAAGTTCACCCAAAAATGAAACTTTTGTCATCATTTATTCACCCTCATGTTGCTCCAAACCTGTATGAGTTTCTTTCTTCAGTTGAGTACAGAATATTTTAAAGAATGTTGGAACCAGACAATTAAAGGTAGCCAATGACTTCCATTGTAGAAAAACAAAAACTGTAGAAAAAAAATACTATGGAAGTCAATGGCTACTGTAACCTTTCTGGCTACCAACATTCTTTAAAATATCTTGTTTTGTGTTCAACAGAAGAAAGAAACTCATTCATGTTTGGGATTTTCATGAGGGTCAAAAAAAGTCAGAATTTTAATCTTTGGTGAACTTATTTTTAAAATGTTCTTCAACTTATAAAAAGGGGTAAAGTGCGCAATTGTAATGTTCTGAAATGCAAGGCTTCATGTTCTTAGCAAATGGCTGTATTATAGACGAAAATGTGTGTGATAAATGCAAGCTGACTCATACTTGATAGCAGCACTGAGCAGGAAGTTGAGTTGCGGCATCACAAGTGTATCAGGAGAGCCCAGATAACGGTCAAACTGGACCTGAGTCAAACAAATAACACACCGTTAGACAAAACAGGAATGGAAAGAAAACCCATTTATGAAAAACACTGCCTCCCCTAGCTTTAAATGTTGGTGAAATTTTGCAAATGTGACCGCGCCTTTAAAACCATTAGGTAGCACTATTCGGACAGGATTTGAATTGTTGATTTACAATTATTAACAAAGGATGTCTGAGATTTCATCTAAAAAAGTGGCAAAAATGTCTGAATCTTAATGATGAATACTAATGGTCCATTAGTAAAAACACTAGGTAATTTGTTCTGCACGTTGCGCAGACAGTTTCAATTGGATTAAAATCACAAAGTCTGAAATCATGAATCTATGTAGTGTGTAATGTAGCTGTTTGCGAAAGTAAAAGGGTCAGTAAAAAGGTCTACATTTACATATACTTCTGACATAGTAACAATACAAGGTAGGTTGAAAATGGGCAAAGTTGCATTTTTTAAGTGTTTTTTGACATTGGATGCATGTAAAACTATTCCAAAACAAAATCAGACAATTTTAAAACCGCATAATAGGTGCACGTTAATAAATAAAGAGAAACAGGCCTCACCATTGCTGTTTTTAAGGATGTGCTGTCCATGCCAGGGAGGTTGGCCAAGGGACCCTAGGAGGGAGAAAACAGCAAAACATGAGCAAAGGATACACAACTACTTCCCTTCAGCTCTGTGAACTGACAGACTGTGGCACAGATATAACACAAACAAAGAAGAGACGGAATAGGTGCAACAGGACAGCTTGAAAACACATGAAGAGCAAGTTCACATTTCAACCCGATTTGTAGCTGCTTTATGACTGTTGAATAGATTTTTTTTGTGAATAGGAGAGAAAACGAACAAATATGGCTTAGAAAGGAACACAATGTATCCCAAATATCAATCTGACCATCTATTGTACAATGCAATTGTACAGCAACAACACTTACTTTGGTATTGCATTATGAATTGAGTTCTGAATGCAGCAGATCAAGCTTGTGTACCAAGCTAGAAACTTTATGTTCAGATTATGATAGAAGTAGATTCTAAAATTTGATTGGATGATACAAGTCATTATAAAACAGCCAATTTACAGAAACTTGTACATGCACATTATATGAATTATAATTAGTCACAACAAACAATAAAGTTAAGATGCGGTTACATTTACTGATGAAAAATTGGCAGGCAATATCCAGTTATTTCAAGAGGAATCAACACAATCGGGAATTTTGCATAAGGGTGAAACATTTCATTATGCAACAGTTTAAATTTTACGCAAATATCCCACGTTCACTAACAAAACGCTGTGTGAGCTATGCTTCAAATATTGCTACACTAGTGACAATAGATAATGGACCTTTTTACTGGTTAAAGGTAGTGTAGGCAATTTCAGAAAGGCTAGCAATAGCAAGCTAGCTCCACAGTAAAGCCTCCACCAAAATGCATGAATGCACACAGCCAGAGCAGAGTTTGCAAAGTGCCACAAGAGAAGACGTTAAATTACCTCATGTCTCAAAAACACATAACATTACAATAATAATGAATGTAAACCTCTTGTAAATCCCTTACTTGTACCACCTGACTGCTGAAGAATCATTCAGGTGTTGTCATAGAAATGCATAAATCAGAGTTTGAGGACTGAACAGCTCCAAGTAGAACGTCAGGGGTTGCTGTCTCTAAATTACGTAATTTCGACATGGCATGAATACGGCATAAGTTCATTGTTTTGGTTCAGGAGGAACTGTAAAAGAGCAGATGTACGGTGTACATTTTAGGACATCATCAGACCTCAGTCATACAACGAAAAGGCGTCATGCTTCAGAGTAAAAGGCTTCAGTCATTGGACAAACCTTTAGTCTGAAGCAAGACGCCTTTTCGTTGTATGACTGAGGTCTGACGACCTCCTAAAATGTACGGCTGTTGTTTGTTTGTGGGACTCTGTGACTGTCTGTCTACAACTCCACATATCCTTATGGAGTGTGCTGATGACGTGTGATGTCTGCACGAGCAGGTGCGCTGAGGTAAGGAAATACATATGTTGACAGAAAGTTAGGATACTGTATCATTGCCTTCAGACCAAATTCAATGGTTGGTACATTAAACATAATTTAATATAGTTAATTTTTACAGATTTGCGTAAAATTCTGAGCTTGCATTTCATTGTTTTTTTATTTTATTTTGATGAATACAGAATGTTTTCGTGCAAGTGAGATGAGTAAATGCATGTTCACATTTAGTTTCGAACTACAATAACTCATGTCGTCATGTTCACACCTCTGCACTTTATTTCTCTCAACATGGGGACAGGAGAGCTGTCAGTCAATGAATGTGAAAGAGTAACTTAGATATTTTGCTGTAAATTGAAAAAGTAATGCACTACTTTACTAATTACTTGAAAAAGTAATCCGATTATGTAACTCAAGTTACTTGTAATGTGTTCCCCCAACACTGCTCATGGCTTAGTGCTTTATTATCATTCTGACTAGAGTTCTAGGTACTTCACATCATGTCTAACAACATTAACTGTGTACAAATACGCATAATGATTTTCAAACATCAACAGGATCTTCATATAGCCCTTGGTCTTTTGCTTGCATATACAATTTGGAGGGTCGTAATGTTTTTAAAATGATGCCATCAACATGACACATAAAGTTGGCTTTTGAGGACCTGATTCATGAATCACGTCTGTTGTGGGCAGCAGGAGCCATATAAAGCCGAGACGGGCTGTAATTAACAGTGTTGAGAGGACTGAGAGGACAGAGAAGACATTGAAGCAGTAGGCGAGGCAGTTGTGTCCTATGCTGTGGACAGCAGGTGTCCAGAGACGCTTAGTCACACGCCAGCCTTTTTACGGGGGTGTGTGATGAGGACAGGCGTGGAAATGCCCAGACTGCACTGCTCTGCCAAGACCCACACACACACACACCCGTGCTTACTTTCAATGCTTCTGCTTTCTCGCCTGTCTTCAGTAATATAACACCTTGCTTAAAGCGCTACATGTCCGAAAGAGTCACCAAGTTCACTGGAAACTTTTTCACCTGACAATTAGTCAGCTGAACTCAAAAGACATTGCTGTTTTATGAACTCGAACAACCATTGGCGAGAGTAAGCTGTAGGAAACACATGAAATGGTAACAATTCTTGTCATGATGATTAACTTACAATTTAGCGAGTCAGTAGCGGTTCCAAGGGATTCATTAAAAAGAACTGGATTACTAGAGCGAGTTCAAAGATGGAAGAATCGCTTGTTTGGGAATACAACTAAACTGGTCACAATGTGTTTCAAATTCACTAAAACAAACAAGTAATAAGAATCATTGTTTGAGAATCAGACTACATAAGTCAGATTGTATGTGACTGTATTATTCATCTAAAAGGACTGGAACATTCGTGCCAGTTCATTGGAAGAACAATCATTTGTTTGCAAATCTGACCACACAGTATGTTTCTGATACGCTAAAACTAATGAGTCATAAGAGTCATTTTTTGAGAACTGTACTAGACCAGTCACCTTGTATGTTTTTGATTCATTAAAAAACAGCAACTTGATCATTCATGGCAGTTAATTGGCAGAAGAATCATTTATTCGGGAATCTGACTGCTTCAGTTGCACTGTATGTTTGAGATTCACTAAAAAGAACAGGCACATAAAAATCATTTATTTACACCAGTCATGCTGTATATTTTCTTTCATTAAAAAGAACTGGCTCATTAATGTCAGTTAGCAGAAGAATCATTCATTTGGGAATCAAAGTACACTGGTTGCACTGTACAGTATTAGATTTGCTAATTAGATTCAGATTAGATTTGTACAGATTCAGACAGATCTGTTTGTATTTTTGTATTAAAAATATGAGAGATGAGAATCATTTGGACTACACTGTTTAAGCTTTACAGTTTTGATTCATTTAAAAGAACTGGCACATAGAAGTCAATAGATGACAAACAACAACTCATAGGATTCATTGGTTTGAGAATTGGACTACACTGTTAAGTTCTGGATTCGCAACAAAGAACAAAGAAAACATAAATAACATTCTCAGTCTCTGAATCTATTAGACACTTCAGTGGAGCACAAAAAGAGAAACTTTGAAGAATGGTTGAAAAAGAGAAGAGCCATCAGTGAAAGTGGATGAAAACCAGAGGCAGCCAAAAATGTTGTTGTTATAAGATTTTCAGTGATCTTAAATGTCTGAAATACATATAGTACACAATGTGAGAAGAGATGCTGAGGCTTTTAGCTGTGCGAAGCCACATCATTAATGAACCACAACAAAACAAAGGTAAATTTGCTTGGTCAAATCTGTAAATGCACACAGAGATGTGTACAGGTAATCGTGTTTACAGCATAAGCTTTATTTTTGTGCTCTTTTTCAATCTCAGGCCATTTCCTGCCATGTGATGAATTTGACTGAAAATCCATGCTCTGTGATTTTATTAATGAGCCTCTAACCATAGGGTAACCATGGTAATAAGGTCTAAAGGGAAGGAAAAGACAATAGAGACTGTTCCTGTGAAATGAAAAAAAGATGATAAGGAAGTAATGCGTGCTTTTAGTGTGCTTGTGTGTGTTGTAGGTGATATAAAAGGGGAAAGATGGCCACAAATAGTGTTTTGCAAAAGAGAGCTCAGAAAGATCCAGGGTTCCTATACATTTTTCATTTCAAAATTCCATACTTTTCAAGACTCAAACATCCAGACTCATCTGTAGATTTGTCAGACTATATTTACAGTAACATCTAACAGTTAAAAAACTATTTCCAGAATATCCGGGCTCTGAACCGGTTCATGGAACGAAAACAAAAAACAACAAAATAAAATTAACAGGACAACATAAACAAAAACGAAAAAAAAAAAAAAAATCAAGTGTTACGACCTGGCATGGCTCCTGCTCCTGTAACTGTAACTGTATTTGACTGCCAGTAGATGATGTTTTTGTCCTGTTTTGTGTGTCATTGTCTGTTTGCAGGGTGGAATTGAGTGACAGGTGCCATGGATTACTGCTGATCAACAAATGGATGAGACAAAGCTCCTTTTTGGGCTGGGCTTGGACTTGAAACCTATCCTCCAGAGATTCCTTTTGTGTCATTTTTTTTTCCATAAAAGTTTCATTTCTATTGTAACTGTTGACTTTATATCTTGTTACTTTAATAAATATGTACTTGTCAATGAATTTAATCCCTGTCAATTGTTGCACTGCTTTGAGCCATGCGGTTTGTAACAATTTGGGGGCTCATTCACGATCAGCTGGAAGAAATGTCCAGCGGTAGTATTCCCTTTTGAGAAAATCTTTTTGAGTGTAAGTTTTGGCGGAATGATTTTGTTTTGTATTTCTCTGGTTTTTGGAGAGGCGATATCAAATGGGCCAAACAAGTACTTTGCTTGAATTGGTGGTGTTTGATTTGGGGTAAGGAATTGTATTTCATTTGCATGATTGAAAAATGAAAATAATGCGGTTTAGACTGCTTAGTATAGAGGAGTCAACCCCCATTGTTATATTAGAGTGATTAACTCCGTTTGTTGTTTTAGTTTGTTTTGTTTGGTATGTCGGATGCGGGTAGACTGCTTTGCAGTTGAGCTGCATGTGGGCGCACTCAAAAGGTTAGGGCAGTTTTGTTTATTTGACGGGGTAGCTCTTAAATGTTCTGAAGTAATTCTTGGACTTGCGTTTGCAACCTCTGCAATATTCCGCCAATCAAACACCAGTAAGGAAAAGTAGTTGGCTCGATTAATTTTGATAATTAGTTACTAATTTTTTTTTGTTTGTTTTGCAAGATGGATAACTTGGAAGATTTCTTAGCTGCTCTTCCAGAAGAGAAACTCGAGGGTCTTACCAAAGATCAGCTGTGTAAAGTGAGTGAGCACTTCAGTATTGAATTAGATTTACCTAAGAATGCTAAATTAAAACAAGCTTTTCTCTTGAACGAAGAGATTATGCGATTGTTAAGGAAGCAGTGCTTAAAGCATATGAACTTGTCCCCGAAGCATATAGACAGAGATTTAGGTCCCAGAGAAGAGGGAAAAAACAAACCCATATAGAAGTTGCGAGGGAATTAACCAGTCATTTTAATCATTAGTGGGTCTCTGAACACCTTTGAGAAGTTGTGCAACTTAATGGTGTTGGAACAGTTTAAAAACATAGTTCCTTACATAAATGAGCATAAATTGACCAATGCAGCTGAAGCAGCCGTCCTTGCTGACACGTTTATTTTAACTCATAGAGACAATAATGATGGTAATCACCGGTGATCTCAAAGCTTTGATGTGTAATCCTCTCTTTTCTGAATTCTCTACATTCTCAGAATCAGTGTCTTATACATTGGGTATTGTATTGTCTGGAAATTAGACTCATTCGAGGAGTTAATATTTTGGCGGATGCGTTATGGCGTTCTATTGGATATGATGCATAAAGACATTTGGTTCTTTTTCTTTCTCGAAATTTGGTACCCTTAATCTTGTTTTTCAAGGTGCCTGAAATTACTAAGAGGGGGGATTGTGAATAATTGGAGGATTGCATATTATTGTACATGTTTATTATTTTTTGTTAGATTTGTTAGACTTTGAATAACGTCTTTGGATTATGTCTTTGTCCTTTGTTTGGAATAATAATTGGATTGGAGAAGCTGAGTAGTCTCTGTTTTGGTTTTGGATCAAAGACTCTGAGAAGTCTCCGTTCTTAGTGGGCGAGGTATTACAACCTGGCGTGGCTCCTGCTACTGTGATTGTATTTGACTGCCACACCTGGAATTTTCGTCTTGTTTTGTGTGTCTCGTTGTATATTTGCAGGGTGGAGTTGAGTGACAGGTGCCATGGATTAACGACAATGGATAAAACGACGGTCCTTTTTCCTTGTGGTGTGCTTGGGCTTGAAACCTTTCCACTACCAGAGATTCCTTTTGTTTGATTTATTTACTTATTTTTCTGGTAATTCTGCCAAGTCTGATTTCTGTCGTAACAGTTGACTTTATACTTTATTTCTTGTTACTTTATTCGTTACTTTGTAATCTTTGTGTGACTTCCTCGTTAATTGTTTCACCACTTTGAGCCATGCAGTCTGAACACAAGTTTAATCATTCTGAAGAGAAACGCATTTAAAATTACCTTTAACCGATTAATAACGTTATTTTATCGTTCTGTTTACCATTTTAATTTGGCAGTCAACCAATCATGAATTCAAATAGTACTCACAAATGTGACGTCAATTCATCCAACATGAGAATAATACCCGCTCAGTTGTCAAATCATTATAGGTAGTTCTCAGTTTCAATGTGCTGACAGTCACAATTCTGTTCAGTTCGCTTAGTTTCATTCATGACATGTGTTCTAGTTTCCAGCCACTCATCAGCCAACATGGACAATAACACTAATCACAGCTGTTCGACTTTTAGTTGATCATCACTGTGTATTAAAGTACCTCCCTTCATTCTATTCATGGTCCGGTATTGTATGTGTTTGAAACACTGTCTCGCATGTTCGCTCTCCTCACAAGAGAGGAAAAAGGTAACATATAAGAACTAAATTATTGTTAAGTACGAAATTAAGTTTTATGATTTTAACATGTAAACAAATCATTCTGGTGCACTCCGACAATAAAATCATGGGAAATTTGCTCAAGTAAAAAAAAAAATCCAAAAAATAAAATCCAAAAAATAATTGGATTTTATTTTGATTTGATTAACTTTGATTTAATACTGATTAATTTGGGGCCTATCAGGTACAGTACATGGAAAAAATGATCTCTCATACTATATTTAACTATAATATTAAAGGGTAAAATTAATTAATAAAGTTATACTAAAATTTATGTTTCTACACATTTTTTTTTTTTAATATAAACGTTTAAATGGTGAACGTCATAAAACGGACATTAGATTTTGATCTCATCAAATGTTAAAACGTTACATTTTTTTATGAAAATGAATGGCAGGTAATATCCAGCGTGGTTTGTGTTTCGAAACCAGTGAAAACTGCAGGTTAGTGCAGAACCGCTTATATTCATGAAATGAAAAAAAAAGAAAACCTGTATTTTTTTTAAATAATTAAACACCATGTTGTCAAAGTTAGAATTGTGGCTTATATATATATATATATATATATATATATATATATATATATATATATATATATATATATATATATATATATATATATATATATATATATCAGACTAGCATGTGTCATTGTATTATTAACATATGTATTATTTTAACAAAATCTACCTCAAATAGACTCACAAGGTTTTTCACCAGTGAATGTCAGATGCAGTAAATCACATTAAGTTATCAACTTACAGGTTATGAAGGTTATTGTCGCTATATGTGGACATTTTTCATCGCAGTTTTGCTGTCGTTTAATATATTTGGCCAAAAGCGCTGTACTAATTTCGCTTCCACGCTCCATATGAACACTTGGATGTGCGGCCAATAGTACTGCATATTTACTGTATCTAGGTTAACATTAAAGTGAGTGGCCATGTAAAGTGGCTAGACGTTAGGCTAGTACTTACATGTTTTAAATAAGTCATGTGTGAGGTCGCACATCACCCTTTTATGGTCATTCTTTATACCCCCAATATGTTCCCACGCCTTGAATTTTCTGCATGACATGTTACACATGGATCAGCCATTTTAACGGTCTGTCAATGCATGACTCCAACTCCTGAAGAGTTTTTTTTTTTTTCGTTTGACAAAACGACTAGTTACAATTTTGTTGACAAAGCCTCTTCTCAACGACTAATGTTTAGTCAACTATTAGTGGGCAGCCCTACTATGTACTCAGAGCTGGGTAGGTTACTTTTAAAATGAATTTCACTACAGATTACAAAATACATACTTTAAAAGTAACCTACCCAGCCCTGAGTACATTTGTAACGCATTTCGTTGCATTACTCAAGCTTAGTAACTAAATACTTTAGAATACTTTGGAATACTAATAAGTGTGGACCAAACACAAAAAATGTAACTGCAAGTTTTTATCTCACAATTCTGACTTTTTCCCTCAGAATTGCATGATATAAAGTCAGAATTATGAGATATAAACTCGCAATATTGAGAAAAGTCAGAATTATGATATATAAACTCGCAATATTGAGAAAAGTCAGAACTATGAGATATAAACTGAAAATATTGAGGAAAGTCAGAATTATGATATAAACTCGCAATATTGAGAAGTGTCAAAAATATGAGATATAAACTCACATACTAAATTCACAATTGCAAGAAAAAAGAAGTCAGAATTATGAAATGCAAACTCACAATTGTGAAGGGAAAAAAACTAATTGTGAGAAAAAGTTGCAGTGACCAATGAATTATAAAATGACTCACAAACAACTATTACAAAGTATGAAAACAGTCGTGGATCAGGTCATGACAGGACAGGATAGAATTTTTATGATCCCTCTTAAAAGTATTAAAATGATGATGAAACTTAACTCCGCTTTTTCAGACCGTCAGGGTCAGAGAACCACCAATTGCCATTTAAATGACATTAAAATTCAAAGTAATCACTTTGGTAATCTAAAATACTTTTCAGATGTAACTGTAATCTGATTACCACCCATTTAAAATGTAACTGTAATGAAATACAGTTACTCAAATTTTGGATTTTAAATACGTAACGAAGTTACTTGTATTTTGTTATTCCCCAATCCTGTATGTACTGCATTTTATATAAACCAAAAACAGTAAACTCAGACCATTTCAATGTGCAGCATTTTATTGAAACTGTAATGCTAAACTACAGGACTGTGTTTGACATGCTTTCACACTTTTCATTGACTGCATACATTTGAATTGAATTAAAATTCATTTTATATGTTTTAAAATAATATTGCAACAAATTACATTTATTTAGAACATTTTATAAGAAACAAATTATTCGGATTTATCTATTAATTTATAAGAAATATTTTCAAAGTAATGGCAGGCTACGCTATCTAGTATAATAACGTGTACTATAGTATACATATACTGATGATTTATTATCAGGCATTATCAATCCAAGTCATCACCCATAAAGTATTGACCCATATAGAGTATATATATATATATTTTTTACATTATTACATTACTGTCAAAAGTAACAATTTCACAAACTTCAAAATACTATTAATGCAATAAAACACTTCACTTTGCATCGTTTCCATCTAAACCATGGTAAAAAAAAAAAAAAAAATCACTGTACCACATATGAGAGGCAAGAAGCCTCTAATAGATCTCTAATAGCTTTATATTAATAATAATCATGTGCATTCCATGCATGACACAACATATAAAAAATGAAAAAATACTAAAAATGATAAAATAATCAGTTGTTTATATTTTACCAACTTGTTTATATTTCCAAGCACATTCATTCTGTTTATCAGGTTTATTGGCTTTGAGTATTAGATTTTAGAACTGAAACTTTCCTTTTTATACATCATTTGCTCCTGTACCCTTGACAAGAAGCAAGAAACACTCAAAATGTTCAGGCTGTAATAACAGCATAAAAGCAGCACTAATATAACTGATAATTGTCAATGAGCTTTTCTGTGGAGATAATTTCTTTAAAAGCTTTATTTCGGGGTCTTGTGAAGCTGTGTATAATTCATATAATTATTGTAACGCTGGGAACTTCTGCAGTTGCAGAGCAGGCGACTGAGTAGAACAGAGAGAGTTTTTGGGATTTTTGCATGTGTCATACACTGTATCACAGCAGCCAGTTCAAGCTCTGATCCAAGAAAAACTTACCCAAATCCTTCACAATAGTTCTCACCTGCTCTGCCGTGTGCTGCTGGACACAGCTGTAGATGTGACTCAGTGCGGTTCTGGTCAACACGAACGTCGCCTGCTCGTTGATTAGTGTGTCCAAGTGAGCCTCAATCTAGAGTAAGTCACAAATAAAAAATGATTACAAAATTTGTTTTTAACTTAGTTTGACCTGTTTTATAATTTTGCAACAAGTCCATGTGTAACACACCTGAAATTCCAGCATTTCCAAGCGCTTGTCTGTGAACTCAAAGAGCGCCAGTGTGGTCTTCATCATGTAGAGAGAGTTCACCATGTAGGTGGCCATATCTGCTGTACCCAGGTTACTGGCTGATACCGTGCAGAGCTGCAGCAATGGGTCAAGGATGCAGGACAACACCTGAGAAACAGCGAGAACGATGATTGGGGGTGAAGGATGACTGACGTTAACATAAGCTGTATTGGGGTAATTTAATGTACTCCAAATATAATCTGATTACATAACTTGCGTTACTTGTAATGCATCCGCAAAACTGAACATATACACACACACACACACATATATATATATATACACACATATATATATATATATATACACATATACACACAGGGAGTGCAGAATTATTAGGCAAATGAGTATTTTGACCACATCATCCTCGTTATGCATGTTGTCTTACTCCAAGTTGTATAGGCTGGAAAGCCTACTACCAATTAAGCATATTAGGTGATGTGCATCTCTGTAATGAGAAGGGGTGTGGTCTAATGACATCAACACCCTATATCAGGTGTGCATAATTATTAGGCAACTTCCTTTCCTTTGGCAAAATGGGTCAAAAGAAGGACTTGACAGGCTCAGAAAAGTCAAAAATAGTGAGATATATTGCAGAGGGATGCAGAAGTCTTAAAATAGCCAAGCTTCTGAGGCGTGATCATCGAACAATCAAGCGTTTCATTCAAAATAGTCAACAGCGTCACAAGAAGCGTGTGGAAAAACCAAGGTGCAAAATAACTGCCCGTGAACTGAGAAAAGTCAAGCGTGCAGCTGCCAAGATGCCACTTGCCACCAGTTTGGCCATATTTCAGAGCTGCAACATCACTGGAGTGCCCAAAAGCACAAGGTGTGCAATACTCAGAGACATGGCCAAGGTAAGAAAGGCAGAAAGTCGACCACCACTGAACAAGACACACAAGCTGAAACGTCAAGACTGGGCCAAGAAATATCTCAAGACTGATTTTTCTAAGGTTTTATGGACTGATGAAATGAGAGTGAGTCTTGATGGGCCAGATGGATGGGCCCGTGGCTGGATTGGTAAAGGGCAGAGAGCTCCAGTCCGACTCAGACTCCAGCAAGGTGGAGGTGGAGTACTGGTTTGGGCTGGTATCATCAAAGATGAGCTTGTGGGGCCTTTTCGGGTTGAGGATGGAGTCAAGCTCAACTCCCAGTCCTACTGCCAGTTTCTGGAAGACACCTTCTTCAAGCAGTGGTACAGGAAGAAGTCTACATCCTTCAAGAAAAACATGATTTTCATGCAGGACAATGCTCCATCACATGCGTCCAAGTACTCCACAGCGTGGCTGGCAAGAAAGGGTATAAAAGAAGAAAATCTAATGATATGGCCTCCTTGTTCACCTGATCTGAACCCCATTGAGAACCTGTGGTCCATCATCAAATGTGCGATTTACAAGGAGGGAAAACAGTACACCTCTCTGAACAGTGTCTGGGAGGCTGTGGTTGCTGCTGCACGCAATGTTGATGGTGAACAGATCAAAACACTGACAGAATCCATGGATGGCAGGCTTTTGAGTGTCTTTGCAAAGAAAGGTGGCTATATTGGTCACTGATTTGTTTTTGTTTGGTTTTTGAATGTCAGAAATGTATATTTGTGAATGTTGAGATGTTATATTGGTTTCACTGGTAAAAATAAATAATTGAAATGGGTATAAATTTGTTTTTTGTTAAGGTGCCTAATAATTATGCACAGTAATAGTCACCTGCACACATAGATATCCCCCTAAAATAGCTAAAACTAAAAACTAAAACTTCCAAAAATATTCAGCTTTGATATTAATGAGTTTTTTGTGTTCATTGAGAACATGGTTGTTGTTCAATAATAAAATTAATCCTCAAAAATACAACTTGCCTAATAATTCTGCACTCCCTGTGTGTGTATATATATATATATATATATATATATATATATATATATATATATATATATATATATATATATATATATGCCTATATGGAAAATATTGTATAATATTGCTGAAATGCATATGCATAAACAAACAAATATAAGACAACCAATTCTAGAGTGAAACAATAAAAAATACATAAGTGTTACAAAAATGTTTCACTTCTACAAAACCACTAAATAAATGTTGTATAGTACATAAATACAAGTTGACACAAAACAAAACAAAACAAAAGACACAACAAGTGAGCATTTCTTACGGGCAACCCCGTTCCTGTCAAGAGGTGGAAAAACACTGGATTCCTGCACAAAACATGACATAAAAAGTCACCTGTGCAAAGTCAGCCTGACGGGCATCAAGAGGCAGAACTGATGAATCATGGGAGGCCAAAACCTCTCTGAGGAGAGAGAGAGTCTGAGTGAGGGAGGCAGTGGGACCCAAATCAGGAGGTGGAAGTTCTACCTGAGAAAACAAGGGAAAAAAAGAAGTCTTTTAAAACACAAGTAATAAATTCTAGGTTTTGTGAATTTTAAACCCATTTCAGCACAAGATTTAATTTAAAGGGTTAGTTAATCCAAAAGCGAAAATTTTGTCATTAATTACTCACTCATGTTGTTCCACACCTGTGAGACTTTCGTTCATCTTCGGAACACAAATGAAGATATTTTTGATGAAATCTGAGAGCTTTCTGTCCCTCCATCGACAAGTAAGCACAGTGGCGTAATTCAGTTTTAAAAAGTGGGTGGGGCATGAATTGCACAAAATTTATTGACATAGACCTCATGTTTAATATGATCTACTTTAAATTTTACTTTAAATATACAACTACTTTAAGTTTTATATTTAAATCTACTATTTACAATATATTGTCAGTCTCGAGAGTGTTTGCATTAGTCAATAAATGTGTGGATCTGCAATTAATATTTGATTGTCCTAATGGTCAAGTGGTGGGATTTTTATTCAGCGTGCCAGAGGTTCTAGGTTCTAATCCGCCTTTGTGTAAATTATTTTATTTTTTTCTCATTAAAACAGAAAGATGTTCATCAGTGATTGTAAATCAAGAGCAGGGACGTTTGTGCATTTTGTTTTGTGATTTCACCACGTCAACAGTGTCATGCAATAGATTGAAGCGCTCATTCGTGTGAAGACTGCGCAGTGTGCATGAGCGCCAACAGAACTCTGTTGCGCCACTGATAACTGCATCAGATCGCTACTATTTAACACAAACTAACAAGTTGATAATCAACTAGAGTTGTTTCTTTTGTATTAGATACAGTCATGCCACAAGATGTTTCAAAAAGTGGTGGGGACAATATCGACCCTGGCAAAAAGTGGTGGGGGCATGTCCCACCTGCAAATTATACCTATTGCTACGCATCTACCACTTTGACACTTCAAAGTTCAGATATCATAAAACTAATCTTTTTGAATTGAGTGGTTTAGTCCAATTTTCTGTGTTCTGAAGATTGAGAGTAAGTAAATGATAAGGAAATGGTGCCCCCATTAATAATCCCATCATGCCTCAAATGTATCTTGAGAGCACAAAAATAAATATTGTAATTGTTTATTTTTACTTATTTAAAATATATTTTTCAAATTAAAAGTATTTATCAAATTTATCAAATATCAGTATTTTCTTGTAATTATACTACTTGATAACATTCATTTTAAACTTTCTGATAATAATAGGTATAAGTTTTTCTCTTGGTTACACCATATATTTTAACTTTAAGCCTACAAAAATATCAAAATGATTTTTAATGGAAAAAACTGAAAACATGTCCATCAGGAGATGTATTAAAATCACTGAGTGTGAAGTGCATTTTTAATGTCTTAAATAAATTCATAGGTTCAGACAAAAAATAAGCATCATGTCATTGGCCCTCTGACAAAAAGTTCAGAGCTTTTGAGTCTGCACATTTAGACTTCAAATTGCAGTATTTACCGTTCTAACTCATGTCCAAGACCCTCAAAATCAAGCTAGGCATGTCTGACAGTGAGACTGACACCTCTGAAGGCTGACTAATAAACACCCTGCTACGCGAACATTACCTAAGCCTCTGCTGCCTCTAATACAGCTAATTAGCTCAGCCTGGTGTTCCTGGCACTGAGCGACGTCAGGGAGTGATACGTAACGTCCAAAGCCCGAGGTGATTTGATTAGTGTGCTGCTAAGGCGATAATTCTCACAGAAGTGTGGAGAAGAGGCCATCTTGTTCTGGCTTTTGATCAATTTATCAATGAAGTGTTGTTTTTTTTTTTCCCCCTTAAAAGTAGCCTGTTCGTGTTCAAGGATATTTTGAGGATAATTTAAAATCTTTGGAGTGAGAATGCTGTTTTTCAGCTTAGTAAAAACACAATCCAACTGATGAATGACCGTAAGGCACATTTGCGCACATTTTTGTCAATCACTATAGACGGCTGAGATGTTGTGTTAGAGCTCCACAATGCAACAGTGTTGTAGGTTGTTTTCAAGCAAGTGTTTTTATTGGCTGTTAAGGTGTTATTTACTGGTTTACTGGCATAAGGGTGAGTAAATAATGGCATAATTTTCATGTCTTTCCAAATATATGAAAATGGAAACACCAGAACAGAAGTAGAGAGATTTGATGAACTTGGGATGTGTACTGTGAGTGTTATATTAGTATCATTTATATACTATTATATTTTTTTATACTTTGAATTAGATTTTACTTTCATATTTTCAGTGTTTTGTCTTGTTTTTTGTTATGAGCTTTTGTCATTTTAATTCATTTTAGTTTTTTACAAATATAGTTTTTTTTTTCATTCTCAAAGTGATGGTAGCCATTGACTTGCATTATATGAATCACAGAGGGCCACAGTTTCAGCTAAAAATCTTCTTTACTGTTCTACTGATGAAAAGAAGACAGCTGAGGGTGAGTAAAATTAACCATCCCAATAAACTTACTTCAATTAGTAGCTAAAGCAACATTTAAATGTTTAAGATTTTGCTCTAATATTAACATTTCACTTTATTTCAACCACTGTAATTTATTCTTAAAAGTTTACATTTTAGTCGACAAGAAAAAAAACTGATATGTCCTTACTTTATCCATGAGACGACTGGCGTGGAGACTAAGACTGTTGAAGAACATCTTTTTACTAAGCATGTGCATCTCATCAATTGTCATCAATAGAGAGGAAACGCTGGTACCCATGATGCCACTGAGAGAGAGAGAGAGATGCATTCAGAAAAACTGCAATATTAAAGGCAATACTAAAATCTAATTATGTTTTGGATGTATGCCAAACTCTTGAAATAAGAAGGATTTGTCCTTCTATCAAATGTAGACTGAAATGAAGACAATGTAAAGCCATTCACAGAGGTGTGTGTGAGTACCTGATGGTATGATGGTAGAACTTGAGCAGGTTGGAGAGTTTATACAGAAGAACTGCACCTGGCTCAGCAATGATCACCTGCTCGATTCGCACCTGGTGGAGGAAATAAAAACAAACAAACAGACAATTGGTGTCTGGTGTTACGAGTCAGTAAAGATTGACTTAAACATGAATCACTTAAGTATATATACTACATAGTCCCAAGGAAAATACAAAAGTTGATGGAAAAAAATGAGGCGTTTATGGGATTAAGAAGTGTTGCAAGCAAGACTTGAACCCCATTTGAGCACCAAAGCTCAACTGCTAACCACTAATCCACAACTCAGAGTTGATAATTGTTTTAAAAAAAGTTTAATTATTAGTTAAAATAACATTGTTTTCATCTCACCTTGAGTGGTCTGCACACTCCTTCAGTGATGTGGCCAACTACTTCCTGCATGTCTTCTTCAACCCCTGCACAAACACATCAAAACCAGTTTATCTACAAGGTAAAACTCTAAAAGGTACAACTCTAAAAGAGTTCTACAATGTTTGCAGTCTTTATAGCCACATTTTTGATAGCCACAGTCACCTTTTAGTGATTAAACCCTACCTGAAAATTGCAGGCTTTTATCAAAATAAAATCTCAATTTGAGTTCCAAAGATGAATGAAGGTCTTACGGGTGTGGAACGACATGAGGTTGAGTAAGTGCAAACAACAAGTCACAAAAAATGTATAATAAGTGTACATAGCAAAATTCGAGTGTGTGCACTGCATAGCTGGCTTACAAACAAGAGTCTTTGGTCGCTACAAACATAATTTGGGCAAAAACAACAAATACCAAACACGCAAGACACCAGAACGTTGCTATGATTACCACGCTTGTCAATCATCGCAATTTCAAGAGCGAGTTCTGTTCCGTACACACAAGGAACGTAATTTAGGGGATTAACTCCCAGTATTTAAATGTGGCTGTTACTCCTGAAACTTTACAGTGTGTACATGACCAATGTGAAGTCACATTATCGAAATTCTGTGAAATATCATGGGCAAAAATAGGTCGAATGTCCATTGTCAACAGTACTTTCAAACCAAATAGCTTTAGGGGCTTTCAAACTATGTAGTTAGAAGAACTCAGTCATAGGAACTAGCCACCAGGACAGTCCCCCGAGAACTAAATTTTCCCCAAGGGACATTTTCCTGGTTGCATTCACACTGCTAATAGGAACTCTGATGTGACAGAAACCGGTCAACAGTGACATCATGTCTTATCGCTCTTTTCAATGTTTGTGGAGTAAGTATATGTAAACGGCTTTTTAAAAATGTTTTGTACGGCATGTGTTCGGCCAATCAGCGTACGTCACTAGTAGTTCCTATTGTACTCGGTTAGAGCCTACTCTGAAGTAGGAGCTCATTTATTCCCCCAAAAGTCACTACTATAACTAAAATTATTCTCAGTTCCTGTGGAGCGGAAACGCCAAAAACGGTGAAAGTCAATTTACTGTTGCATTGGTGAAATTTTGCATTCAAAATCAAGTAATTTTAATAGGAATCACTGCAATCAGGAAATTAATACGAGGTTAAACGATTTCCCCACGCAGAATTTGTTCATGCGAATTCACCACGTTGATTAACAGAAATCTGGTTTTAAAGTGACTTCTGTGTGAAAGAATTGAAAAGAACTGCTGTAGAGACAATTTTCACTCAGAAATCACAAGTAAATTTCACAAATAATAACAAAGAAATGGCAAATTTGCTTAAAAGAGTGTGCAGTTATATTTTCTCTTCATAAAGAAATGGCAAGAAATATTGAATTAAGTGAAATTTTAACGTAGATAGACTGAAATAGTATTTTCTTGTAAAATATGCTCCAATAATCTGTTTTACGGAGCCCCACACATGACTAAAAAAAAAAAAAATTAAATTGTGCGCATGATTTACAATTTCGTTCCGTCGAGTTAACGAAATTATGCGCACAATTTAGTAAATCACGGGAACGAAATAGTAAATCACGTGCACAATTTAGCCTAATATTTTTGCCCTGCATGTCATGCCTGGGGCTCCATACTGTTTTAATTCTAAAAAAATAAATAGAGCTTTTCTGCAGCAATATTTTGCTGATGTGACCGCAACTTAACAAGCAGCTTGAGGTGAGACTTCATCAGCTGTACAATGGGTGAATGCATCCTATTTAATCTTCAACAGAAACGGTATAAAAACTTTGGATGAGCAAAATCATTTTCACTTATACTTAAATAACTTTAGATAAAATGTGTCAATTGATTGATCTAAATTTATTTTTTTTATAGTATTTAGATGAACAGAAAAAACAAAGATATGGGCCTCTACTCAATATGACACCTCAAAATGTAGACAGATGTTCATATTGGAAGCAAACTAGTGTTTTGAACAAGCAAATCTCACTTCCAGTGTAGACACAGAGTATATACCGTACCTTGCACAGTAACCTGCTTAAGCAAAGCGTCCAGGTGCTCCTTCTCTGAGGCTGTGGCTTGGTGAAGCCAGGCCAACATGTCCCCAACATACCTGTTTGGATGATTGGATGTTCAAATAGACATGTAAAAGGACAAATAGAGATACAAATCCATGGGAACATCATTCATCATTATCCATACATCATTTTTTAGAAATTTGTATTATTTGTACATCTCTCAATCATCATTGGATAACATAAAATCCACAGAGCTTTGATCATAAAAACTAACCATTTAAATATCTTAAGACATATTATTAAGAGATATAGTGATAGCTGAAATTTATATGCATTTTATGCTAGTCTTAAAAGCAGATCGCATTGATTTGCTTTTTGCCCATATAAATATCAGCAACTACACGAATACTTGCATATTTTTTTCTCAGTTTGTTCCTCTAAATAAAATTGAGGAATTGAAAAAAAATAAAAATCTCAGGAAAAAGGGTAAAAAAAAAAAAAAAAAAAAAAAAAAAAAAAAAAAAAAAAAAGCTGTCACTGGCACAGTAACCTTTTATAAGATACAGCTTTGTACCTTATTCACACCTAAAAAGGAACATATTCGTACCTTATTAGTACGTAAATGCTACATATTATGCGGCCCAGTGCTTTTGTACTTTTTTTTGCTGTGAGAGTGTATGAACTCTTATGAACTTTATGCAGAAAAAAGTTATTCAATCTGATTCCTTCAAAAATGCTGATTCATTCAAGAACTATACAAGTGACTGAACTTCTCATTAAATCATTGATTCATTAAAAAATGCAGATTCATTCAGGAATGAAACACAATGTTGCTCTTTAGTAAAGTGGTAACATTGTGCCTAAAATGTAACTCACAATAGTAACTTGTGAACTGCTGTATAAAATCAATATCACATTTGGGAAAAACGGTTCTCTTGTTAAAATGATAATGATTAATTACATAATTCAGAAATACAAGACAAAACCTCATACAGGGACATTTTTCGCCTCCGTATTTTGAATCAGTGAAAGCATGGACTGTTAGGTTTTTGCAAAGTGAGTGACATACTCAATTATGTTGATACACAAATATAATGTCAGCTCACACATCAGTTGAACTTCTTTTAACTCTTTTAAGCTGTGCCGTGTCTTAAAAAGATGCAATGGTTAACACGTCCATCTAGCACATGTTTAATAATAGAAAAGTAGCACAGTGGAATGCAAAAACACTTTCTATGTGACTGGCCCTTTACAGGTTTAGAATGAGGGTCAGTAAATTATGACAATTCTCATTTTTAGTTAATCATTTCACTTTAATACCTCGTTTTAGGGGTTTGTTCTAATCTCTAACCCTAACAATAAGAAATTGCAATAGTGATGATGGCCTTGGCAAACAAAAACAGCTTTCACAGGTAGGAACTGAGTGATTAATTACGAGAAGCGTTTCTTCTAGAGTTGTAGTTACATGTAGTTGTGTTATAGATTTCCTGAGATTTGAGGCCATCACACAGTCAGCTATCATTACATCGGCTCTGTATCCTTTAACACCAGACAGCGGGGGAAGTGCTGTTCTGAGAACCACCGCTTCCTACTTTTATCGATGTTCTGCCAAGAACCTCATGTTCTCTCCTTGGGTTCCTGACGGGAGGGGGGAGGAGTGCGTTCGAAAGCTTGATGGGGTGCCCGCCTGGAGCACGTGTGACGATCCATAGATCTCAACACCGACCTTTCTCTGAACCCTCACTAAGTAATTCTATGAAAGAGGAAGCACTTCCCTGAAAGAATCAGGTTGGGTTTAATGTGCTTGGATGCTGAATTGGATTTGCAGCTTCGGGATACGCAGTACAAAGAGGAGCATGGCGGCTCTACATGTGAGGATGTTAATCAGCGATGGAGAGGCTTTTAGTGGCTAACAACGGCGTGACCCTCAAAATGACCCCCAATTATAGCCGGTTTGAAGTGATTATTTTTAGCGTGTAGAATAGAAAATGTCATCCATTGTGTTTCCGTAAGCTTTTGAATGGAATGATCGCAATGAGTGCACTTGTCGTGGACTCTACCTCATCGGATCGTGAGAGTGCATCTCTATGGGTCTTGGGGTGCCGCCCGGGCCTCCTCGGGTCAGGGCGTCAATAAAGCCTCGGACCACGGCAGAACGCCGCGCTGTTCCGAACTCATCCAGTGTGTACCTGTGAGAAGTAGAACAAAGAGTTAGAATTAGATATGAATTCAAGAGGTCAAGGTTTGGCTGGCTAGCATGGCCCTGTTAGCCCATGTTGAAACTATATGCTTTGCAGACAAAAAGGAACCTTCTCTTCATTTTTTTTTTTTCAAAGCAACAGTATAAATTGCTAATATTTCAAATTTTCTTTTAATGTAGAGTCAATGCCTTAGCCATGGCTGATTCTTTTTAGAAGCCCGTTAAAAGCGCAACATGACCACTCAAGAGAGTCTGGGTCTGGAAATGTGCTCATTCTTGAGTTGCCATCAAACAACATTGTCAATATGACTTTTTTCTTACAGCTCCTTAGTGATTAGACACATGGTCATGTTCCTGAGAATTTCCATATATGCTGACCCTCCGGCGAGGAACCCCAATAACAAAATAAAGGAAGTTCATGCATATAACCAGGGTTGGAGAGTAACGAAATACATACATTTAAAATACAAAATTTGTATTATGTATAATTATATTTCATTACAGTTAGATTTTAGATGGGTAGTAATCAAATTACAGTTACATCCGACAAGTATTTTAGATTACCAAAGTGATTACTTTGAATTTGAATGTCATTTAAACATTAATGTAAATTGTCACGGACAATTAATATAAACAGCAATTGGTGATTCTCGAACTCTGACAGTTTTACATTTCTGTTCATAAGGTTTCATAACCATGCAGAATATGCAACATTTTAATAACATTAACAAAATAAGAGGGATCATAAAAATTGAAATCTAGAAATCTAGTACTGTCCTGATTAAGCTATTTCACATAACAGATGTTTACATATACTCCACAAAACAAAATGAATGGATTCATAAAAAATATACATAACCTTGAATCTTTACTGTCCTGTCATTACTGGATGATCCATGACTGTTTTCATGTTTTGTGATAGCTGTTTGTGAGTCCCTTTGTAAATTGTAAAAAAAAAAAAAAAAAAAAAAAAATTCTCACAATTCAACCTTTTTCCTCACAATTGCGAGTTTGCATCTCACAATTCTGACCTTTTTTTCTCCTCAGAATTGGGAGATATACACATATAACTGCAAGTTATAAAGACAGAATTGCGTGATTAATTAAAAACTTGCAATACTGACTTTTTTTTCTTGTAATTGCGAATTTATCTCAACTTCTTTGCTTGCAAATCTAACTTTTCTCAATAATGTGAGTTTATATCTCAAAATTCTGACTCTATAAATCGCAATTCTATGAAAAAAAGTCAGAACTGTGAGGAAAAACTCGCAATTACCTTATTTTGCATTACATATTTAGTATCCCAAAGTATTCTAAAGTATTTAGATTAAGTTACAAAACTTGGATAATGTAAGGAAATGCATTACAAATTACTTTTTAATGCATGTGTTTTGTAATCTGTAGTGAAATACATTTTAAAAGTAACCTACCCAGCCCTGCATATAACTGGGAATTATACGCTTGAAAATATAAAGACAAGTTGTTTACCAAATTAAATAATTGTCTTATATATTATCTAAAACCTAAATAATTATTACAATGTTATCTGGAAAAAAATCTGTAGTTGAATGTATACAAATTAGGAAAAATCTTTTTAATTCAGTTTCACATAAGATTCGAAGTGTTCTTCATAAAATATTCATAAAAATTTCAAATTACATGCAAGGTTGTTTTGACTTCATACTGTTGAAAACCAAGGATGCCAATTGTTTACAATGATGAATAATCTACTTATTTCAAAGTAAAATGAATAGGTAATAAAATGAAATGTTTTTTAATCTTTTTTCTCTAAAATTTTCAGAAGACCCCTTTGCAAAGTGATTCTCAGCCTTTTTGACTCCAACTATCCATTATAAAAAGATTGTATTAGTTTACATGACTAATCCAGGTCTAGAAATGACACTCAAATTTTAAATTAATTTATTCAGGTTTTCCTGGTTCAAGCCTATTTTAATCATTGTTTTGTCTTAAGTCATCTTGAGGTACATACTGAAAATATGTAGTTTGCACATTTCTAGTATAAACAAGATTAAATGCCCGGGCCACAAAACAAAACAGACGGTGCAAGACCTTCAGAACAGTCACTGAAATCAGCAAGAGAAAAATACTTTAGGTTAGAAAGACCCAGGGTCACACACTCAGACAAAAACAATGGAGGGCCCCTTTTGCAGTAAGGAAATGTGGCCATGTTTTGATCTATGGGCTGAGAACGGCCCTGTGCAGACTAAACAGTAGCGACCGCAGCGGCCAGAGAAAAAGGGAGGAGAGGAGGGATGGAGAAGTCTGGCACAGATTCCAGGAACTCTGGGGGCCCTGTCCTCTCGCTCTTTCTGCTTTGGCCTTGGACTCCTGTAGATAAAATCACTGCGGGTCGAGGGGCGGGGGGTGAGAGTGCAGGATAAAAGAGAAGGGGACACAGACAGAAAGAGAGGGAGAACAAAAAAAAAAAAATGTGTGAGAAAAAAACACAGAATGACAAGAAAACGCGCTAGCCCATCCATGTGTTTAAATTCATGACGCTTAATGTGGCACCTTGGGAAACTGTGTGGTCTATAAAAAAGATAAACTGAAGTTTTAGGAAAGATAAAAATGCAAACAAGGTGAGAGTATCAGAACATTTTGGCTCTATCGAGAGATGCTGGGGGATGTTTTTACAGATTATTTGCACCGAAAGTAGCGATGAAGAAATTAGCTATTGAAAGGAAATTGACATGATCTGGGGAATTATCGTCTCCATTCCTTTAAAGTGTGACTGTAAAAATAATCGAAAAGATTGTGCATAAACAGATGTATGAATATTTATGCATCAATATATTAATTTATGATTTTCATAGAAGGTCTTATGCAACAGACTGATGGAAGTCATTTGGTTCTTTTGGTCCTACAAAAAGCTTTTGATACAGAGAACCACTCAATACTGTTAGATAAATTAAGTATTAAGTGTTTCTCGAGTACAGTAATTGCATGGTTGGTTTCTTATCTAACGGGGAGAGTTCAGAGGGGAAGAAGTTGAAGGGATCCTTTCTGAGGGAAATTTGTAAATAACGGAGTCCCTCAGGGTCGTGTACTTGGCCCTGTTTAGAAATCATACACATGCCGTTTGTGATTGTAATTTGTTTTCATGCTGATGATTCTGCTCTATTGGTTACAGATAAGGAGGATAGTAGATTACAGAAGAAATTAGGTGAGGAGATTGGCTGTCTGAAAACAAAATTCTATTATATCCAAGTAAAACAGAATCTAGCTCTGCCCCCTAGTAGGCAACGAGAAGAGGCTCAGTCGACCAACATTTTATTAGTCGCAGGAAAAAATATCCACAGGAAGTGGTGAAATCACACAGTCTGTGAAGGACAGATCGTTAACAGCTGGTTTATGTGGTAATTACAGTACATCGGGCAAGACATAGAAACGCTAACCATCTGAAACATTGAAACTTTACATTGAGGCACTGGTGCGATCACTTGGACTTAAAATACTCTTTTCTTTTGTGGTCATACAGATAAGAGTAATACATCTTTTGAATATGTGAAGGCTACTTTTATTTGTGTGCACTCACAATAACAACAAAACATTGTGCTTTATTAAAATAAGGAAAGCAAACAGCACGCCCAAAAAAGAAAAGAAAAAAAGAACCGGAACTCCATGTAAACTTGCCTCACATAAAAAATATCTATAATAATAATAATAATAATAATAATAATAATATGTATAGAAAGAGAAAAGTCTGAACCAATTCAAAAGGAAAAGAAATATTCTCAGATTAAGTAAACCATATGAAACAACCAATCAGGCGCATCCACTGCTGTGAAGATGATGAGTCAGCATCGTTAACTTCATCACTACAGCCGAAAAAAAAAACAGTAAACACTAGTTCATCAATTAATTATTGAAATGGTAAAGCAATCTCCTTGCTGTTTTTCTCTGACGCATTCATAATCATTACTTCTGCCGTTGAGCTGTGCAAGATTTAATTGTGCGGTTAAACACAGATTAGGCCATGTAGGCATTAAAGGTGCTTTATTATAATTTATATGGTTCATTAATAAACGTGCAATTAGTCGACTAATCACTTAAAATGAACGACTACTAAGCCCTAACAGAATCAATACCCTTTGGTTCTAAATTCAAATTGCGTAAAGTTGCTAGAGAGCTGGTAGTGACTGTGTATTATCATTTGGAACATCAGTTAATTAATTATCTAGGTGGTGTTTTTGACAATTTAGAGGTAGGGCAGGGAATTTCAGAGAGGCTAGCAATAGCAAGTTAGACATGAAAGCATGAAATAGTAATGAAAGTAAACAACTAAAAGAGCTCTAACTTGAACCACCTGATTGCTGCAGATTCATTTCGGCATTGATAGTGTTGACATAGAAAAACATAAATCAGAGTACGAGGACATAAACAGCTACGGGTAGTCACGGGGTGCCATCTTGTAAATTACGGTTACGACATGGCGTGAATGCAGCATAAGCTCATTGATTTAATTCAGGAGGAACTGTAAAAGGTGGCTCCTGTTTGTTTGTGGCACTCTGTGACTATGCGTCTACAACTCTGCATAGCCTCATGGAACGCAATGATGACGTGTAATACGTTGTGCGGAGGTATGAAAAAACATATGTTGACTGACAGGTAGGATATCCTATCATTGCATTTGGACCATATGGAAGAACATTTTTATGGTCTTACACCTTCCACAGTAGGGTTGGGTATCGTTTGGGTTTTTTTCGATACCGGTGCCAAATCAATACTTTTAAAAAGGTAACGGTGCCTGAACTGATACTTTAAAAAAAGCCACAAAATGATGGTGGATGACTTAGTCAAGAATACCTTTTTACTGGACAAAAAATGTTCTTAAAATTGAACAATATATTAAAAGTTTAAAGTATACGTGAACATATAAGTAAATACAAAACACAACAACAGTAAAACTTAAGCCAACTAGCTCAACTACAATAATTTCAACAATTTTTTGCAGAAATATGACCAAATTTGCCTTCTCTGGCATAATACGACACCTCTCCTGACTTATTGCATGTCTTGCACAGGAGAAAACTCTCTCAGATGAGGCCTGTTTGAAAGTGCAGACAATATGGGAAGGATGTCCCGCTTATTGGGGTTGGGGTCATCCACACTGATAATGCCAGCTGATGTCTGCTAGCGGTCAAACACGGTGCATATTCCATGTGCCCTCAACTGTTTCATTAGGTTTGACGTGTTTCCCCTTTTACACACAACTGTTGTAAAACATTTGCTGCACGTCGCGGTGTCGGAATCCTTTCTGGTGAAATATAGCCACACTTTGGAGCGTTTAGTTTTAGGCATTTTAATTTAAGCGCGTTTAATTTAGCTATCTAAGCTAACGGTAGACCACCTGCTGCACTGCAATCAGCGCAAATGTAGTCGCTGCGCTCACGCGCTCCATGGATGGTCTCACTACCCGACAATTTGTGATTTTTACTTTGAAATGCGAAAACAAAATGGACAGTAACATTACTACAAAGATGTATTGGGTTTGTAGGCTATCATCAAAGCTTTCAAACATTCACGTGAGTTTTCTCATTCAGGAAATAATTTTTCCGAGCATTCTGACACCCCATGAACACAGTACTTAAATTAAACTAGCGATCAGGCGTGTCGATGAATCTGATGCTTCTTACATCCGTGTCATAGCACCAGAGAACAAATATTTCAATCACTTCAGGCATTTAAGTGGCACCGAAATGAGGCACGGACATTCGTATTCTGATTCGATCCGGTGCATACCGGTTATATAGGGCACCGGGTTTTGGTACCCAACCCTATTCCACAGACGATATATGAACATGTAATAATATTTAGGCCACTTGTATTATTGATTGCTATCGGGATGTGAAGAGTTTCAACCAGTATAATAAAAAGTTGATTAAAAAAATTGCCTACCCTACCTTTAAGTGGTGCAAGCATGGCCTTGAAAGTTTTAGGCAGGGTAAATCCCAAGCTAAAATTTCTAGCCAGGCATGTTAGTGTCTGGATAAAGATTATTTACAATAGCTTGATTTAGGCTTAATGAGAATGGCACATTTTGAGAAGGGTATTGTAACTGTAACTCTTGGATGTCTGATTTATCTAGTATGTGGGTGGGAAAGTTACAAAATAAATTGATTAGATTAGTAAAACAAGAAAGTCCTACAACTAATGTGGATGATAACCATTTTCAACAGCTTGGCTGGTTACCAATTGAAAGAATAGTAGCTCACCTGAAACTAAAAATAGTATAGAAGATTATTACCAGTAGAGTCCCAGTTTATTTTAAAGTAAGGGTTAATGCAAAACATTGTTAAAATACTAGACAAAGTCTTACGGATCTTAACCAGTGTCGTTGTAAGACCATGTATGGGCAGAGGTTGTTTGAATACATAGGAGTACAGGAGTGGAATAAGTTTCCTATGGATATTAAGGGTTTAACAAATAGTGTTGGTTTAGTTTTAGAGTGAAAAGTTGATTATAGAGTTGTATTTGTGCTGCGACAGCATGCCAATATATCCATTGCCAATAGTGTTGTTTTTGCAATATAAAAGAGTACAAATGGAAACAAGTTTTTTGTTTTTTTTTAAAAGGGTTCAACCCAAAAATGAAAAAATGGTCATTTAGTCACCCTAATGTCATTCCAAAACAGTAAGACTTGGGTTTATCTTCAAAACAAAAATAAAGACTTTTTAAATGAAATCTCAAAGATTTTTGGTCCTCCATTGACAGTCCACACAACCATCACTTGTCTTTGTCACTTCATAAAGAGATCGTACAACTAATCCAGTCCTGTTCCCCATGTACAGTACTGTGCAAAAGTTTTAGGCAGGTGTGAAAAAATGCTGTAAAGTAAGAATGCTTTCAAAAATAAACTTGGTAATAGATCATATTTATCAATTAACAAAATGCAAAGTGAGTGAACAGAAGAAAAATCTAAATCAAATCCATATTTGGTGTGACCACCCTTTACCTTCAAAACAGCATCAATTCTTCAAGGTACACTTGCACAAAGTCAGGGATTTTGTAGGCATATAGTTAGGTGTATGATTAAACAATTATACCAAACAGGTGCTAATGATCATCAATTCAATATGTAGGTTGAAACACAATCATTAACTGAAACAGAAACAGCTGTGTAGGAGGAATAAAACTGGGTGAGGAACAGCCAAACTCAGCTAACAAGGTGAGGTTGCTGAAGACAGTTTACTGTCAAAAGTCATACACCATGGCAAGACTGAGCACAGCAACAAGACACAAGGTAGTTATACTGCATCAGCAAGGTCTCTCCCAGGCAGAAATTTCAAGGCAGACAGGGGTTTCCAGATGTGCTGTCCAAGCTCTTTTGAAGAAGCACAAAGAAACAGGCAACGTTGAGGACCGTAGACGCAGTGGTCGGCCAAGGAAACTTACTGCAGCAGATGAAAGACACATCATGCTTACTTCCCTTCGCAATCGGAAGATGTCGAGCAGTGCCATTAGCTCACAATTGGCAGAAAACAGTGGGACCCTGGTACACCCATCTACTGTCCGGAGAAGTCTGGTCAGAAGTGGCCTTCATGGAAGACTTGCGGCCAAAAAGCCATACCTCCGACGTGGAAACAAGGCCAAGCGACTCAACTATGCACGAAAACACAGGAACTGGGGTGCAGAAAAATGGCAGCAGGTGCTCTGGACTGATGAGTCAAAATTTGAAATATTTGGCTGTAGCAGAAGGCAGTTTGTTCGCCGAAGGGCTGGAGAGCGGTACACGAATGAGTGTCTGCAGGCAACAGTGAAGCATGGTGGAGGTTCCTTGCAAGTTTGGGGCTGCATTTCTGCAAATGGAGTTGGGGATTTGGTCAGAATTAATGGTATCCTCAATGCTGAGAAGTACAGGCAGATACTTATCCATCATGCAATACCATCAGGGAGGCATCTGATTGGCCCCAAATTTATTCTGCAGCATGACAACGACCCCAAACATACAGCGAAAGTCATTAAGAACTATCTTCAGTGTAAAGAAGAACAAGGAGTCCTGGAAGTGATGGTATGGCCCCCACAGAGCCCTGATCTCAACATCATCGAGTCTGTCTGGGATTACATGAAGAGAGAGAAGCAACTGAGGCTGCCTAAATCCACAGAGGAACTGTGGTTAGTTCTCCAAGATGTTTGGGCCAACCTACCTGCCGAGTTCCTTCAAAAACTGTGTGCAAGTGTACCTAGAAGAATTGATGCTGTTTTGAAGGCAAAGGGTGGTCACACCAAATATTGATTTGATGTAGATTTTTCTTCTGTTCACTCACTTTGCATTTTGTTAATTGATAAATATAAACTATTAACATGTCTATTTTTGAAAGCATTCTTACTTTACAGCATTTTTTCACACCTGCCTAAAACTTTTGCACAGTACTGTACATACTTTGTATGTATTATAGTAATCGCAATAACTGGGTAATAACAAGGTACTAATTCTGAACCTACCCTTTAACTTAACCCTAACCCATGTAGTTACCTTATGTTATCCAGTACTTTCTTAGGTAAGTGCACTGTAAATACATGCAAGTGCACGTACCGTAAAATAAAGTGCAATCCATAAGACGAAAAAAGTAGCGGCAGTTACACATTATTTTCACATTACAGCATTTCACTCAATTTGTAATGAGACGCGTTTGTAAACTTGTTTTCCGACAAAATAAACGCTCAACCACAGGTTTCCCTCAAAATAAATAAACTCTCTTAAGTATAGAAATTACGACAAAACTAATAATGAAAGTTTTATGTTTTCTTAGTGTATTTGTTTTACAATATATAGCCATTACCATCATAGGAATAATATTCTAACTATTATTATCATTATGGTTATTAGAATTATTATTAGACACCATCACAACGAAAAGAGGTTTGAGTCCCCTTTAAAGTTTAGGTACAAGTCAATGCACAGCCTTTTTGTAAACTGAATATCTTTTAATTTTGAACTCTCAAATTGATATATTTAACTTTAAAATATACAAAATTGTCACGCCCCCGGACCCCCCCAAGAGACAGCGGTCCATCCACCAGTTTCACAAAATCCTGTGGGAAACACTGAAGTACATAGTATGTACATGGGGAACAAGACTGTAAAATAAAGTGCCACCAAAAATAGAAAATCTCTGCACTTCTACGCGCACCGATCCTGCACGCATTTGCCACGTCGCACTCGTGTGAAGTGTGAATGCTCTAATCTATGAATATAGGTACAGAAAAAAATATGCACTGCATACGCACTGCAAACGGAAGATGTGTAAAGCAGGTGGAAAGAGTGAACCCAAGTATGAACACCCTTAAAAGTAACTATTTCCATTAGAAAGTAGCGGCAGAGTCAGACGTTTTTTTGTCTTTTGAATGTCTCAGTATAGCAATGAGACATTTTCATATGAAAAACCATATCATAACATATGACAGTACTAATTAATGGTTAGATATTTTGCGTTTACGTGCCTGTCATCTGACCATTAACTGATATCAGAGAACCGTGAACATGCGTGTATGTTGTTAAATCTCAGGGGTACTTCAAGTAAATATTTAAGTCAGCGGGGTTTGGCTGACAAGTTTGGAAACCTAAGAATATTTGAGTTTAAAAAAAATCGTCACAATGACGATGGATTGTTTTTGCTGGTTGCCATGGTGTTATGAGTTGTTTCTAGGGTGTTTGGTGTGGTTACTTACTGGCCAAAGTCAAAAAACCCAACCTATAAGTTGTTATCTGTGATTTTCAGGTCTCTAGATATGGTTGATTATGTGTGTATAATTACCTCTTCTATATGCAATATGCGGTATCATTCATTCTCGTAGCACAAAAGTGCGGGACGTGTTGATGTTTCGCACTTGCTAAGGTTTTCTCAGATGACTAGCCCCAAGTATGAGTAATAGTGAGAGTATGAATAATATCTACAACCTGTGTGGGCTTCACCAAAAATATGTAATGTAATTCAAAACATACTGAAGAGAATTTATTTATACTGTAGAAACATGTCAATTTTCTGACTGCGTTCATTCATGCAAACCAAGTTGTTGTTGTATTGTATTGATATGGCTCATTAACTCAAACACACTAATCAATCTTAGCGGTTGTTTTCTTTTATGGAAGTCTGAACATTCATAATGTACTGACAGTTGGAGGAAGGTACAGTAAACACAGGAAACTGCTTCCATAAGGATGTGTCAGACTGACACCTTGTGGTAAATGATGGAATTGCAGTCTGATTCCCTGTTGTTCAGAGGTCACCACAGTTCTATTACTAAAGCTTACATAATCACATGTACACTTGACTACACAGTCCATCCCATAGTTTGGCAAATACATCACTTTTACTTGAAACCATCTGCCACAAAATTTAAAATGAATCATTTTATTAATTAATATGTTAACGTTAATAAAAAAAAAGTCAAGTTTAATTAATAATAGGGACAGTTTTGTCCCTAATTTATTTTTGTTCAGTACAATTAGGTTTGTGTATTAGTTGTATTAGTGAATTGGAAGTTTTGATTCAGTAGGTTTTTTGTTTGTTTCTTTCTTTTTTTCCTAAGAAATGAACACTTTTTTTTCAACAAGGACACATTAAATTGATTAGAAGTTACAAATTTCAGATGACAATTCTATTTAAAATCAATTCTGTTCTTATGAACCTCCTGATCATCAATGAATCCTGAAAAAAATATATCAGGCTTTCAACAAAAATATGAAGCAGTGCAAATGTTTAATACTGATAATAATAATAATAATAATAATAATAATAATAATAAATGTTCCTTGAGCAGAAAAATCGTCATATTAGCATGATTTCTGAAGGATCATGTGACACTGAAGACTGGAGTAATGATGCTGAATATTCAGCTTTCATCACAGGAATAAATTACATTTCAAAATATATTCAAATAGAAAACAGTTCTTTTAAATTGCAATGACTTTTCACAATATTACTGTTTTTACTGTTTTTTTGATCAAATCAATTGCAACCAAATGAACAGTGAGCAAAAGAGACAAAAAAACATTTTGGACAATATTCACTACAAATTAAAATGATGACTTTGAACTCTTTAGCAAAGATTTTAAAAAGTTATATAATTGATATGGTTTTTTTAAGTCATTGAGTTGGTCTTTCTACGCTTCTACTTATGTATTTGTATAAATCTCCAACAGTTTAAGACAACCTTGTATCTTCATCGTTTATCCAATTGCACATACTTTATTGCTCCAAATCAATATTTGTAAAGTCATGATTCACCTCAGAGCTGACTTGCTTGATAAATGGCTTTGAACTCTATATCAAACAATCTTTTAAAAAGCCTACAGAGAAAAAGAAAGGGTAAAACGCCACTGCTGAAAAAAAGGATGTGCATTGTTGTGGTCGACAGACACTAGATGACTGTGTTGAAGTGCATGTGTGAGCAACAGAAAAACTCACTTATAAAGAACAGGCCGATCCTGGAGAGACTCCATAGCCTGACTCAACACAGGAGGAATATCACATGTTTCCTGAGTCAATCCTCTGCACTCATCTAGAGACACCAAAGACAGACACAGAAACATCAATGAGGCCTCCTCATATAGTACTAAGCCACATAAATTATTTGTTTTGTTTACATTATGTAACCAAATATAGTACTAAAATGACAGAAAAAACAGTGTGTCATAAGTCATTCTAAATGCTATGAGCCAGTTTTCTGTTCCAAACTCTGTGGCAGTAGCAGCTGTGCTTATATTCCAGAAACTTCTCTCTCGCCTCTGCTATGTGCGTGCGTGTGCGTGCGTGTGTGTGTGTGTGTCCAGAGCACACACTCACTCACTCACTCTGAGCCCAGCGATAGAGCTGCTCATATGCCGTCTCTTGTAACACAGCCATCTGCTCCATGATCTCCAGCCTGCAGTTAAAGCACAGTCATCACTGAACATCTACATGTAAAAAAGCCTATGACAATCAAGATTTGCCATTTGCCAAGTTATTATTTTATTTTTTAAGTTTTTTTTTTTTTTTTGATAAAGTACACTTTCTAAGTATTTTTCTTTTTTATTTTATTTTCTCTCACCCGGCTGTTTGCTGGTTGGTCCTCAGTAGGACCTTCACATCTTCATGGATGTTCTTCACACGGTTCAGCGCTCTGAAGAAGTCCTGCACAGTAAACAGTTCACTCGACTATTACAGCTGATTCTGTCTACATTTATTTTTCAATTAGATTGCAAGACATGGCTTAATCTAAGAGTTTAATCTGATCAAACATTCTAGTTGATATAAATTGGAAAATTGAGTATAAATGTTTGCAGATTTTTCCTGCCAGCTCACTTCTATGAAATTATGTCTTTCTGTTCTGCATGTTTTTGTTTTAATCGGATGTTAAAAAAACAGATTTACTACAATAATTATGACATTTATAATCATTGTTGGAGAAAAAAGGAATGTGTTAAAAAGCACTTTTAAAAGTAATGTGTTACATTATTGCATTACTCCCAAAAAAACTGTTACTTTTTATGGAAATGAATATGTTACTGTACTTTTGCGTACAGTAGGGGCTCTTTCACGTCCAAAATTAAATGAATAAGCCTCAAGCTGAAGGAAATGCAAATTCACGCCTGTACAGTAGAGGGCACAGACCAAACAAACCTTTCAGCTGTGCTGCAGTTCTGGATTACAGAGGAAGAGGAAAAGAAAGTTCAACACTCTTACTTCAACAATAAATATGAACACGCAAATGTGATGTTTTGCTTATTCGTATGGTTGAATTGGATCGTCAAAGGTCAGCATTGCGTCATTAAGTGAGATTATGTGTATCTGTGTTATTTAACATATTTAATTATTGCAGGCTTGAGTGATATTCTGAGTTTGAGCATATTTTTATTCAGTTATACTGAATTCAGGGTTCCTACACATTTGCTATTTCAAAATTTCACATTTTTGCATACTCAAATTTTCTAAACCTCTGTAGATTTTTCTGACGATATTTAACATAAATTGTTTATACACCATTATGTTGGTGTAATAGAAGTCATCAGTAAATATACAGTTGTGTTCAAAATTATTCAACCCCCACTGAAATTGATTGTTTTGGCCGGTTTGACATTGATTTTGATCATTCAGTCATCCTGCTTACAATTAAATCAAAGAGGCACGTGTAGGTCAGACAAATATAACATAACATTTATAATGAAATAACCACAAATGTCTTTTCTCTGCTCACATCATTATCAGTTTTATTCAACCCCCAAGTGACATTCAATCTTAATACTTAGTACAACATCCTTTTACAGTTATAACAGCTTTTAAACGTGAAGCATAGCTTGACACAAGTGTCTTGCAGCGAGCTACGGGTATCTTCGCCCATTCATCATGGGCAAAAGCCTCCAGTTCAGTCACATTCTTAGGCTTGCGCACTGCAACTGCTTTCTTTAAGTCCCACCAGAGGTTCTCAATCGGATTTAAGTCTGGTGACTGCGATGGCCATTTCAAAATGTTCCAGCCTTTAATCTGTAACCATGCTCTAGTGGACTTGGAGGTATGCTTGGGATCATTGTCCTGTTGAAAGGTCCAACGTCTCCCAAGCCTCAGGTTTGTGACGGACTGCATCACATTGTCCTCCAATATCTCCTGGTACTGAAGAGAATTCATGGTACCTTGCACACGCTGAAGCTTCCCAGTACCTGCAGAAGCAAAACAGCCCCAAAGCATGATTGACCCCCCGCCATGCTTCACAGTAGGCAAGGTGTTCTTTTCTTCATAGGCCTTGTTCTTCCTCCTCCAAACATAGCGTTGATCCATGGGCCCAAACAGTTCTAATTTTGTTTCATCAATCCACAGAACACTATCCCAAAACTTCTGTGGTTTGTCCACATGACTTTTGGCATACTGCAGTCGACTCTTCTTATTCTTTGGAGACAGCAAGGGGGTGCGCCTGGGAGTTCTGGCATGGAGGCCTTCATTACGCAGGGTGCGCCGTATTGTCTGAGCAGAAACTTCAGTACCTACATCTGACAAATCTTTTCTCAGTTCCTCAGCAGTCACACGGGGACTTTTCTCCACTCTACGCTTCAGGTAGCGCACAGCAGTCGAAGTCAGCATCTTCTTTCTGCCACGACCAGGTAGCGTTTCAACAGTGCCCTTTGCCTTGAATTTGCGAATGATGCTTCCTATGGTGTCTCTTGGTATGTTTAACATCTTTGCAATCTTTGCAAAACCAATTGATGTCATTTTAGTTGCATATGCTTCTTTAAGAAGTCCTTGTAGGATTTCATTCTGAATTCAATTACAAATGTACTCTAAATTCTCTAAAACCATTTACAGCATTGGGGGGTTGAATAATTTTGAACACAACTGTATATTATTTTGTTTTTTTATTTGTTTCTCCAAAGTGATAACATCCACTTGATAACATCTAAAATGCTTCATAACCTGCATGTATTCACCTCTGACACTTTGGGTTTTTTCACATTCTCTTTTTCATACTTATCCAGACCTAGAAATTATTGTGTTCAAGTGAGATGAGTAAATGCATGTTCAGTCTATAAATGCAGTCTAGACAACAATATCCATCATGTTCACAAAGCGCACACCACACCTCTGCACTAACTCACGATTTCTCAAAACATCAAGACAGGAGAGCTGTCAGTCAATAAATGAGAAAAACAAAGTAACTTGTTTTACTTATTTGAAAAAAATAACATATCTTGTATGCGTTACTTTACAAGTTACTTGAAGAAGTAATCTGATTATATAACTCGCATTACTTGTAATGCGTAACTCCCAACCCAGCCAATCTGCCATCACATGCTTTGATCCTCAAATGAAATTTCATAGGCAATGACAAGCAATTTCTTGTATTATAATGTGAGATCACCTCTGTGATGGGTCCATCTCGTGCGGAGCGTAACGTTGCCATCTCGGTGGTGGACAGCTGGAACTTTGACAGGAATGCCTGGGCCACCTGAGCTCGAACTTCCAACCGATGACTAAAGATAGAAGGAACATAGCTTTATATAACAATTCAATAATTCCCGCAGAGTCATATAAATATATCTGGAGAGTGAGAGAGAGAGAGAGAGAGAGAGAGGGTTCATTTGGGCAAGACATATTTACTTTCATTTCATTTAATGTACTTCCCTGAGTCAACACTAGATGGCAGTCACACTCTTGTCAAAAACACAACCCACATTTATACTTAAAACTTTTGAAACAAACATATCATTAGCCTTTCATTCATTTATCTTTAAGAAAAGAGCACTGAAAGAGCAAGTATAGAAACTAGCACAGGAGAAAAGGGCTCGAGGTGACATTATTTGAACAGGAACATCTATAAAGTATGACATCAGAACAATAGCAGTCATGATAACCCCTGTCCTCAGAGAGCAACTCACTGCTGATTCAGCCCTCTTCCATTTCTTCATTTTCCTCTCACCGATAAAGCCTACCAGCACTCAGACTATGCATTTATTTTGAGGAGCTGCTTGTAATTAGCTATTGTTAAAGCAATACTACAGGGAGTGCAGAATTATTAGGCAAGTTGTATTTTTGAGGATTAATTTTATTATTGAACAACAACCATGTTCTCAATGAACACAAAAAACTCATTAATATCAAAGCTGAATATTTTTGGAAGTTTTAGTTTTTAGTTTTAGCTATTTTAGGGGGATATCTGTGTGTGCAGGTGACTATTACTGTGCATAATTATTAGGCACCTTAACAAAAAACAAATTTATACCCATTTCAATTATTTATTTTTACCAGTGAAACCAATATAACATCTCAACATTCACAAATATACATTTCTGACATTCAAAAACCAAACAAAAACAAATCAGTGACCAATATAGCCACCTTTCTTTGCAAGGACACTCAAAAGCCTGCCATCCATGGATTCTGTCAGTGTTTTGATCTGTTCACCATCAACATTGCGTGCAGCAGCAACCACAGCCTCCCAGACACTGTTCAGAGAGGTGTACTGTTTTCCCTCCTTGTAAATCGCACATTTGATGATGGACCACAGGTTCTCAATGGGGTTCAGATCAGGTGAACAAACGCTTGATTGTTCGATGATCACGCTTCAGAAGCTTGGCTATTTTAAGACTTCTGCATCCCTCTGCAATATATCTCACTATTTTTGACTTTTCTGAGCCTGTCAAGTCCTTCTTTTGACCCATTTTGCCAAAGGAAAGGAAGTTGCCTAATAATTATGCACACCTGATATAGGGTGTTGATGTCATTAGACCACACCCCTTCTCATTACAGAGATGCACATCACCTAATATGCTTAATTGGTAGTAGGCTTTCCAGCCTATACAGCTTGGAGAAAGACAACATGCATAACGAGGATGATGTGGTCAAAATACTCATTTGCCTAATAATTCTGCACTCCCTGTATAGTAACATAATATGTGTAATTACATAAGTATAATTAATAATAAAAAAGCGTCTTCCATACCATATAATATTTATTTTAACCTCCGGAGGTAGATATTGACTGAACGTTAAGCACCACATGACAAAACATAGCTGCTTCAAGCCCTACTTTAGCCTTGTTCAGCATGTCAGTCCAAATCTGATTTTTGGTAGGGCATATCCAATTGGAATCAGATCATATTTAGCACGTTGAACTGCCTCTGCTTCATTAGACGCAGTAGTGCAGCACCGTGACTACACGTCATGTTGTAAGACAACATCAGTATTGAAAAACCCCTCCATGTTGCTGTTGTTTTTTTTGCTATAGGCATATCAAAGCAACGTCATTGCCATAGAAACCAACCACAGGACACAAAATCAGAACAGCTGCGATAAATAGTGTGGACAATCAGATTCCAATCTGATAAACAAATAATCGGATTTGGACTGACATTGTGAACATAGCCTTTGTCCCCCAACACGATACCACAGTGATGGGGAAAAAATTTGATACGAGAGGGGAAAAAAAATCATGGCTTTTTGAGTTCCCCTGAGAAACTTTGCATTAGCTCACAAAACTTTTGCAAGAGAACACAAAAATTGGTAATGGAAAAAATATGAGGTCAGAGGAAAAATCAATATTTCAATGCTTTTGTGAGTGAACAAAAACTACTCCGGGGAATGAAATTGTTTCGAGCAAAAGTAAAAAAAAAAAAAAAAAAAATTATGTTATTTTTTTGCAGTGGTCAAAAAACTTTTTTGTGCCATTTTCTGAATAAATCAGTGTGCCATGGATAAAAACGGTAACACTTTACAATAAGGTTCATTAGTTAAACATTAGTTAATGTATTAACATGAGCAATACATTTGTTACTCTATTTACTAATCTTCGTTAATGAAAATACAGTTGTTCATAGTTAGTTCACAGTGCATTAACTAATGTTAGAAAGATTTTAATAATGTATTAGTAAATGTTGAAATTAACAATAACAAAGATTAATAAATGCTGTGTAAGTGCAGTTCATTATTAGTTCACGTTAACTAATGAACATTATTGTAAAGGTTTACCATAAAAACAAACTATTTTAAATATTTATAACAACTAACATAGAAATAGCGCTAGAACCTGCATTTTATTATTAATTAAAACAAAAAAAATTGTTTTAAAATTTGTCAAAATCCTTTGAAGAACCCATTTCCAATATGCCTGTTTACACATGGTCATTCATGTTTGTTTACTGTTTACTGTTATCTAAAACTCTTCAATTTACACTTGAAATGAATATACACAAGCTGTGTGCAAATTCAAGATCAAGCCAATGACAGCAATAGATTCATTTTAGGCCTATTTATCTTCCGCTAATTTCAAGATCAAAGACCACAAAAGGAAAGAAAGCGGCATCAGCACACGCAAGATAATTCATTTGGCCAGTTTGCCCGTTGGATTACTGAAGAGATGCTCAGCTACTCCTCTGTGGCAGGCCATATTGTATCTGTGGTGACAGTCATATCTGTCTATCGGGAGAAGTTATAACAACTCCATGAATTTGTCATTTGAATATAATTTTGGGAGGGGTAAAATTTACATATGTGGCTTCAACAAACACATGCATTAATACTTATGTCTAGTTTCGTCTGGAATTCGAATAAATGCCTTATCTTTCGGAGGGCATTTACACCTCTTTAATGTGTCATGACAGATCGCTGTAGCTCCTTCAAGAGGCTAGTGAACCGATCATCTCTTCATACTAGTTAATTTACAGCATCAAATAAACATGAATGGACATCAGAAAGAATGTTGTTTTAAGATGTGAGTACACACAATTTTTCAAGTTCAAGTTCACTAACGTTAATCTACTAACATCCCTGACTGCTTTGTCGGACAAAATGGCGGATTCGGGGTCATGATTGGTCAGATTGCCTGTCAATCAAACTGCCGGCAAAGGGTCAATTGGATAGTTAAAGGGACAGTTCACCCGGTAACACTTTACAAAAAGGTTCATTAGTTAACATGAACTAACAATGCACTGGTGGACCAGCCATGAATCGGAACGGTTTTAACTTATATTTTGGCCGATCTCTATTCCGCACAAAAACTGCTTTGAAAATCATCTCCCAAAAGATATTCTGCTGAAGACGGATGCAAAAAACACAGACGCACCAACAAAGCTAAAAGTATACCAGCTCACTGTTTGCAAAATATAAATATTGAACTGGGGGTAGTAGTTTACATGAATGTATTTCTGAAAGGGAACTTTTCTGAAGATGGTTTTGATGGCATTTTCTTGTCCTCTTACCTCTGTATAGTGCTTATAACACTGCTTTGTGTACAGCAACGCAATAGAGCTGCTGTTACATAAGCGCCATCTACTGTCAGAGCGCAAATTTACATTTTCATTCAGTTCGTCTGCTGTTTTTGATTTATGCAGGTGTCTTATTGGCATTATTATTTGTGCAATTATAGCATAATTTCACAAAACAATAAAAATTTAAATAAAAAAATAACTGCTCGTGCTTCATGTGTGTAGCATATTTGTTTGCATCATGATGGTTGCCTCTAATTTCAAATGGTTGGCTAAAGATATATTTTTTTTTATTTAAGCCTATTATTGAGCAAATAAACAAATAATTTTGCCTGAACAGAATAGAGAAAAAAATAAAAAGGCAACCAGTATCAGAATCAGTCAATTTGCTTGTGAAAAATCGGAATAAGCCATGATCGGGGCATTCCTAAACAAATATTAAATAAATCATTATTTTAAAAATCTTCACAGTAAAAAGGCAATTTTCACAGAGCAGCATGTTATTCTAGATTTATTAATTTGTAGTTTGTATGATTACTATTAAAAAAGGCTAATTGTCTTCGCACTAAGGTAATTCAGCCTGAACCTAAAATGAGTTTGGCACGACTGTTCTAACTGAAATCCACATTGTTATGTGCCAGGTAAGTATGAGACTAATTACTAAATTAACTACTAAATATCATAAAAATATATATTTTTAAAAATATATACAATGAAGTGAAGTGAAAGTCGTGGTATGGTGACCCATACTTGAAATTTGTGCTCTGCATTTATCCCATCCAAGTGCACACACACAGCAGTGAGTAGTGAACACACACATACACACACCCGGAGCAGTGGGCAGCTATTGCTACAGCGCACGGGGAGCATTTTAGGGTTAAGTGCCTTGCTCAAGGGCACCTTAGTCGTGGTATCAAAGGTTGGAGAGAGTGTTTATTCACAATCCCCACCTTCAATTCCTGCCGGCGTGGGAATCGAACCGGCAACCTTCTGATTACAAGCCCAACTCCCTCACCATTAGGCCAGTTTAACAAACAACATTTTCCAAAGGGAAACTTGACTGTAGTAAAACTTCTCGAATAGAAGCTTCCAGACATTACTCATATTTACCATATTTCACAACATGTTTTAAATGTTTTTTGATATCTTCAATGTTGAATGTCAACCAAATGATCAACAGCAAAGTTGAAAACTGTACAACCTACTGGACTGACTGTGTACAACTATCCTTTTCAAGTTCATTTTCATTTTGCATATGGTGTCTGTCCTGACTAAGGTGAGAAACTATAAAGTTTCAAAGTAGTTTTTACACCCAGAATGTACCAGTTTTGAGTAACGCTCAATACAACACTTGACATCTCTCAAACAAACATATTATACATTATATATACTTCAAACTGACCACATTGACAGCTTCACAATACCTTTCACTCTCTTCTCTTCACCAGACACAGTCAGGAAATGCAAAGAGAGAATGAATAAGAGAAAATCTGATGACAATAAATTTGACGAACCTAACCTATAGATACCAAGTGTTACTTTCCCCCCAACAACTATAGCAGTTAAGGTGTTTTAGTGTTATGTATTTTACATTAACATCAACATTGTGGTAAAGGAACCTTCATTTCATAAGCAATTAGCAAAAACTATTTAGCCTGAGGGCAAGTTCCAATCATCCTATAGGTGGGTGATGTGGCAAAATATCACAATTCTTTTTCATGTTTTTTTTTTTTAGCCTTGCAAGGTAACAAAAGAAAAAAGAATGTCACTTTAGACCTTATGCACGCCTCTAACATACTGAAACACATTTGTATATATACTGGCATATATCCGAATGGTTTATTCACTAAAGATATAAATGACTGTTTATGTAAAACCTTGTGTGTATTTGAAAGTTTAAGCACAATAAAACTCGAAAGAGAACTTAATTCAGTACTCACGCACTGTGTGACAGAAAAGCTCGAGTCAGAACAGAGTGTGAATAAAAGTTTACCTGGCAAGGCTTTAAAAATGCATGCAAATGATAAACTTCTTCGCCATAATGAAACTGTAATGTTACGTAATGTAATGTCACGTGAAATTAACCCTACCGCTGCATTGCTAAACGTGATTTGAATGTACGTCGGGTTATAGAACGATACTACAATTACTTTTTAAAGGCATATCTTGGAGACATTTTAATAGTTCACAATTTAAAATCAGCATATCGCACACCCCAAAATCATTCTTTCTGTAAGATGTTCCCCCAGTTTAATACATAATGTTACCCCATAATGTTCTCCCCATGGCTACAAGCTTGTAACTGTGTTTAACATGCCAAAGGAAACATGTAGCATTCAGGGGACGTGTCTAGTCGTGTGGACTCGCTTTGGGATCATATTCCATGTTCAAAGTTTTTGGCATTTGCTTTAGGCCAGGGGAAAGATATCCAACCTGGAACATTTGAACAATGAGAACATGTCAAAGATGTATTAAATGGCTGTAATTCCCTGCCACCCAAGGTTTACCTCTGCAGGGTGTGTGTGTCTGTGAGGGACATCGTAAATGTCAGAGATGATGTAAATTACAACTCCAAGACAGAGACAAGCATGCTGGAAAGAGAACTGGAATTTCAGGCATCTGAATAAAAGGAACAGATGACCGCTTTTGTTTTTATCTACCATTTCATTTCCATTTCAGCTGTATTTCAATTAACGGAAATTCATTTGAATAGTTTTAGTTAATAATAACACTAATTTGTGAATAAATCATTTTCAGTCAGATCTTGATCCAATTCACAATCCTGATCTCAAAGATTTGTTTGCAAACGGTACAAAGTTCAACTTAAACTGCGTTTAAGTCCACTTTTTTATGTTATCCATTGCTAACTTCCCTACGTCTTATTGAATCGGATGTACGTCATTGCTTACCCGAAGCCAAATTCTGAATGAAAAACGCATTCTACGGAACCCCAAAATCGACATGGTGCGGTTATATTACAGTACATCAGATTTCACTTATGTGAAGATAGTGAGGAGAATTGATTGACAGATCAACAGCACAGAATTTGGTGTGCAACAGAGTTTTTAAGAATAGCATGCATTTTAGTGATCGTAACGGCCAATGCAACCAGCCCCAAAAATCCTGATCGCAGCACTCTTATTTATAATGTTTTTATGGTACTTAACTTTTATTGCTGCATTAAAAACTATGACTAGTAAATTCTTTAAAACTTCTTCTTTTTGAGTTCCTTGCCAGAGAAAAAAAAAAAATGGTGCGAGTAAACGATGACAATTTTCATTTCTGGGGGAACTAATCCTTTAAGACTACAAAACCACACTACTTTCACTGGAGTGTAACTGTGAAAAAGATTTGACACAGATCTGCAGATGGTAAGTTTTGTGCATTTATGCTCAGATGAGCATGGGTGACTCCATATCAGACACCAAACTGTGATGAAGGAGTGTTTCGTCAGTCATCCTCTGAATCTCCTCATAGGCTATTAATATGAACTTCTGGTTCCACAAGATCACTCCAGAACAACAGGATGTCAGAAAAGAAGAAAAGACGAAAGTGCGCCAAAAAAAGTGAATGAATACCTAATTGCAGTCTGTAAAGTTCATTGCAAGTAAAAGCACAACTGTTTCAAGACTAGCAGCCATGATCCTTTTCTGTACAACTATTCTCTACATTAACACGGCAAAAGACCACTTACCAACTTATAAAATCTTGGTTGAGTGGGCCTCTTCTAGTCGACTAACAATTTATATATATTATATATATATATATATATATATATATATATACACACACACACACACACACACACACACACACACACACACACACACACACACACACACACACACACACACACACACACACACACTGTCACGCGTCGTGCAGGATATAGATGAGGAGCAGGCAGATAAACGTTCAATCGTCTAATGACAACTAGAAACAGGACAGGAACACGGGATTTGCACCAACATGAAACGTCAACGAAGAACAAGGACAGGACTGACACAGAGGGAATTTATACAGACTGGCACAAGAGGATAATGAGGGTTACACAGGTGAATGACATGACTAATTAACGGGCACAGGTGGAGACGATGAACTAATAATGACGAATGACAACAAAGAGCACATGATCGAACTGACAGGACAATAACAAAAGAACAGATGACAGAATTAAATGAAAACAAGGAACATGTGACAGAGGACAGAACTGGGGAACAGAAGAAACAAATAAACAGATAGACATGATAACAGACATGATTATGACACACACACACACGAGACAGAGAGAATACAGGTATAAAATTTCATCATTATTATTTAATAACGCTTTATGATGCAGCGCAATAACGGTGCATTTGTTAACACCGAAAGAACAATCCAAAGCATGACTCGTTTCTCAGCCTAACGCCTCCTCCAATCAAATCTACTGACTATCAAGCACAAAAAATTACGGAAATGAGTGGTGAAGACAGTAATCAATGCCTCAACCCAGAAAAACATATCTGCAGAAGCCCAGAACACAAAGCAGCAAGCTTGCCTACTTATTGACTTTCTTTTACTTGCTATGTGGATGGGGGTGTATGGAAGACGGAGAACATTTGTGTGGGTGGGTAATAAGGTCCCAGCTTAATTAGCACAATAAGATAACGGACCCTTTTGGATATCAGGATTTTCACTGCAAGTCTCCACTTACAGCTACCATAGAAAGAGCCATCAAACTTGAAACTATTGTTTATCGAAGGACCCTTTAGAAACCAGACAGGGTTTAGACAAATCAAAAATGGTCTTCCCTGTATGTTACATAAGTTATCCCCTTTCCCATCTATTGGCAATCCATCAGAAAATGTCACTGGTTGGACAGTAATCAGTTATTTAGCTTCCTCACATAATTCTACACAATTTTGGACAACGGATCATAAAGGAAACACAGAATTTGAACTCATGTAAGAGTTGATGAGAGATTAAAAAAGGACATTCATTAGACTCACAAACACGAGGGCTGGCTGAAGATGTTTCTTCACCACTTCCCACATCTTAGTAACTCATCTCTCAAGAATTTGCATTTTAGTACATCTGGATCTCAGTTCATTTTAATAATAATGTTAAATTATTATTATTCACCATATAATAATCCAGATACAAACTCTAAAGAATAGTAGAGTCGATGTTTGAAGTTTGTGTAACAAAACCAGTCCAATCATGGGCAAATACCATGGGGGGGAGGTTCCCCGCTAAAAATCACGGTGCGAGGGACAAAAATTACGGGGGGTAAAATTCGAGTTCCTAGGGTGGTTTAGCTAAAAAATATATATATATCCCACGGCAGCAGCGTAAAAGCCCAATTCCTCTGGAAACCCACAGACTTGGCAACACTGCTCACCGTGGCATAACAGGATGTTATTTTCCGTAGATATTTGATGTCAGTGGAAAAGTGAATAATAAATAGCACAAAACTAACTGATCAACAGTTTAAGCTATTAACTTTTAAAAGGGAGAAAATGTTGATCAAGATGTTTTTTGTGCTATGAATTATTACAGTAGCTGCCAAGAGAAACCACCAAAATATCATTAAATGTAACGAAAACATCAAAAAGTTAATTCAATTAAAAAAAATAAAAAAATAAACAAACACCTAAAAAAATATTTACATTTCTGTTTGACATTTGTGTTCATTTTTGCAAATATTTTTACTTTTATAAAAAAAATTGTGTTGGGTTGCCACTTGACATTTAGTGCAAAATGAAAACCAGTTGAGAAACACTGCTTCTGATTTTCAGTAACAAGCGTTGGATGCAAGAGGCATCACCAGACTTCAGACAGGTGACGAGCAACAGCCTTCAATACTCACCTCCTGCCTCTTAATGAAAATCTCTCTCAACACCAACTAAAGCTTCATTGATATGAATGAAGATATAATGAGAGGTAGCGATGAAGGTTGTGGAAAAACAACGCTGACAGGTCTTGGTGTGTTTGACTGTCCTTGGTCTTTTATGTTGGAGCTTTGCAGTGCTGTCGCAAACTGGTGTTTTGCTGTCATGAATGATATTTGCATTTATTCTCAGTTTCAAATGAAACCGTGCTCAGACCTCTCCACTGACATCAAAGTGCTTTCAACATACCAAGGGGGAGGGGGTGATTAAAGGGGTAGTTCACCCAAAAATTACATTTCTGTCATTAATTACTCACTGTCATGTTGTTCCAAACCCGTAAGACCTTCATTCATCTTTGAAACAGAAATTAAGATATTTTTGATAAAATCCGAGTGTTTTTTTTTTTTCCCCATAGAAAGAAACAAATACCACATTCAAGGTCCAGAAAAGTAGTAAAGATATAGTTAAAATAGTCCAGGTGACTACAGTGGTTCAACCTTGATGTTATGAAGCGACAAGAATACTTTACAAATTTCTCAACAATTTCTAACTCTAGCCTATCATTCTCATACGCCGTTTACGTTCAGCAACGACTACAAAAAACTCTATATCATCAAAAACATTTTAATTTGTGTTGCGAAGGTGAATGAAGGACTTGAGGGTGAGTAATTATTTACAGAAATTAAATTTTTGGGTGAACTAACACTTTAAGAAGTCAAAAATAGGGAGAATGTCCAGAATCACACTATAGTTTATATGCAGAAAGAGTTGCAGAGTAAAAAATAAAAACTTAATTGATTAAGTCTCTCACAAACTTGAGCCTATACATCAATTATTCTTTTCAGTTAAATGAAGCTATGAAAGCTAATAAATGAATACATGTTGTAAAATCAACTCCAGTTTCAGGTATTTCTGCCACGCAATTTTCTCAGTCAATATCAGAGACAGAAAGGTCATCCGGCAAGATGAACTCCAGATTGAGAAAACTGAACACCAGCAGGTGTGTATTAATATTTGAGATCCTGCTTTCTGTCCTCAATGAAAGCATGTCCTGACCTGTCCCTTGCACAGCTGTCCCTCTGGGGACAGACACGGTCAGGCAAGGTTAAAAAGCAGCTGGACAAGCAGGCACAATCCCATCTGCCTGATGAAAATGTCACTGAGACAGGCAATGTCCCTACAGAAAAGCAGGACAACATAACGTGGAAGGTCACTATATATATATATATATATATATATATATATATATATATATATATATATATATAGAGAGAGAGAGAGAGAGAGAGAGAGAGAGAGAGAAATATTTTCATAGAATACCCAATGTGATATTGGACAATGCAGCAAAACGTATATTATTAGATGCAAAGTAGACATACTCTTTTAGCATTTTATTTTTGTCCCCTGAAGTCAAATTAATGGTAGTTCTAATTTAGTTTTCATGACCATTTTGTAATTTTGTGAGCAAAAAGGTCCAATGTATATTGTTCATAGTGTAGCGATGTTAGAAATACCACTCGCACAGGAGAGTCACTTTCAAATCAAGCAGCTTTCTGTTAGTCAGCGTGGCGAATCCTTAACTGCTTTGTGAAATCAGCTTGAGGAAATCTTTGGTCCTCATGCAAAATTTGCACAGATTCCTTTTGAACAACCTTGAAATTCTGGGGATTTTATTTGCATTGCCCCATCCCTCAACATTAAATAGATTTTTGACACTCTAAGGGGCTCTTCACACAGAACAGATTTTTGCATTTAAAAAACAAGAGGCACAGCTGTGAAATTTAACCTAGGCTAACCTCTGTTTATCACAATACTTCACATTGTCGTTCATCTGGGGGACAGGGTGTCCAACCATGATCTTGGAAGCCCACCTTCCTTGCAGAGTTTAGCTCTAAGTTAAACATACCCAAACTATCTAGGTCTTCAGGATAAACAGAAAGTGATGTTGGAGCACTTCCAGGCAAGCGTGTGGAATCTAAACTCTTGGCCCTAGGAGAAGGATTGGATACCCCTGATCTGGGAGGACCAAGTTTCTGAATATTAAACAAGTTTTGCTATGCAAATGTCACTGATCATTATTAAGCACATGGTTATGGCATCATAAACAAGCCATGTTCGAGAAGGAAGCTTTTGCATTCAGTAGACCAAACTCTTATTTCAGCAAAAAGAAAGAGGGGCATCTTGTCCCCTTTACAATGAATGAATTTGAAAACTCACTGAATTGCATGAAATGAACACCAAGTATTTTTATTGGCCTGGACAAATATTTCCTGACAGCGTTCCATTACAATACATTCGAGAAAAATGACCTCATTATAGTTTCATCGATGTCTCTCTCTCTCTCTCTCTCTGTTCCATCTCTTCTCTCTCTCACCTGTCTGTCTTTATGTGTCACTCTGTGGATTTAGACAAACTCTCCTGCTGGACGAATACAGGGTTGATGGCAGTAGAGCGTGGAGACGCCAGCTGTCCATCACAGCTGTCAGCATCTCCTTTGGTGCCAAAATCAAAGGCCGTTCCACAAGGTCAGTCAGATTTACGATGGACTCTCGCTTCTAAAACAACAGGATTATTTCCTCTTCCAATCTCAGACTCGTTTAATCGCATAAACCTCTGAACTTCCATCTCTCAGTTCATCTCTTAATCAAAAGATCTTGTTCTGTCTTCACAATGTTCCCCTTCCTCATTGAAGTCTGCATCTCTATTCCAAAGCCTAATGAGTTTCCAACCTACCGAGACATCATAGGCGTGTGCCTGGTGTAGAGTCTGTTCCAAAAGTTATGTTGCCATCTAACACCTTCTGTAAGGCAGCATCACATTTGTCCCTCACAAAGAATGCAATCCCACAATGCATTGTGGTAAACCGAAAAGGGAAAAAAAATGGAGATGAATAAACTTGTCAACTATAAATAAACAATTTCATTCAGTGCTATACATGTTTAAAAAGTGCAAAAGTTTGAGTCTGTATGACTTTTTTTGTTAAAGTTAATACTTTTTATTTAGCAAGGACAGTAAATTTATTCAGTGACGATAAAGACATCTACATTGTTACAAATGGTTTCTAATCTATAAATCTATAAATTCTTTAATTACATATAAATTATTCTATAAATCTTTTCTTTTAAACTTTCAATTCATCAAAGAATCCTGAATGGTCATCAAATCATCATATTAGAATGATTTCTGAAGGATCATGTGACACTGAAGACTGGAGTAATGATGCTGAAAATACAGCTTTGATCACAGGAATAAATTATATTTTAAAATATAAATCCTAATAAATCCTAGTAATATTTCACAATGTTTTGCTGTATTTTTTTTTACTGTATTTTTGATCAAATAAGTGCAGCATAAGAGTCTTTTTAAAAAAAAAAAAAAAAAAAAAAAAAAAAAAAGTAATACTAGTACATTTTGATCTTGTGGGGACATTTTTTGGTCCTCATGAGGAAACAAGCTTATAAATCATACAGAATTATCTTTTTTGAAAATCTAAAATAGCAGAACTTTGTGTGTGATGGGTAGGTTTAGGGGTAGTGTAGGGGGACAGAATGTACAGTTTGTACAGTATAACAACCATTACGCCTATGGAATGTCCCCATAAAAAATGAAAACACAACGTGTGTGTGTGTGTGTGTGTGTGTGTGTGTGTTTGTGCCAGAACTGGAACCAATTGTGAGTTGCTTGTAGACTATATCTGAAATGAAATGTAGTAATATGTAAAATGTGCTTAGGACTAAATCCTCCAGAATCTGCAGCACTATTAGTAAACAAACATACTACAAATCACTGCCTCATAGGTATATAGTTGACATTTCTAAACACTCCAAATACTCCACTCATTCTCAATCCCCTGCATAAGCCTTCTGCTCAGCTACCATAGAGACTGAACAGAAAACACCAACTCAGCTCAGCATCAGTGAACACATACATGCTGCTTAGAAGGCAGCGGTCCATAGAAAGCAGACAGCAAAGTACCTCCCTGGAGTGTTGTCAAAAGTACTGAAATGAAACTGAAATTTTAAAAATGTGAAGCTTTGAGCGGATTCGTCATCACCTCTGATTGGACACTATGTTCACGCACTCATTATACAGGGAGTGCAGAATTATTAGGCAAGTTGTATTTTTGAGGATTAATTTTATTATTGAACAATAACCATGTTCTCAATGAACACAAAAAACTCATTAATATCAAAGCTGAATATTTTTGGAAGTTTTAGTTTTTAGTTTTAGCTATTTTAGGGGGATATCTGTGTGTGCAGGTGACTATCACTGTGCATAATTATTAGGCACCTTAACAAAAAACAAATTTATACCCATTTCAATTATTTATTTTTACCAGTGAAACCAATATAACATCTCAACATTCACAAATATACATTTCTGACATTCAAAAACCAAACAAAAACAAATCAGTGACCAATATAGCCACCTTTCTTTGCAAGGACACTCAAAAGCCTGCCATCCATGGATTCTGTCAGTGTTTTGATCTGTTCACCATCAACATTGCGTGCAGCAGCAACCACAGCCTCCCAGACACTGTTCAGAGAGGTGTACTGTTTTCCCTCCTTGTAAATCGCACATTTGATGATGGACCACAGGTTCTCAATGGGGTTCAGATCAGGTGAACAAGGAGGCCATATCATTAGATTTTCTTCTTTTATACCCTTTCTTGCCAGCCACGCTGTGGAGTACTTGGACGCGTGTGATGGAGCATTGTCCTGCATGAAAATCATGTTTTTCTTGAAGGATGTAGACTTCTTCCTGTACCACTGCTTGAAGAAGGTGTCTTCCAGAAACTGGCAGTAGGACTGGGAGTTGAGCTTGACTCCATCCTCAACCTGAAAAGGCCCCACAAGCTCATCTTTGATGATACCAGCCCAAACCAGTACTCCACCTCCACCTTGCTGGCGTCTGAGTCGGACTGGAGCTCTCTGCCCTTTACCAATCCAGCCACGGGCCCATCCATCTGGCCCATCAAGACTCACTCTCATTTCATCAGTCCATAAAACCTTAGAAAAATCAGTCTTGAGATATTTCTTGGCCCAGTCTTGACGTTTCAGCTTATGTGTCTTGTTCAGTGGTGGTCGACTTTCTGCCTTTCTTACCTTGGCCATGTCTCTGAGTATTGCACGCTTGACTTTTCTCAGTTCACGGGCAGTTATTTTGCGCCTTGGTTTTTCCACACGCTTCTTGCGACCCTTTTGACTATTTTGAATGAAACGCTTGATTGTTCGATGATCACGCTTCAGAAGCTTGGCTATTTTAAGACTTCTGCATCCCTCTGCAATATATCTCACTATTTTTGACTTTTCTGAGCCTGTCAAGTCCTTCTTTTGACCCATTTTGCCAAAGGAAAGGAAGTTGCCTAATAATTATGCACACCTGATATAGGGTGTTGATGTCATTAGACCACACCCCTTCTCATTACAGAGATGCACATCACCTAATATGCTTAATTGGTAGTAGGCTTTCCAGCCTATACAGCTTGGAGTAAGACAACATGCATAACGAGGATGATGTGGTCAAAATACTCATTTGCCTAATAATTCTGCACTCCCTGTATATGTATGGGGTTGGCTACAATGATCAACACTACAAAAATATATTGTAAATAGACATCAATGACGCTCTTCGCTGAGTGCTTTTACAGATACACACGGGAGCATTCGAAAGCAAGCATCCATCAGTGGACACGTCCGCTGATAGACACCTGCTTTCAAAATGCTTGAGAGTGCATTCAACCGCTCAATCACAGACATATCTGATGAGAGCATCAACACAAAGGCCAATGAGAGGTGTTTACAAATCCGCTCAACAGTGCTCAAAGCATCACATTTTTAAAATTTCAGTACAGACTTGATGTCACAGTCAGTACTTTTGACAACCCTTTGTCTCTCTCTCATTGGTCCACCACATGGGACACCACAGCCTGGCAGAGTCAATGCCCCGTGAGCCCTCTCTTCAATCAATTCCACTCAACTGACTTTCATCGGTAGTCTCTCAACGGCCATAAACAAGCACATTTCACCGGTGAGGGCCATAAACCTGATCTGTGGGTTGCAGGAAGTACAAGATACGCTGAAGTTAGAGCCTCAATTTATCATTCTGTGCCTTCACCTTGAGTCTAAGATCTAGAGCCAAATTCCCTGATATGATTTGGTGTGACCAATCAAGTCAGCAAGGTCCTCTTCTCTCCGTGTCATTATTAACTTTTTGTGTATCGCATTGTCTCATTATCAGCAGCTAGCTTGCAATCAGTTGCATTCAAAGCTAGCAACAAAACAGATAAGGAATTATTAATTGCAAATGCAAAACTGCACCATCATAGTATGTATAATAGGGATAAAAATTTTCCAGCAGAAGACGATGAATGATTCATTGACCTCATCAAAAGTTGGACATCACAGTGCTCGGCGGTGAACATGCGCACACTCTTTCAGATTTCTCTGATGTATAAATGGAAATGACTGCAGTCTTGTCATCTGCTCTGAAAGGCTGCCCTGCTGGCACTGCTGTACTGCTAAGAATAGTCCAACATTGTGATGTTTACCAGAAATAGAACACTGACATTCTGGTAGGAGTGTTGGATATTCATTAATTACAAAGACAAGAGTCAGAATAAATGGCAACGGGAGAAATGATCTTATACTGTGCTTAGTAACACAGTTAATGACACAGAACACAGAAGCCTGCACTGCATTCACTACGACGAATGCGTATGATAACAGTTCAAATTGTTAAAGTCGTTAACATTAAGGTTGAACCACTGTAGTCACATTGACTATTTTAACAATGTCTTCTCTTCTACCTTTCTAGATGTTGCTACCCATGTGTGCTTCAGATACCCTCGGATTTGATCACAAATATCTTAATATGTGTTCTGAACTTGAATAAAGGTCTTACAGGTTTGGAACAACATGAGAGTGAGTAATTAATGACAGAAATTTCATTTCTGAGTGAACTAACCCTTTAATGGAAATAACATCACAATATTTATTTCCATCAAGTAGACATAGATGTGCCAATTCATGTATGAAAATTATTATTCATGCTCCCTCCCTACCATTCTTTCACGATTTGAGCTTGATGAATCAGAGTTAAGCTGCGCTGTTAGTGACTGCCACAAAAGTAGCTATAAACTGAAGAAATTCTTGGAAAGTACTGGTTTAAGCACCAGCAAATTTGAATCAAGGAAAGTCTGTATACGGCATTCGTAAAAATATGGCTTGTAGTACTTAAAAGGTATATATTTGTACACTTATCATTTCGAGGATATATATATATATATATATATATATATATATATATACTTAAAGTGAAAGTCACCAGTTAAGTTTAAGTTTTTACAATAACTAACCCCCTTTGATTTTAGGAAAATAATTTTCTTAAAAGAAATTCTACTTTTTGGGATTGTTCACCCAAACAAGAAAATTAGCCCATTATTTACTCACCCTCAATGCAACACAGGTGTATATAACTATCTTCTTTCAGACAGACACAATCTGAGATATATTTTAATTAAATAAATAAATAGATAGAACTTTGACCTGACGCATGACGTAATGACAAACACGGAGAACTTAGAAGTCTAAAATGAGAAATTCTATAAAGAAATGTTGGAGGATTTTGATATAAGAGAAGAGGAGCTTGAGTTTGTTGCACAGCCCAATTTGTTTAAACCGTGAGAAGCATCTGAACTTACGATGCTCCTACATCTGGCATCATACATCACGTCAGGGGGTTACTTGTTTGGCGCAAGTCGACTTGTGCAGTATGTGTACGGTTGTCTGGTGGAAGCTAGTTATTTTGCTTTATAAAGTTTTAAATATAGATATTTGTCTTACAAAACCCATAGCTTCCCTTCAGAAGGCCTTTATTAACCCCCTGGAGCTGTATGGATTATATTTATGATGGATGGATGCATTTTTTTGGGCTTCAAAACACCACACCACCTTATTGGTGAAGAGGAGACAGAGTGATGAAGCCATTCAGCATATTATATATATATGTATATATATACAGTACTGTGCAAAAGTTTTAGGCAGGTGTGAAAAAATGCTGTAAAGTAAGAATGCTTTCAAAAATAGACATGTTAATAGTTTATATTTATCAATTAACAAAATGCAAAGTGAGTGAACAGAAGAAAAATCTACATCAAATCAATATTTGGTGTGACCACCCTTTGCCTTCAAAACAGCATCAATTCTTCTAGGTACACTTGCACACAGTTTTTGAAGGAACTCGGCAGGTAGGTTGGCCCAAACATCTTGGAGAACTAACCACAGTTCCTCTGTGGATTTAGGCAGCCTCAGTTGCTTCTCTCTCTTCATGTAATCCCAGACAGACTCGATGATGTTGAGATCAGGGCTCTGTGGGGGCCATACCATCACTTCCAGGACTCCTTGTTCTTCTTTACACTGAAGATAGTTCTTAATGACTTTCGCTGTATGTTTGGGGTCGTTGTCATGCTGCAGAATAAATTTGGGGCCAATCAGATGCCTCCCTGATGGTATTGCATGATGGATAAGTATCTGCCTGTACTTCTCAGCATTGAGGATACCATTAATTCTGACCAAATCCCCAACTCCATTTGCAGAAATGCAGCCCCAAACTTGCAAGGAACCTCCACCATGCTTCACTGTTGCCTGCAGACACTCATTCGTGTACCGCTCTCCAGCCCTTCGGCGAACAAACTGCCTTCTGCTACAGCCAAATATTTCAAATTTTGACTCATCAGTCCAGAGCACCTGCTGCCATTTTTCTGCACCCCAGTTCCTGTGTTTTCGTGCATAGTTGAGTCGCTTGGCCTTGTTTCCACGTCGGAGGTATGGCTTTTTGGCCGCAAGTCTTCCATGAAGGCCACTTCTGACCAGACTTCTCCGGACAGTAGATGGGTGTACCAGGGTCCCACTGTTTTCTGCCAATTGTGAGCTAATGGCACTGCTCGACATCTTCCGATTGCGAAGGGAAGTAAGCATGATGTGTCTTTCATCTGCTGCAGTAAGTTTCCTTGGCCGACCACTGCGTCTACGGTCCTCAACGTTGCCTGTTTCTTTGTGCTTCTTCAAAAGAGCTTGGACAGCACATCTGGAAACCCCTGTCTGCCTTGAAATTTCTGCCTGGGAGAGACCTTGCTGATGCAGTATAACTACCTTGTGTCTTGTTGCTGTGCTCAGTCTTGCCATGGTGTATGACTTTTGACAGTAAACTGTCTTCAGCAACCTCACCTTGTTAGCTGAGTTTGGCTGTTCCTCACCCAGTTTTATTCCTCCTACACAGCTGTTTCTGTTTCAGTTAATGATTGTGTTTCAACCTACATATTGAATTGATGATCATTAGCACCTGTTTGGTATAATTGTTTAATCATACACCTAACTATATGCCTACAAAATCCCTGACTTTGTGCAAGTGTACCTTGAAGAATTGATGCTGTTTTGAAGGTAAAGGGTGGTCACACCAAATATGGATTTGATTTAGATTTTTCTTCTGTTCACTCACTTTGCATTTTGTTAATTGATAAATATAATCTATTAGCAAGTTTATTTTTGAAAGCATTCTTACTTTACAGCATTTTTTCACACCTGCCTAAAACTTTTGCACAGTACTGTATATATATATATATATATATATATATATATAGGGATGATTATGAGGCTATGATGGACAGAGGCTAATTGGTAAATCTGGCCAGACTGCCTGGGTTACACCCCTACTATATTTATTTCTATATATAGAAATTACTATATATATTTATTAAGGACACCCTGGGAGATTTAATGACCACAGAGAGTTAGGACTTCAGTTTACATCTCTTTCGAAGGACGGTGCTTTTTTTGACAGTAGTGTCCCCATCACTGTACTGGGGCATTAGGACCCACCACAAAGTGAGCGCCCCCTGCTGATGGCAAATATACCATCATTCATTCTTTATTCTTTCATGTAGCAATGGGTCGGCCCACATTGTACAGCAGCCCACCAGGAAAAGTCCCAGTGCTCCAGATGGCCAGTCCGCCCAGCACAGGAGTGTAACAAAACACTCATGTCACAATTCGTTCGATACATGATACTGACCTCACAATACAATACTTTCACGATACTTTGAAGTTTAAACAAAGCAAAAATAGAGTTTTTAACGTTTTTTTTTTACTTGAATAGGTTTGGACCTAACTAAATGGATAGATTTAAAGTTGTAAATATTCTATTATATCATGCATTTTATTTTTACTTTATTAATAAATAAATAAATAAATAAATAAATAATTAAATATCTGATCTTTACTCTATTTGATGCTAAATAAAATCTGTCTAAACTAAACTTTAATTTTGGGTGAAGCATACACTATATATACGTCACGATCTATGGTACATATTGTCGCATTTCTGTCTTGCAATATATTGTGACGTAATATGCTGTTACACTGCAAGCTCCGTGGGATATTTAGTGCCACAGGCACTTTTTATTGTAATGCAACTCTTGTTCTTTTGATATCGATTCAATATATGCCAACAGCAAGCCTGTTCTCCAGCTATTGAAAACCTCATATCAGTCAAACACTGAAGAGCACTATATCAGACTCACTTCTCCCCTTGAAGTTTGTTGGTCTTTACAATCAAGTCCTGGGTTTGTTCTTTGGCTGCCTGTTGACACACAGAACACGAAAGAGCATGTTGGTCCTTAAACTATGTACATTCAAATATCTTCTTCAAACCCTTGAAATGGCTTTTCAATTTGTATTTTGTCAACACACACTAGCATATAGATGACCTCAAAGCATATAGACATGGACAAAGCACCAAAATTCACAATTTGATTTCACCAGGTCTTTTACAGTTTTTTACTTTTAACTATCTGAAAGCAAACATGCGTGATTACCTTTAACCTGTTGGTCATTTCTTCACAGCAGGAGTTCATGGCCTGAACATCTTCATGAACGCTCTCTAGTTCCTGAAGCAGAAAAACACACTTGAGATCTCTGACTGATATGAGTCCTATACAGCAGCAGAAGGTACATAGGTCACGTGCAAATGGAGCAAAGTTCATTATGTATATCTCATTTAAATTTAGTCGGAAGCTTTTATGCATAAAGATTTACGCTAAGAATAACAACATTTGATGAACAGTACCGCACATAAGTTTGGGTAGTTTTTTTGGATTTTGAAAGAAGTCTCTTCTGTTCACCAAAGCTGCATTTATTTGATCAAAAATACAGTAAAAACAGTAAAATTGGGAAATATAATTATAATTTAAAGTAACTGTTTTCTAATTTTAATACATAAATATAATTTATCCCAAAGCTGAATTTTCAGGATCATTACTCCAGTCTTCAGTGTCACTTGGTCATCCTTAGAAATTCTTCAATATGCTGATTTGCTGCTCGAGAAACATTTCTTATAATTATCAATGTTGAAAACAGTTGTGCTGATTATTGTTTTTGTGGAAACCGTGGATTGTTTTTCCAGGATTCTTTGATAGAGTGTTAAAAAGAACAGAATTTATTCGAAATAGATTTTTTAATGATTACTTAACATGAACTAATAGTGCACTTCTACAGCATTTATTCATCTTTGTTAATATTAAATTCAACATTGATTAATACATTGAAATCTTGCTAGCATTAGTTAACGCATTGTGATTGCACATGACTGCCTCGAGAGCAAGACATTGGTGAATAGTTTTTCATCATCGCACCATAGTGGGCGCCACCCACTGACATTCGCTCTCTTAGCGGCTGACATTTGCCTACACCGGATGTGAGCGTTGCATCGAATGCAAAAAGTGGTCTACACTGTCGCAAATCACGTCTGAGGTTTATATGTTTGTTCAGAGCATTTAGTTTTGTAAACGAGGCACAGTGTAAGAAAAGTTGTAGACAGATGAAGCAGCCAGCTGTATTGGATCTGACAGCAGCTGAATCACAAACTATAAATGAATGATTTCATAATGCTTTGTATGTAAATGAAGGTTTTATATAGATAATGTTTTCAAAACACATGTGCAATAGCGAGCGGGAGTTGATACTATATCCTATGCAATGACGTTAGCCAATCATAACAATGGCCGTTTACTGTCAAGCCTTTATAAGAGCAGCCCTTCAAAAACATTTTTAAAAAAATGAATGTTGAAAATAAAAAAAGAAATGTCACATATATTTGTGTGTGTGTGCAAATTATTTTATTAATATTATAAATTAAGCTCATGGAACATTTAAAAAAAACATGTCATGACACCTTTAAACACAATGTACATACTAGTAAGATGACAGATCATAAAAAGCTGGCAGCTAATGCAATGTAATAGCTTTGAATTGTTTTGCTCTGAGCTGCTTCAAAGAAATGATGGTCAAAAAATAAATATATTTCTGCACCTATAAACCTATAATGAACTTCCAACTGCTTGTGCTCCACTCTGCTCTTCCTGTGCATTTACCTCTGTCACTTCTTTAAATATCCGTACAAACTCTTCATTGATGGACAGGCTGCGTCTCTCGATGTCTCCCCGCAGGTTCCTCCTGGTTCTCAGGCTGTTCTCAGTGAAAAACACGGAGAGAGATTTCAACGCTTCCAGCATCTCCTAGAAATGGAGAAAATAAATGAGACCACTGGACCTTCATTGCTGATTGTTTATCAACTACATCCAGCCTACAACCCATATGACAAGAACATTGTGGCTCGAGACATCAGATGATGGAATTCCATTTTGAAAACACAACACATGTTCTGATCAAAGCTATATGTCTAATCATTACTGCAAACATTCAACTAAAGTACTGTGGCAGTGCAGTAGAGCGATGGTATGGAAATTCAATCGTTTTTCGCTATACACTAGTTTAAAAGTTTGGATTGGGTAAGATTTTTCACGTTTTTAAAAGAAATCTCTTCTGCTCACCAAGGCTGCATTTATTCAATTAAAAATACAGTAAAAACAGTCATTTTGTTTTCTATTTCAGCACATTCTAATGAACTGATTAATAGAAAGTTTGTAACAATGTAGTAATCTGTGCTGTCACTTTTGATCAATTTAATGTGTCCTTGCTTAATTCATATTGATTTCTTAAAGAAAGAAAGAGTAAATAGTAAACGAACGTCAGTATATTTTACGTTCAAGTACCGTTGATTTAGCTTGTTATAACACGATAAAGCTTTTTATAGAGTACACAAAATACAGAAATTTTGGAGCTATCTTTGTACCGTTTTATTCTTTCTGTTTAAACCAAGGATGCATATTTGAATAAACAAGAAAAGCATGATATTTCAAATAACATTAATATGGCGTATTTTTTAACTTTTATTATTAATCATACTTGTAAAGAGCACTTAGTGACAGGTGCACTGCGAGGCTAATAAGTTAGCTAATGCGACCAAACCGACACAGACCTTGTCATTTTCCAGCCTGGTCTCCAGGATCTTGTTGAGTTTTCTGGACAGAGGGTTGTTGGTCTGTGAGGACACATTCCCGCTGCTGTTAGAGATGTGAAGGTTTGAAGCATCAATTGACAGATCTGCTTTAGTCTCTGCCATCATCAACATCCACGTCAACCTCCAGGAAGCTGTTTTGAGTAACCAGAAAGACGTCCCACTGTAAACAAGGGCTGAACGATTTAGTTCCGCGCACCAAGTCACCAACTTGACTTTTTGATATTTGTGCACAAAAATATTATCTCCAGAAATTTTCATAGGAGGGAAATGTTTAAAATTGGCCTGAAATGGACATTGCGATAGTCTTTTCTTCCCTAAAGTGTGGCGTATCGGAGTAAAACGGAAAAAAAAAAAAAAAAAAAAAAAACATGAAAAAAAAAATGCAGGGAAGAACTCGGTTTTGGCCTTGGGGAATTGTGATTTTGATTAAAGATTATGAGGGTATCTGAATTAAAAAAAAAAAAAAAAAAAACATTATTCCCCCAAGATTTTTATTTCAATATTTCATAATTTGAAATATTTTTAATTTATTTTAACAAAATATAGTTTATAGAATAAATATAAAAATGTATGTTTAAAAATATCTAAAATCAATATATTTTTTACATTATTATAATATATTATTATTATTATCATTATTACATTTTTAAATATATTGTAAATATTTGGGGGTTTTTTCTGTAGTAATTATACAACTAGCCTATACTTAAGAACAATAGAAGATTATGGTATGTCTATAAATGTGTGTATGTCAGTCAGGTTTTGCTTATATTGTGTTGACCAAATTTCTTAAAATAATATTATATTATAATTATATATTGAAAATGTAAAAATGCAGAAAGGTTTGTGTAGGGAGGCTTAGTGTAAGAAGAGATATCAGCTCAATATATTTATATATTTTAAAAAAATGATGATAACAATAAATAAAAGTCAACAACTGTCTCAACTGTTGAAAAAAACTGAAAATATCTGGCTGACTCATGAGAATGAGAATGGTTTGGGTTCTTTTTTTGGGGGATGTAACCACAAACATAATAAAAACAGTGATCTTTTGAGCTGACACGCCTCGCTGTCAATTTAATTCCGTAACAAATGGCGCCTGTACTGTTGTCAAAATACAACAAATCACTCCAAACCAGTGCCTTGACATTAACTTCACCTTGCCAAAGGGAAAAGGGGAGTTACCTTGACAATGAATAATCACAACAGCTATCTGTATTGCACCAGAGAGGGCAAACACAATTGAATTTCAGGCCATTTCTCCTCAGAGGGATTAAATGGAGAGAGAAGGTGGGGCACAGGGTTGCGCTCTCTAGTGTTTCAGGATGTGAGGCTTTGTGAATTATTCACATCTACGGTCTCCTCTCCAGCACACACCGCTTTACACCAGCATCTCCTGAGCTTTACACACATGCTGCTTCTCGTCTGCTTCTATCAATCACAACTCTCCCTGCGCTGCTCTTTAGTCAGAGACTTATTTTGTAGGCCTACTGCTCAGTCAGAAGTCTGCACCCGTAATAATTATTCAATTTATTTTCATTTCTATTCAGAGCAGTTACTTTCATTCTCATGGTAAAATGTAAACACCTGTTCACACCAAGAACGATAACTAACTATAAAAAGAGAACTATAACGACAGCTTTACCGTCCACACCAACGCATAATATTGTTCTGTTTATTATAAGCATGCGCTGCAGTGTTGTCGTCCGCCGCTTTAAATGCTCGAGCTCTTTAAATTGGGATACATTCTGAATGGTTGTCGATGTTTTTATCGTTCATTAGCTGGGGAGCATTTCAGAAAGTATAGGTTATGTGACATGCCTGGATATGTGTTAAGTTAATATTGAGTAAGTAAGTGGATAACCTTAACCTTTTTACAAAAAGGTTGCTTTCAAGGTATGTCAGTAGCCATAGCAACTTACTCTATGAAGGTTAGTTTGCTTAAGAGGTACTCAGACGCGTGTTATATTATTAATGTAACTCTGTACATTAATACATTATGTACATTTCATTGTATGTATATATATATATATATATATATATATATATATATATATATATATATATATATATTGCGCTCCGAACCACTGATCGAAACAAAAGGTTAGTAAAGCTTCGAAGCAGTGTTTTGAAATCAGCCATCAGATATTGTTGAAAAGTCGTTTTTTTTGGCGCACAAAAGATATTCTCGTCGCTTGAACCACTGTACTTACATGAACTGTTATGTTTTAGTAGCCTACCTTCTGGGCATCTGAAAGTGTTCATTACCTTGCTGGCAATAGATCCTCACTGAGCCATTGGATTTCACCAATAATATCTTAATTATCTTAATATCTTAATTAAAAGATGGACAAATGTCTTACAGGTACGGAATGACTTGAGGATGAGTAGCCTAATTAATGACAGATTTTTCACTATAACCCTTTAACCTTGCTTTCTGAAATACCCCTGTGAAAAAGTTGTACTCTGCTATTCTTTTTTTTAGAAAGATATTTAGAACTGTTAGAATTATAATTATAATTATAGTTTAGAATTATAGTTATCGACCGCAGTGTGAACTGGCCATGAGGAGAACAAACATTTGAAATCTATATTTATTTATTTATTTATTTGTATTTTTTTATTTATATTTTATGCATTTTTGTTTTATTCTTTGTTTGTTTTATGGTTTTACTTCGATTTGATGCAAGTGCTTTTGAAGAAATGTTTGCAAGGTGTGATATCAAATCTTTGGAAAATCTTTAGATTTTAGTCAGAGAATGCCACACCATAAATTACTTAAAATTCCTGTTCCTTTTCGTTTAAAATTCTTTTACACTATTTATTTAGTTAAACTTATTTTTATGATCCATTTAGTTTGTTTCATTTATTTTCTCTAGTCTAAACTTTTCCAGGGATCACGTCTCTTGTGGCCCCTGGGGTCCCTGCAGTTCGAAAACCCCTGCTATAGACAATACGCCTATTTCTTTTATTTTCAAACGCATGTATTCATTTAAAAAAAAAATAATAATAATAAAAATCGGTGTTCCCATTGTGACAACATTACGAGCTTTAGGTTATAAGCAATGTGTGAAATATGAACTGCGTTTTTTTCAGCTGGGTATTAATGTTCGAGTATGTGTCTGCATAGAAACTGATTTCTACCCTGAGAAATATTAATTGCGTAAAAAGTGTGACAACTAGCCCCGGTGTGATATAAAGGAAGCAGGACGGTGGGCGGAGCTTCGAGTACGTTAGAGCGTGAGCGAGCGCGCTCTGACTCGCAGTCTGACTGCTGCCACACTGCGCTCAGTGCAGGGACACGGGCACACTGCTCAGTATTTCGCGTCTCGTATTAAAGACACTGGGATTATTTCAGCGCTTTCCCGCTGGAGTGACAGTGAACTAAACACAAACTGACCTCAGCAGACCTCAATAAACGGAATTTAACGCGCGTTTTCTCCCCGCGTAGTACGAGTTCAGCGGACAAAGTTTATTTCTGATTCACGGTCCCATGAAGCTGGACCGGAGATTGAATTAACACGCCAGTCAGAATATATCTATGTAAGTTTTATGGTTATTCATGTTTTGGCTTGATGTCGTGCTTGTCTTTTGCATGGCATGAGTTTATATCACAACTGTCATAAATGTATCATAGCACTGTTAGCGGATGATCAGTCTGCATGTTGAGGAGGAAACTTTTCTATTTTTTTCTATAAATATTTGATGTTTGAGCCCCTTAAACACCTTTCATAACATTTGTAGTAATTTACATTCATTTCATAAAAATATGATTACATTAAGCTTTATAATCCAACATTCATCCAGGCTATAGAAATGTCATAAGCACGGCTGATCTGTTAAGCATGTCTTATTATCGAGAATTACAATTACTGATTATAATATTCACACACTGTGCAAAGTGAAAATGTGCAGTTACCATAGTAGTTATTCCGTCGAGCCTTTTATTAACTTACTTTATTTAACTTACTGTATTTAGATTTAGTCATATCAAGTAATATTTTCGACTAATGAAATCAACAGATGTTACCAAAACTTTCTTTTCTTTTCTTTACGTGTCCCTCTGCAAACATTTGTGTGAATATTAGATCCCGGGCCCCTAAATCAGCCTTATATGGAGTTCTGTTCACTCTTTCTGCACCGTTTTAAAGAATTTGGGTGGACATGGACACACATCTATTGAAACTCCAGAACCTAAAAATCATTTATTCAAGTTCATTCAGATACTGTATGTCATGAAACGTTGGTTAATTATTATTATGCAGTCATTCATTCAACCAGTCAATCATTTATTTATTTAAAGAATTCAATCAATATTTTATTTTAATTTCTTTTCAGAACACTTGTTCTGATTGTCATGGTAAAGTCTATGGAGAACAAACAGGAATGGAAATGTTTACTTATTTGTTTATTTATTTATGCATATTTTTGTTTAATTGTATTTTATACATTCTTTTGTTTCAAGCTTGTTTTTAGTTAATGTTTTTCTGCAAGTTTTTGAGAAAAACATAGTTAGAGATATCAAATCTTTGGGAAATGTATAACGTTTTGTTATTTATTTCCATGTCATATTGAAATGTACATGAACTAATCACCTGTTGCACTGTAAGAGTGAAAATATTCAGTAAACGTATAAAATTAAGTGGCCAGAAAAGCAATATTTAATTCGAACACCATCGCTGCCCCCAGTCTTCAGTGTCACATGATTCTTCAGAAATCATTCTAATATGCTGATTTGATGCTCAAGAAACATATCATTGTTGAAAACAGTTGTGCTGCTTAATATTTTTGTGGAAACCATGATACATTTTTTTTTTCATGATTCTTTGATGAATCGGATTTTATTACATTATAAATGTCTTTACTGATAATTTTGTGCAATTTGATGCATCCTTTCTAAATAAAAGAATAATTTTCTGCAATAAAAGAAAATAAAATCGGTCTAAACTAAACTTACTAAATCATAAACTTTTGAACTATAATAGGGTATACCAGGGGTTCTCAACTCTGGCCCTTGAGGTCCAAACCTAAAAGCTTTTCCTTCGTGTTTTTCGCGTACAGACGACAATGGCCCTGTCCCAAATGGCACACTTCACACCACTTACGGTCTTGTGAACTTTCGATGGCTGCCGCGTGCACATGTCTGTTAAGTCCACAAGACCTTAGGGTGTCCCATTTGTCAATTTTAGGTCCCTCTTTGCAGTGGATATGTTGGCTCGATACACACTTTATGCCGCACTGGTGCGAGCTCCACTGCAGACAACTTCCCGGCAGTCAAAGCAGCATTACGTCACTAAAGTGCGGACTCGAAGGAAGGCCGCGAGTGTTTAGGGTGCCATTTGGGACAGGGCCAATGTTGTCAAAATGATCCAGTTCACAAGGATCCGTGAAAACAAGTAAAAGTGCTGTATTATGCTGCCAGGCCAGTAGTTGCTTTGTAAAGAAAAACTACTCACCTATAGACTGAAGACGTTATAGAGAATGGGAACATCAGCAGCGCAATGCATTCTGGAACTTTAGGACACCGACACTACAATAGAAACTGAGTAGTAATGGAGGTAAACTTTAATATTTATTTTATACATTTAAAACCACATTGGTGAATGCTTGCCGTTTTGAACTGCCTTAGCTGCTCTCATGACTGGCGTGAAAATGGATTTCAAAGAAAGCACAATTGACCCTTCACAAAGACCCGCCCCGTTTAGTTACTGTTGCTATGTCTGGCAAGTCATGCGCTCTCATGCCACACATCATGTTCTCATGCGGTGAAAAATACATTGTGGAGCAAAGAGGACACTGACAGTGTGAAAGACAACACAGCAGGTTACTTTTGATATGAAACAATTTCATATTTAAAATGTTGTAATTTTTTAAATAAGTTTAAACAGTAAATACCGTATAGTGGCTCTTTAATGTGCCGTGACAGATCGCTGTAGCTCCTTCAAGCGGCTCATGAAGCAACCGTCTCTTCATACTAGTTCATTTACAGCATAAAATAAACATGAATGGACATCAGAAGGAATGTTGTTTCAAGCGTGGAAAGACGTAAGTACACACAATTTTTCAAATTCAAGTTCACCAACATTAATCTACTCACTCCCCTGACTGCTTTGTTGGACAAAATAGCGGATTCGGGGTTATGATTGGTTAGATCGCCTGTTAATCAAACTGCCGGAGAAGAGTCAATTTCTGCTTTTCAGCTTGGAAACATCAAAACACAATGGTGAAAGTATGATTTCTCTGAGTGTATGATATGCTATGAATATGTGCAGTGTTTTGGCTACAGACTGAGTGCTGGAATGCAAGTAAGGCATTTAAGTATTACTCAGTTTTTTCTAAACAAGTAGTTTTAAAAAAGTAATAACATAAATACAGCCATTTGTTCTCTGTTGATTTTTATTTGGTGTCAATGTATGCTCTTGAGTGTGTCCTAAAATATGGCGATGACTTCCCAGAATGCGACGCGCAATGACTTAGATTCCCATTCTCAATACGCATAACGTCACCGTTTCCTCAAATTCACGTTTTTGTGGTTCAAACAGAGATGATAATGGTGTCGTTTTCAAAAACTTGCGCTTTTAAACCCATTTTCACGAGTTTACATTTTCAGGCTCCCAAAACACTGTTGTCCTTTAAATGAACGGCCAAAACACATCAAAAGTTTTTAGTAGAAAATGGTGTCTTGTAAACAGCCCCTTAAGGTCCTGCAGTGTTTAGTTCCAACCCTAATCAAATACACCTGAACCAACTAATCAAGATCTTCAGAAAGTTATAAGCAGATGAGTTTGATCAAGGTTGGAGCTAAATTATGCAGGAAACTATATCTCGAGTGCCAGAGTTGAGAATCCCTGGTGTAGCCTATATGAATATTGTTGCATTAGATACCAGAAATTTTGACTCTTTCAGATTGTTGAACGTCAGTCAAAACTTTGCGCCGATTGATGTGATGGTGTGTTTTATTGCTTCTTTCCCAGGTGACGGCACACAGAACCATGGTGAAAACTGTGTGGAGATAGATATCCTCTTTCCAACCAGGGAAAAGGAACTATTTTTTGTGACAACCTCTTTTTCCAAGCTCTCTTCTGGAAGTGCGTACAATATTTAAAGACATTTGTCCAGCATGGCATCCAGCCTGACGTGCACAGGGATGATATGGGCTCTGGTGTCCCTGCTGAGTGCAGCAGCTTCCTGCGTGGGCTTCTTCATGCCTTATTGGCTGCTGGGCTCACAGATGGATAAACCGGTGTCCTTCGGCACTTTCCGGAGGTGCTCGTATCCCGTTCGGGATGAGGAGAGGCAGGCTACGGTCATGCTGGAGCAGTGCGGGCGCTATGCGAGCTTTCAGGGAATCCCGAGTGTGGAATGGCGGATCTGTACAGTCGTGACGGGGGTGGGATGCGGTCTGCTGCTGCTGGTGGCGCTCACTGCGCTCATGGGCTGCTGCATATCAGAGCTCATCTCCAGAACCATCGGACGCGTGGCAGGGGGCATGCAGTTTCTTGGAGGTGAGTAACAGACTGTCAGTCTGACATGCTACAGTATATTTACATGCAGACAAGTTTAGGGTGAAACTCACAAACACAAAAAAAAAAAGAGTATATTTTGTGTTCTCAACAATTTCACTGATTAACCTCAAAATTCTCAGTATTGTAATGCAAGATTTGATTATTATTCTCATTACTGTAATATTGTTTTGTTTTTTTGAAATGTATTTTCTTATTTCTGTCTTTTGATTTAAAGGTCAAATATGACCATTTCATGTTCTTGAGAGTTTTTGTGAGATTTACGCTATCAGCTTTACAAGCATGCATGTTCCGTGAAAACTGTTTTATATTGTGAAGCCAATATAAGTATTTGATATAGATATTTGAAATAATACCTTAAAGGTCCTAAATTTGTGTTGGGTGAGCAATAATAGCCTTCATAAAAAAATATTCAAAGGTTTGGGATTGGTAAGATTTTTTTAATGTTTTTGAAAGAAGTCTCTTCTGCTCACCAAGTCTGCATTTATTGGATCAAACTGTAATATTGTGAAATATTATTAACATTTAAAGTAAAATACATTTCTAATTGAATCGTTTTTAAAATATAAATTTGTTCCTGTGAATTTTTAGCATCATTTCTTCAGTCACGTGATCCTTCAGAAATCTGATCTATTATGCTAATTTGCTGCTCAAGAAACATTTATTATTATTATCAATGTTGAAAACAGTTGTACTGCTTCACATTAAAGTAATAATTTCTTAAAAAGAGAAAACTCTTACTGACCCCAAACTTTTGAATGGAAGTGGTTATTTTACATACAGACTTAAAGGGATAGTTCACCCGAAAGTGAAAATGATTCATTCACCCTCAAGCCATCCCAGGTGTATATGACCATCTTCTTTCAGAAAAACATAATATTTAAAAATATCCTTGCTCTTCCAAGCTTTATAATGGTAGTTAATGACGCTCACGATTTTGAAGCATAAAAGTAATCCACACAGCTCCGAGGGTTAATAAAGGCTTTTTGAAGTGACGTGATGGGTTTTTGTCACAAATATATCCATATTTAAATCTTTATGAACTAAAATAACTAGCTTGGACGGCCATACACAAATCGACTTATGGCAGAAGAGTGACCTCTGACGCATGCTGTATTGATCAACGTGGAACGTGGTTATATATCGCTTTAGAGGTTACTTTTCTGCCCTAAGTCGACTTGCGTAAGGATGTTTGTTATATAGTTTTATTATAGTTATTATAGTTTATAAGGTTTTAAACGTATATTTTTCTTACAAAAATCCATTGCTTCACTTCAGAACGCCTTTATTAACCACCTGGAGCCATATGGATTACTTTTAAGATGGATGGATGGACTTTTTTGGGAGTGCCATTCACTACCATTATAAAGTTTGGAAGAGCAAGGATATTTTTAAATATAACTCTGATTGTGTTTTTCTGAAAAAAGATAGTCATATACAGCTAGGATGGCTTGAAGGTGAGTAAATCATGGATAATTTTCATTTTTGGGTGAACTATCCCTTTAAAGCTAATTGATTTATAAATTCACTTTATGCGTGCGTTATAGTGTTTCCAAAGTTATGCGATTAAAATATCCGTGCTAAGGTCTGTCAGGTGTAGTTAGAGACTGACAGAAGAGCACATGGCACACAGAAACAAACAAAAAGCCATATGCAAGAACAACCCCAAAGCTGTGCGCTCACACAAACACGAGTGTCAGGATCCTGTCACAAAACTAAGAACAAGACCAATCAAGGTAACAGGACCCAAACAACATAAGCATATATCTTATATAATTTTCTTACAATGAATGATCTGAAATGACTCCTATTCATATTATAAGGTCATTGAGTACAAGCCCCTTTTTCTTTGTCTCTTGTGAACATCGATTCCAGTCTGTGTAATTCAGGGTGCCTTTGCCTCAGTGAAGAGAGAGGGAAGGGGAACTGATTGAGTTTAGACTGGAAGCTGGGGTCTGTAATTCCAAACTCGGTTTGTTTAGTTCTTGCCTGCAAGGTGCCTTTTATTTGCTGCTCCGATAGTCTTTAGGGCTTTTGGCACACGACAGAGAAGGTGAAACAAATACTGTGTGGGCCGTCTTAGAATGAAGTTTTCTTTGTACTGCAGGGGCTCAAAGTATAGAAAATTCTAGTCAGGCTCATGGACTCCTGATGTTTGAAAATGCTTTATCTCCATTAACTCTACCCATTTCTCTATTGTGTCACCCAAGGTGACAATAGCTCATCTTCATTCTCATTAGCTTATATGTGTAAACTCTCAAACCAACTGCTATTTGCACATTTTTAAAGACAAGCCTTTTTATGTTAATGCACATTCTTGGAATATTATGTGCAATTTATCATAAAAATGTTTGTCTAAAATGCAATAACTTTCTTTGCCTCTTAAAGATTTTACTTTTCTTTTCAACTCAAACAGTAAAGTATGGCAAGGGTTAAAACATAAGGAGCATTCCTTAACATTTATGCTAATGGTAGATGCTTTTATCCTAAATGACTTGCACTGCATTTAAGGTATACATTTTATTCAATTCAATTTCAATTCAAATTTATTTGTATAGCGCTTTTCACGATACATATCGTTTCAAAGCAGCTTTACAGAGAATGGATGTCAAACATTTAAAGAATGCAGCTAGAAAATAACATAATTTAGTTAATTAATTTACAATCAGAGTTAGCAGTTTAACCGAAGTTGGAAGCAAAGAGCTACCGGAAAATAAATTACATAAACAATTAGGATATAGAGTTGGGCAATGTGCATGTTGATCCAGATGATTGCGTCTTCTGAAGTCCTCGCAGGAACTGGCGCTGTCTCTTCACAGGCGATGATCATCTGAGGTCTTTTTTAAGAGGCTGGATCCGGACTGAAGCTGATGTGCTCTCTAGTCACCTCGGGGTGGGTGTCCCGATGTAAAACAGAAAAGCAAAAGGAGAATAATTAGCGTAGCTGCTGTTCATAACTTTAAGCAAAGATAGTCATAATGAGCAATTGATCTGATATGAGATGCATTATGTGAATGCTTGGCTAAAGAGATGTGTCTTTAGTCTAGATTTGAACTGGGTGAGTGAGTCTGAGCCCCTAACATTATCAGGAAGGCGATTCCAGAGTTTCAGAGTCAAATGTGAAAACTCTCTCCCTCCTTTAGTGGACTTAGCTATCCTAGGAACAACCAGAAGCCCAGAGTTTTGTGATCTTAAAGAACATGACGGATTGTAGGGCAATAGAAGATCGGTTAAGTACACAGGAGCTAAACCATTTAGAGCCTTATAGGTCATTAGCAATACTTTAAAATCGATACGGAACTTAATGGGTAACCAGTGTGGAGATGATAAAATTGGTGTTATATGATCATATTTTCTTGACCTGGCAAGAACTCTAGCAGCTGCATTTTGTACTAATTGTAGCTTGTTTATAGAGGAAGCAGGACAACCAGCTAATAGTGCATTACAGTAATCTAGTCGAGACGTCATGAAAGCATGAATTTACTTTTCTGCATCAGAAAGAGATAACATATTCCGTATCTTGGCAATGTGGTGAAAAAAGGCTGTTTTTGTAACATATGAAATATGATTTTCAAAGGACAAGTTGCTGTCTAATATAACACCCAGGTCTTTAACTGTCGAGGATGGAGTAACAGCACATCCTTCTACATGCAGACTGTATGCTGTGCTCCAATAAGTAATACTTGAGTCTTATCAGAATTTAATGGAAGAAAATTACTGGTCATCCAACGTTTTACTTCTTTAACACACTCTGTCAGTTTGGATAATTTAGAGATTTCATCAGGTCGTGATGAAATATATAACTGAGTATCATCGGCATAGCAGTGGAAACTAATTACATGTTTTCTTATAATATTGCCAAGTGGCAGCATGTATATTGAAAATAGTAGAGGGCCTAACACAGATCCTTGCGGCACTCCATAGTTTACTATTGTTATCTTAGATTTTTCCCATTTAAATAGACAAAATTGTGTCGGTCTGATAGGTATGACCTAAACCACCGTAATGCCTGTCCCTGAATACCAGTGTAATTTTGTAGTCTGTCTAGGAGTATTTTATGATCTATAGTGTCGAATGCAGCACTGAGATCAAGTAACACTTGTATTGAGACATAGCCTTGGTCAGAAGCTTGAAGTAAGTCGTTTGTAATTTTAACGAGTGCAGTTTCTGTGCTATGATGAGACCTGAATCCTGACTGAAATTTTTCGTTGATAGCATATTTTTGCAAGAAGGAGCGCAGTTGGGCCGAAACCACTTTTTCTGGTATTTTAGACATAAATGGAAGATTTGAAATCGGTCTGTAATTTGCCAATACATTTGGATCTAATTCTGGTTTCTTAATGAGAGGCTTAATAACTGCTAGCTTGAACGGTCGTGGGACGTGTCCTAGGGATAAGGATGAGTTGATAATATTGAGAAGAGGTTCTTCTGTTACAGGTAACAGTTCTTTCAGTAGTTTAGTGGGTATTGGATCTAATAAACATGTTGTTGGTTTTGACACAGTAATAAGTTTATTTAATTTATCTGTACTAAACTAGAGCTGTAGATTGTTTTGGTTATTTTCTATAAGTTTGCGGAGATGCTCGGCCCTGGCTGCTTTTACAGTTTTTCTATAGCGGGACGAACTGTCTTTCCACGCGATTCTAAAAACTTCTAAACGGCTTTGTCTCCATTTGCGTTCTAGATTACGAGTTTCTCTTTTCATTGCGTGAGTAATACTGTTGTACCATGGTACAGTATTTTTGTCTCTAACCTTTTTAAATCTCATCGGTGCAACAGTATCTAATGTACTAGTGAAAATGGTGCACATGCTGCTAGTCATTTTCTCAAGATCATTTGCGTGTTCGGGTACGATGAGCAGCTGAGACAGATCAGGTAATTTGTGAATGTTTATCAGTTCATGAATTCCCTGGGAATCAACTGATGGACATAATCAGTTTTGCTACATTTTTTTCTTGTTGAATATCCTGTTTCAATTAAAAAAAAAAAAAAATGAAGAATGTAAAATGGCTTCCAATGTTTCATGTTCTTGACTTTTAAGCATAGTGATCTTAATGTAAAAAAGTAGAATCTTAGAATAGGACATACATAAAATAAATACAAAGTTTTTTTTTTGATTATTGTAGTTTCTTGCTTAGTATGCTAAAAGATGTGCTACATATGGTAAATTAAATTGATTTTATTCATATAAAATATTATTGAAAATTACTGAATCAACCTAAAAACATTAAGTTACACCAATAAAACATTTTACAGTTCGTTCTGAAGTTCTAACTTTTGGGAATATAAAGTTTTCTGTTACAAAATACTAAGAATAGTTTTTATAAATATATATATTTTAAGTTGAACCAACAAGCTCAGCAGGTGAGCCGAATTAATGTATTTTGAATTCAAATAGGCTGAAAAACAATAGTTTTGTGGCTCAGTCCCACTCACTCTTTTAAATTCACGTAAAAGCGAACAATTTGCATAAAACTTATCAATATAACTTTAAACATCTACTTTAGATAGTTATGTATTAAAGGGGACCTATTTTTTATAAGGTGTTTGAACACCGCTGTGTGTCCGCTGTGTATGAGAACAACCAGCCTGTAATGGAAAAAATATACTCATTTTTTTTTTTATATAATTCCCATAAATCAAAAGCAGTCCTTTCAAACAAGCTGATTCAGATTCTCCCCTATAATGACCAATCATTTTGCACCGGACGAGGTTTTTTTTTTTCAATGCTGGATTTTCACAAAGGTTGATTCTGAAACGTATAACACTGCTACTGAAAGTTTCTGGCATTTTCAGTGCTTGAGATGGTCCTGTTTTGTTGTTGCTGGTGTTCTGGCAATCTGTCCTACACCAGAGCTCTTGAAGCTCTGTCCTAATATGCCATCTCACTGTGCAATTTTTTGACTTACTCTTCTTGAAAGGGGACCAGGAGCATCAGCTCATTTGCATTTAAAGGTTTTTGCTCAGCCCCCAAAAGTTGTAATTTTAACATTCAATTAAAAAAAATTATCTGTGGGGGATTTTGAGCTAAAAATTCACACTTCATTCTCTGGGGACATCAGAGACTTATGGTCTTGTAGAAAGGGGCAGAAAAACTTCCATTCAAAATACTGTCTTCATTTTTCTTTGAGCAACTTTTTTTTTTCTTTTTTTCTTACAGAATGCATTCATGTGCTATCCTCGTGTATAAATCCTTTCAGGTTTGCCCTCATAATTACTGTGACATCAGATTTGCCCTAAAGCCAACATTGTCAGGGTAGATTTCACCTGATCTCCAGTTAGCTACACAGGTGCGTCATCGTGTGTTCACAGCAGACAGCTGAGGTGTCCACTGTCGCTTCTAACTAGCAGACAGAGGCATTTGACTTAAGAGAGCCAGACACAAGGAGGTTACAGATCTGCAGGGCTGCTGAACGCATCACTTCCTGTCATGTTGCCCGTAGCACTGCCTTCATCTCACAGAGTGATGTAGTACCTCAAGGCTGATGTAGGCAAGCGTCATGCCCCTTATCAGCAGTTTTTCACTCGCAATGAATGGAAACTGACAATTAGTTGTTTAGTTCTATCATGATGCTGACGTTGTGCATTTTGTTGGTCTGGAGAGAACATAAGTCAGGCTGAGTGTAGCCATTTTGAATGTCTCTATTCCAGTGTTCATATAGACTACAATTCAAGTTGTTAATATAATACTTTTTTTAATATAGATGCATTAAATTGATCAGTAAATACATTTACAAAAGATTTATATTTCAAATCAATGATGTTCTTTTAAACTTTGTTCATTAAAGATCCTTTTTTTTGAAAGTGTTATTACTATTGTTAATCAAAAACAGTATTACCATGCTATTTAGATGGTAATGCATGGTACTTTTGAGTATACTATGATAAAATATAACATTACCATGGTTTTCTTACCATGGTAAATCTTCAAAATACCATAGTATTTGCATTTAAACGGTAATAGTACCACAGTTTTACCATTAAGAACTACGGGGAATTACTATGGTATTTACTTGGTAAAAGCTACTTAATAGAGAACAGTATTTTACAGTGCCCTTGTTACCGTAGTATACTGTACTTTATGTCCAGAAACAATGATATTACATATTGAAAGGATAATAAATGGTACCATGGCATTACCATGTCCAAAAAACAAACAAACAAAAACCAATTCAACACAGTATTACCAAGCTACTGTCATGTAAGTTTAGATAGGACAGTGTGGTCATAATTTCAGGTTTATCAAACAGTTTGTTATGAGTTCCAGGAAGTTAACAGAGCATTGGAGAGCAGCGGCTGAACTCTTGACATTGAACTAGCCGCATGAATTGAAGCGTGGCGTTAAATTGAAGTATGTGGGACTGAACAAGAGTGAATGAGAGACGTGAAAAGCACCAGACAGGGGTTAAGAGAAAAACGAGCGACCCAGAGAGAGAGAGAGAGAGAGAGAGAGAGAGCGAGATAAACAGTACCCTGATGTTAAATCACTGGACCGCGGCTGTACTTGCCAATTGAGTACCTTTCATTTGTATTGTGGTGTGTTAATGAGTGCTGTCTGGCAGCGAAGGCTCGGCACAGCGGGGCTTTGGCAAAGACAGCACCTCCCTGCAGGCTCACATTGATTCATCTGATGCCCATTTTACTGATAATGAGTTTGATAAGCCCTTTATGTGTCACCAAAAGCATCTTTGATTAGAGCCCTCCTCTTGCCCTTTTGTTCAAAAGTCTATCTTTGTTCTTTCAGAGATGGATGATGTTTCCCTTTGTGATGAGAAGTACTGGAAAATCCTTCCAGAATTATGCGGCTTAATCTCATCTATTGCAATGCAAAGGTTCCTTGTCATGTGCAAGTTGGTCAGAAATGAATCAAGGTTATTTTATAAATTGAAAATGTATATGAATTATGGTGGACTGCAGTGCCACTTCCCTACTACATGCACTCAATAATTCAAAAATGCTCTAATTAATTACTTTTAAAAATGTAAATATTACCTGTCAGAAGTTTGAAAACATTTAAAAAATTTTATGTTTTTGAAAAAAGTCTCTTATCCTCACCAAGGCACTAAGCATCAAAAACATTTCAACATTGATGATAATAATAATAATAATAATTTTTAAATTTTTAATGTTTCTGAACTTGGAACTGATTTGGTTTCTTTGTTGTTGTTTTATTTTTATGGTTTTAGTATTTTTATTTTAGTACGTCAATTTAAACTTGCAAGTTTAAATTGAAGTACTAAAATAAAAGTACTAAAATTGTAACAAAAATATATTATAAATAAAAAATATATACAAATAACTAAATATAATAGAAAAAACTAAACAAAAGCACTCAACAAAATTACTAAAATGTAAACTAAAATGAAACTGAAAATATAAAAATAAAAGCTAATTAAATATATTAATACATAAATTAACGGTATATAAATAATACTATTATAGCGCTGTTACGAACCCTTATGTTGTTATTTTATTTGTTAAACACAAAAGGAAGACTTGCCAAAAAATAGAATTTGGAAATGCCTAAAAGAAAGCGGTTTTAATTCATATATAATAACATTGTGGGATGAATAGACCTAAATGTTAGCCATTTAATTTAATTCTTTGGTGAACTCAAGAATTGAGATAATTGGATAATTGAAGAACTGAAGAATTGAAGAACTGGATAATTGAGCCTGTTGTGTTTATTTTCTTCTAAAAGATTTGAAAAATATGCAGATCTACCGGTTTTTAAGGGCTTTCTGTGCTCAATCATTCTCTCTCTCATGTCAACTGGTCCCGATTCCATCTGATTCATGAACTGGATCAACTGGCTCATCAATTTAACAGTGAATATGATTTATGATTTGGTCTGTTTACACAAATCTATCAAATAACAAGTGCTTCGGATTCAGTCTGAAGTTAATCGCTGGTTTACATGTGATCAATTGTCCAAAGTGATTTATTTATACTGTATACAGTACATCTTCCCTTATTATTATGTTGTTATAATTAACTGCATTGTATAAAGCGTTTATTAAATATTTTAAATTTTTCGCTTAATATGCAAATGTGATTGATATACATTTCTATTTTTGAATTTCATTCATAATTGATTCTTTTTTTCTCTATTTAAAATATGGTGTTTCTTAATAATGTCCCTGGATTACAAATGTAGCAGCATGTGTCCTTTTGCACAGGATAAAGATAAACAGGCACGTATAATTGGATTGTTTGTGTGTGTTAATGCATGTTTGTTTGTGTGTATGTGTTTGCCAGCTGGAATTAAACCAATAAAACCTAATGGAAAACCTCCTCAGTCAAACTAATGGGCATATTACTCAGGAGCTGTAGTGGATTTGAGTTTCAGTTCAGCTACACATCACTAAGGAAAAGGTATTACCATGCCTATTTGACAAGTACATTTGAAATCCCTTGTAAATCAGATCAGAGAACAGGACCTTCCTGCTTTGGTGTGGATTGTGTCCTTTTGGCTAAAAGACAGTATACAGGCAGATGAGTCGTTAAAGAATTGCTCATCATGAGAGAATTGTTCAAGAAAGTACAGAAATTATGCTACTTTCCGATTATAGATTTTTCTGTCTGTCTGACATCCCCTTTGACACGTCCTTGTTCGTCATGCTGAAAACAGCAAGTGATTTATTGTTGGGTGTTTTTATGATTCAAACTGTGATGAATTGCTGACCGTATACTGGTTGAATGGGGTCGAGAAACTTATATTGAATGGTTGATTTGTTTTGGAGCAGTCAAAATATACTGAGTCATATCCGAATAAAGGTTTTCTGCTGTGATGGGTGATGTTATTGCCCTTTCTTTAAATTGAAAAAAGCTTGTTGTGTGGAAATTTGAATTCACATAGAAAAAAAGAATGTTATTGCTTTTAGACTTCCATTTATAGAACTTTGGCCAAATAAAAATGAAAAAAAAATTGGACCTTTTAGTATGGGAACTAATAAGGGAACATAAAACGTGCTGATGTATTAGTAAGCAGTGTTAATTTTGACAGCAAATTCTGATTTAGTCTTAGTCTTAGTCTTTTGAATAACACACCATTTAGTTTTAGTCATATTTTAGTCATCTGAAATCTTTTAGTCTTAGTCTAGTTTTAGTCGACTAAATATCATAAGAGTTTTAGTCTTAGTCTAATCTTAAGTCTTTTAGTCTTAGTCTTGTTTTAGTCGACTAAATATCATAAGAGTTTTAGTCTTAGATGTCAATTCTTTGTTTTCGTCCTAGCTCTGACATTTCTGTTGTTCATGAGACATTGCCCTCGGACCGGGTGCACTGCAAAACGTTAGTATGTTGCTAACGAGCAAAGTCAACTGAAATCAGCCAGAGCTGTGTAACTAAGACTGTGCAAACTAAATATAATGTATCGTTAAATAACCTAACTGTTGTGCAACCATCCTCGGAACTGTGCGAAGTTCTGCAAACTCATCTTCTCCTCCTGTGTAACTGCTGCTGCTGCATTTGCCGTGCCCGCGCCTTTTTAAAATGGCTCTACTGCTTGCTTCTGCAGAGATCAACCTACCCTCAAAGATTCGCTCTGATTGGATCTCTTCTCCATTCGTCCCGCCCTAATATTTTCGTCTCGTTTTTATTCATTGACTTAAGTGTCAGTTATATTTCGTCACATTTTTCGTCATCATATCTGACTTTTTATTTAGTTTTTATTTAGTTTTCGTCCGTGAAAAAGGTTCGTTGACGAATATTTTTCGTCATAGTCTTCGCCAACGAAATTAACACTGTTAGTAAGTCGTGGGAGCGAACCGTTAATTCATGGCCATGTGTTATGTGCGTGGCTCCATACTACATGTTCAACAAAATACGAATTTTTGTGGTCTGTATAAAGTTGATGAGCTACGTAATCACATTCCTTTTTTTTATGTCGTCACGATCACCCACTGGAGTGCCACCAGTGTCTCATTATCTAATTATCGCTGCCTTTAAAATCTCTGTCACTCTTGGCGAAGTCTTGTATGCATGTCTGCATTTCTGAGAGCTCCTTTCATTATTTGTTTCATGGTTTTGACCCTGTTGCCTGTTTCTGGATTTTCCATGTTTGCCTGAGTTAATGCCCTGGTATCTGTTTTGACCTTTTGCCTGTTTCGGATTACATCTTTGGGTCACCCTTTACTAAGCTACTGCGTTTGAAACCTCAACCACAGTCCTTGTAATAGGGTTGCACGATTTATCGCAATTAAATCGCAAATTTGTCAAAGGCTGTGATTATTTAATGCGCAGCTTGTCAGAGCTGTACGGTTCTGTGATCAGTAGTAAATCCTTCTCCATCTTAAAGCCAGTGGGCACTCTTGCGTAGAAACTCTAAATATACCAGCAGAAGAAGATAACACGCATCATTTCACTGTAGCTGAATAAACAGAAGATTGAAACGCTTTGATTGATTAAACATGACTAATAAACACACGACTGCCTTATTCTTTGTGAGAAGCCACATCACCTCACAGAGGGATGCTCAACTATCGTTATGAAGTGAGTTTGGAGTAAAAACATGTTATTAAATGTTGTCTTTTGTAGGACAAGATGTTAATAAATGCTTCTCATGTCTGTTTGACGCGCGTTGCTTTTTCAAATGTACATCATAAGTGACTCAAACTCGCAGTGCTTTCAGATGGATTGGCATTTGGAGCCGTACTTCATCGACAAGCTGCATATTGTGTGCATTGTGAGAACGTGATGGTTATTGTAGTTCTAGACTAAATGTGAGCGTTTTATCAACCTACTTGCACAAAATCAGATTCAGTATTTCACTAAATAGAATATTATGCAAATTTGTAAAAACAAATATTCTTTGTGCATTTAATCTCAATTTATTAACACAAGTCTTTGCTGTCGACCTTCGATGAACCAAGTCAACCATAGTAATAAGCAGAAACGACTTTAGATGCTGTTTTGCTGCTCAAGAAACATTATTATTATCAATGTTAAACAGTTGTGCAGCTTAATGTTGTTGTGGAAAATAAAGAAAGTTCAAAAGAACAGCATTTATTTGAAATAGAAATATTTTATAATATTATACATGCCTTTTCTTTTCTGTTTAATCAATTTAATGCATCCTAGTTGAATAAAAGTATTCATTTCATTAAATTCTTGCTGACACATTATTGTACGATTACCAATATATTGTATTGTAAATTTTAAGAACCTATATGTTTAAAATATAATAATTGACACATGTTTTCTGAAAGGAGAGCCTGTTGAAGGTGTGGCTTGATGGGGAGCTGGTCCTGTGTGATTCCTCCTCTTCATTTCCACTTGACGGTAGCAGTTTGTCTTTCTCTCCTGTCGTTTACTAGCTCTTCCTTTCTCTTTCTGTTCTTCCAAACTTTTCAATTACCCACGTTCAGGAGGTCTTATCTCTCTGTGACCTGATCTACCGCCCTCTATTTCAGCTCTCTTTAACCTCTTTCACTCACAGCTCTGTCACCCGTGGGGTAGTCGAGCAGGCCGAGAGAGAACGAGAGAATAAAATAGAAGCAGAGGAAGAGAGAGCTTGTGAACGCATAGAGAGAGAGAAACGCCGGCTCAACGTGGAATGTCCAGCTTAAGCAAAGATTTATTTCAGACAAACAGGAAGTCTGGCCTGCCAAAGGACAGACAGGAAGTGTTATTTCAGCGCTTTGGGTTGTTAAGCCCTTGTTTTCAGCAGCACGGGGTCGAGCGCAGCACACCGCTGTACCACCTCACACTCAGCACTCCGCAAAATGAACCGCGCTGACATAAGGGGATTGTTATTGCACAGCCAACCCTAAAATGAAAGGAGCAGTAGTGGGGAAAATTTGTTTCATAGCTGATTTATGGGCCGTGCTTTTTGTTTTATGGAAGTAAACCGTACGGGTTCGAGAAAATGAGAGCCACTGAGGTGAAGGTGGATCATTAAAACAATTCAAAGCTCTTTCAGCTGATGTATAGAAGTGTTTTACTTGTAATTGACATATTTATTATGAAATCACCTTGAGCGGAAAAGCTCAGGGCCGATGGGAATGCACTGTATTAAAGCAATAAGTTGCGAAGCGATGCATTACAGTGATTTTATTATACATACTGGGTGTTGGCTTGATGCAAAACAGACTGAAAGTGTTACAGGGACAATGATATGAAGCCGTGTTCAGTGTTGTTATTGCTAGCTAAAAACTATTAAAACTCTTAAAACTATTAAAAAACTTTTTAGTTATTTGAAATAAAGTTTGAATACAATAAAATATCAATATTAGAAAAATTAGAGCCTTGGATTCTAACTGAAACTAAATAAATAATAGAATGAAATGAATGATAAAATGAAGGCTAAATTACCAAAACTGAAATAAATAAAACTAAATAGAAATTTAAAACCAAACTAAATATTACTTAAACTAAAATAAAAAATAAAACAAAACTTAAATTAAAATTAAAAATATAAAAATAATAGCTATAATAGCACTGGATCTATTAATATTCCATACATTCAATTCATTAAATACATTAAGAAAACACTTCGTGCATACAATGACTTGAATATACATCTTTAATGATAGTATATTTTCATTGAAAAGTATTTTTATTTATTTATTTTTAATATAAATGAAAAATTGTCAAGGTGATACAACTTTCGTAATATAATAATGAAGGGGTATCTTGAATTAAAATAATGATTTTAAAAATATGAAAATGATTCTAAAAATATTTTCATGACAAACCAAGGTTAGTTGAAATTGTTAAATTTCAAGCTGTGACTGATTATGATATTTATAAATTAATATTTAATATTGGTCAAATTTGTTATCTCGAAAATATTTTAAAAACTATATATATAGTATATACTATAGACTATATATTTTTATATTATAGTATATATATATATATATTTATAGATTTATTTCTATTTATTTTGGATGCGATTAATCGTGATTTATTGCTTGACAGCACTATTTTAAAGTAAATAAATGATTACTTTTTACTTTATGATTAAACCACATATCATTTTTAGAGTCATACTAAAGTAAACCCTTGTACAGAGAGTAGATTTCAAAGAACTTGGGACATCTGTCATATGGTTCATTTGTATGGTGCTTTTTGTAAATTTTAGGGTTTGACAGCTTCTCCATGCACTTTTATTGTACTGAAAAGAGCAGCCAGTTATGCCCTACGTTGCTCCATAATGACTCCATGTAAAATGACAGGAGCACTATGGTGACCACTACTCTAGTGAAATACAGTCCTGACGGCAGCCTTCCGGAGAGCCCCGACAGCTCAGTCATCTGTCACTGCACAGTGAGGGAGAGGAAGACACTTCACCCACCACACCACCTCTCTGTTTACATTACATCTCTCTGCACTACATCCAAGCTGTAGTAGAATACAGCCTTATGGTCAAACATACTTTACACCAGGGATTAACATCCATTTCAGGTGATCCAAAAACAAGGGGAGAGTGTTAAATATAGATGATCATCCAAGACAAACAGGATGGAAGCTGACAGCTCCTTAAAAAATCTCTGTCGCCTAAGAGCAAGATTTCACTTTGGAAAAGTTTTGGAGTCTAAGGGTCTGTTCACATTTGGCAGGTTTGATTCGATTAAAATGAACTTTAATGCGATTGCTGTTAGTGCCGTTCATTTGAATAAGTGTGAACGCTGCCATCTGTAACTTGGTGCGGACCAAGCAAGCAGACCGTGACCGGTTTGTCTTGTTTCACTTCCAAATGAACATTTGAATGTGAACAAAAACGGTGTGATATCACAAGATGTAACTCTAAAAAGGACAGAAAGCTCAAGCACACCTGGTTCTTCTCGTCATTGTTACGATGTTCCCAATTACAGTTCGTTACGGGTGTCAGAAACGCTGTCTCCTTGCAGCAGATTTTCTTCCTTTTTTTTTTTTTTTTCTTTCTGGCACTGGTTTGACTCCTTTATATATACGTCAATGACGTGACGGTCATTTTTTTTTGTGTGTGTACAGGTATACATAACAAAGATATGAAGATAAGAATCCTAGAGGCTTTAACTATATTTTGCTACATATAAAAGTATTTTAAATATTTTGAACTGTCAAAATGTCATTTGGTTTAACTGTCCAAAGGCCAATACAGCCATTTCATTTGTGATTAAAATAAATGTAAAAAATGTATATATTTTTTATTTTGGCATGATTTTATAACATTATACATCAACATAGTGCAAAATTACATTAAAATTATGTGTAGAAGAATTATGTTGCTTTGTTTTGAGAACAAAAAATGAAAAAATGAATTTCATTGATGTCATCTGGAGTAACCATTATAAAGGCACCATTTTAGAATAAGTAATGTTGTCAATATCATGTGACAGGATGTGGCATCGTTCAGACACCTGTAAAAGACCACATGATCGTGAAGTAACTAACTCTCTCTTAACTACTTGAAAGATTCATGTTTCATCTGGTCATTCAGTACAACCACTATAAAACATGGAAAATGTTGTAATATTTTAAAAACTTGTACTAAATATAAAATGTCTGATCGTCCTTTTGTTAGCTAGCTAGCAATCAGCTTGTTAGCATTGTTTGAAAATATCGTCATTCAGTATAATCTAGAGTCATTTGGTAAAACCAAATTACTTTTTTGGTGACAAATGTTGTCCATCTCGTAAAAGAAAAAACAAAAGCAAAAACAGCATTAATGGATTATAAAAAACAATCTAATTGTTAACAGTTAATAAAAATGTATTATTTATTATTAATTATATATTCATTGTTTTTTTTAGTTTTTTTTGACACTTTTAAAAACCTTATTTGTCAATGACCCATATATACAAAACATACGTCATAAAAGCTGTTTTTTGGTTTTGTTTTTTGTTTTGTATATTTAGATTCTGTGTAAAAAATGAGAAGTCTGAGTGCACCAGGACTGAATGTATCACTTTCTATTTTGGTCCCGGCCAAAAGAACCAAGAATACCAAACTTCAAGTGTAAACACACCCTCATTAAACGTTTTGTCGTCTTGGACTCTTGTCGTTTTAAAGTGATTGGTTTGAGACTAGTAATTGAAGGGTGTGTTGATACTACAGTTCACTCTTTTCAGACCAAAAACAACCCTATTTAGTCCTGGTCCTCTTAGCGTTCACATTGGGGTTTTTAACACCAAACCTAAAGATACCGAACTTAAAGGCATATGGATACTGTAACGGGGTTAAAAGGAAAGAAGGAGGCAGGAACCGGTGAACGTTCACAACTTTTAATAATAAATAACCAATCAATAAAACGAAAGTAAAAGGGCGGCAGTTCCTCATGGCGACTGCCGCCCACACAAACAAAATAAAACACAACATAAAGTCCAGGCCTGGTCCTCCTGAGCACAGAATGAGACATCATTGAAATCTCATCTAAAACTCTAGAGGAGACATGCTAGATATTTTTTGGAATATTTTTGACTCATACATTTGCAGATGTCTGAACCTGAGAACAGATTGAGACATTGTTGAGATCTCTTCAATTTTTAAAAAAAAATTTATTTATTTTTTTGCAAGAGCCTTTTTCTTAGAAGGAACATCTGAGAAACGTGAGATTAAAGCAAAAGTCTTAATTTGTTCTCCATTTAATCTCTTGGAGTAACAATGGAGACATTCAGGAGATCTTCTTTTTGATTTTACTTTGCTGCCAGTTTGCGTGTAAGAGTGATGGATGGGGTGAGAGACATTTGAATAATTGGCTCAAAGAGAAAATCGAACTGGTCCTGATGTGCAGATGGCAGCACTTCACGTATAATAATAATGATGGTGTTAGTATTGTAGAATATAATGATATTTCAGAAAGCAATACCTGCTGACTCACTCCTGTACCTCCACATAATCACTCAGCGTTGAGTGGGACGCCAGACTTATGGAGCTTCAACTCGAACGGCCTGTGAAACCTCACACCTACAACAACACACTATTAAACAGCTGTTTGGAGATGCCGTACAGGAAACGGTTCAAATGTCATCCGTACTCAGAGGTTAGAAGCGGCATAAATTGCTGTCAGCTGTGTACGGAAGACGTGTGGCTGAATGAGAATGAGTGAATATATGTAAATTCCTGAATATCTATAGTCAAAGAAACCGATTCCTTTGATTTTGCAACAGAATGTAGGCACAGTGTTTGTGTGTGTGCTTTAAGGTCCCGTGTTCCACACTGCACACTTGTTTCCATGAATAAGTTGACAGCTCTTGAAATACCATTTTATTGAAGAACATGCATACTTGTCACCATGGTGATATAACACCGTGTAGTAGCTCTGTGGGACAGATATAAAGAGCTTCTGCGAGCTTCATCAGTGCATTAGTGACCGACCTCCATTTAAAAACACCACAGGCATTCAAATACCTCAAAGACTTCATGACATTTTCTTTCTTGTGTAGATAAACTTCCACAAAGTTCAATTTTTAAAATAATAGTTTTTAAATTACCTGATGCTTTTAGTTTTTTGTTTTTTTTTAATTGCTATTGTTAAATTTTAGCAACCGCTTGGCAACAGCCTGGCAACCACCCACAGCAACACCATCTGCGAGTTAGTGACAGCAACCTTTTTAACTACAAACAATATTCACATTTTCTGAGGTTAAACTCTGCGTGAAACAGAACTTGCAATAGTCTTTTCTTCTCTACTAGCTATGTTTGAATCCACCTATTTTTAAACGCATTTTTGGATATCGCATTAAAAAAAACTGCTGGATGGAAATGCCAGAGGTGGGATTAAGTCACACATGTGCAAGTCAAAAGTAAGTCTCAAGTCTTAACCTTCAAGTCTCAAGCAAGTCCAAGTCAATTTTTGTAAGAAGTCACTCCTTCATGTCAAGCAATTCAAGTCAAGTCGTAGGATGGGTCAAGCAAGTCACTGGCAAGTCATACAAATATTTGATGATTTAACTGAATTTATTTATTTATTTAAGTTAAAACTATAGTAGTTGTGGACTATGGGAGTTTTATTTGCATCAAAAAAAACTGCAATATGTATTTTTTCTCAAAAGGTGTCCACATACAGCTGAGTTAATACAATAAAAAACTAAAAAATGAAACTACATAGCCTAAAATGTAAATGTAACTGAAATTAGGCCAACATAAAAGCATGAAAAGTATTTAGGTACAGGTGTTTTCTGTATTCCATGAAAAAGTATTAAGCAATTCAAGTATAATGGTTTCTATGCCACCAAATGGCATTCTTCAAACAGACATCAACTTAATGGGACATGAACACATCCTAAATGCTTCCTTTTTTAACAAAAGAATAACAACAAGAAAAACATTAGTAATTGAATCACACAAACCTTGCACGTGTTTTTCAGGTGGATTGACTATTGTACATTATTAATCTGTGTGTGAGTGAGTGAAAGATGTGTGTGATGTATGTGAGTGTGATTCATTAGTATTTGTGAGTGAATGTGTGCGCATGTATGAGTGCATGGTTGTGCAAGTTTGAGTTTGTTTTTGTTTTTTATGTATGCATGGTTGGGTTCGCAAATCTGTCCGTTGTTTTTTTTTTTTCTTTGCGTGTATGCAATATATTTATGTGCATCCCCATAAACTATCCATAGGCTTTTTACTCAAAGTCTAACCCTGAAGACCAATTGTTAGACACACACAGCATTGGTTGCTGTCACTTTAAGAGCTGCCGCACATGACGCAGATCTCACTGTCTCACAACTCTTTACTTTCGTTTAAGACTTTATTTAACTCATTCAAGGCTGCTCTAATGAGGATACTAGGTAAAAATGACATTTTTGCTATTATTGTGTGTGTTATTGTTGTTAACTCTACTGGCGCACATCTTTTTGTGCGTTGTGTTTGAGACAGGACATTCACAGACAGCACATTCTCTTTTTCTCTTTTGGCACGGATGCTGCGTTAAATATTTTTACGTGTTAAACTGGAAAAAAATTAACTGCATACGTTAACATTGACAGGACTAATTTTAACCCAATTTCCTGTTTAATGAACCCAAAACCAATTCAAAGTCAACTCTTAACATGTCCAAAACGTTGTCTATCACAACTAGTATAACCTCTGACTAGCCAAGACATCAGCGTTAGCTGAAAACAACTGGACTGACTTCACTTAAAAAATTTTGTGGGATTTGAATTGTCAAATGAAATTCGAAGTGGTGGTGTTTGCATCACATATCTTCGTGTTGGAGGCCTTGCATACTGCTGTTCTTCTCTTCTTAGCACTGTCTTGCACATAAGCCTGGTAACATAACCCGAACTTAATTATTCTTATTCTAGTCTTGCGACTTTGGGACGGCATGACTGGACCAACCAGAGAATCAATCTCGTTGCTCAGCGTCTGAAATGCTCTTTTGGTTGTTCTGAAACACATGAGCAAAGTCTGTTGTCAAAGTGATTTGGTATATTTGCCTCTCAGATCTCTTACACAACCAGCAGGCTTCCACCTCCGAAAGCAAGATTGTGTTTCATCTGCACGCTCTGAGGCGCAAGTCATTTATTACAGTGGGTACGGAAAGTATTCAAACCCCCTTAAATGTTTCACTCTTTATTATATTGCAGCCATTTTCTTAAATCATTTAAGTTCATTTTTGTCCTCATTAATGTACACACAGCACCCCATATTGACAGAAAAACACAGAATTATTGACATTTTTGCAGATTTATTAAAAAAAAAAAAACCTGAAAAATCACATGGTCCTAAGTATTCAGACGTTTTACTCAGTATTTAGTAGAAGCACCCTTTTGATCTAATACAGCCATTTTTGGGAAAGATGCAACAAGTTTTCACACCTGGATTTGGGGATCCTCTGCCATTCCTCCTTGCAGATCCTTTCCAGTTCTACCAGAAAGACTCGGGAGGTAAATTAACTTGCAATGAAATTTATTAACAATCAGCAAGCAAACATTGTAAGATAAAGTTCTTTGGCGTAGGCCCCGTCCGTAGCTTAGATCCTGAGGGTTGCGGACTCTGCATTTCCTGCCTGAAGATGAAGGCAGGGGCGTAGCCGACCCCCGGGAGGTATGGACAGGGACCATCCTGGTGGTGGTGGGGAGGATGGAGGTTAGGTTTCGCGTCAGCATCTGCGAACTCAGACAGGTGTGATGAGTACCGATCTTATATACTACATGTGTTGGATAATGATTGGTTAGATCTAAATTAGTAGTGACGTAACATTTGAGTCTTCCTGACAGAACTTGCGCTAGAGCTTTCATTTCTACCAGAAAGACTCGGGAGGTAAATTAACTTGCAATGAAATTTATTAACTATCAGCAAGCAAACATTGTAAGATAAAGTTCTTTGGCGTAGGCCCCGTCCGTAGCTTAGATCCTGAGGGTTGCGGACTCTGCATTTCCTGCCTGAAGATGAAGGCAGGGGCGTAGCCGACCCCAAAAATGGTGAAGGATAATTTATCCTGTGACGGAGCCTACCCCCCAAAGAACTGTGAAAGGAACGGAATTATGCCAGTACTGATTCTTGTAGTTCCTAGGCAGAAAAACATAAATTGACTTAGAGACTTGTACTTACCAGTGGAGAAGCCGCTAACCGTGGCGCAAGAGGCAGGGAAGGATGAATACCACTGAGTGGTGAGAGAGAAAGCGAAGAAAAGGAAGGAGAAAAGAGAAGAGGTGACACAGGTTGACACAGGCCACGTTAGGCCGCAGACACAACACCCTTGAACGGCGACACAGGCCACGTTAGGCCGCGTAGACACAACACCCTTGAACGGCGACACAGGCCACGTTAGGCCGCATAGACGACTCCTTGGACGGCGACACAGGCCACGTTAGGCCGCATAGACACAACACCCTTGAACGGTGACACAGGCCACGTTAGGCCACATAGACACAACGCCTTGAACGGCGACACAGGCCACGTTAGGCCACATAGACACAACGCCTTGAACGGCGACACAGGCCACGTTAGGCCATTGTTTTGTTTTTGTTTTTTTTTTTTGTTTTTGAACGGTGACACAGGCCACGTTAGGCCACATAGACACAACACCCTTGAACGGTGACACAGGCCACGTTAGGCCACATAGACACAACACCCTTGAACGGCGACACAGGCCACGTTAGGCCTTATAGACACAACACCCTTGAACGGTGACACAGGCCACGTTAGGCCACATAGACACAACGCCTTGAACGGCGACACAGGCCACGTTAGGCCACATAGACACAACGCCTTGAACGGCGACGCAGGCCACGTTAGGCCATTTTTTTTTTTTTTGAACGGTGACACAGGCCACGTTAGGCCACATAGACACAACGCCTTGAACGGCGACGCAGGCCACGTTAGGCCATTTTTTTTTTTTTTTTTTATTTTTTTTTTTTGAACGGTGACACAGGCCACGTTAGGCCACATAGACACAACGCCTTGAACGGCGACAAGTGACAATTGGATTATAAGTGAGTAAGATAGTAACACCACCACCAGTATTTGCATGAATTACCTTGATTGTAACTTGAGAGAGCTTGCTGAGCTTTTTGGAATCTGGTCTTATGTATGATTCGATAGCAGAGGAAGACAGTCTTCCCGGGGGCTTGATGGCTGATGATGAAAATCCTCGGCTGCGGTGGTTGCTACCCCGCTTCTGAATGATGGCCATTCCCCAGTAGAAGGGGAAAAATTGAGGGATCCTGGAACAGAAGCTAATTGAGTCCTGAACAAAGCTTTACCAACTGTTCTCCATTAGAGAGAAGTTGACAGTAGTCCTAAGTGAACTTAGATATTTAATCATGGAAGGAGGGACGGAATTTGTTATTAACTTAGAAAAGTTAAAGTGACACCAGACCTTTGGAGTCACACGGAGTGTTTAAGGAAAAGAGTTAAGAAATTAGGTGAACGCCCACGAGCAAGACTGATGTTTAAAATCTGTGATAAATTCCCAGGGACACGTGAAGCCGTAAACATGGCCTCTAGCATTGTAGTGATACTTTGCAGAAGATGAATGATTGGCAGGCGTTAACAGAAGGTTTACAGGAGGATTTGGCTATGCCTTTGGGTGGCCGCCAAATAGATGAAATGAAAGACTTTGGCATTTAGGATTAAAATACAATGCATAAAATATTTCCTGTTAGCAATCTATGGATGGGTGAAATATAAAGATTACGGTTATCGTGATTAGAATGACAAGGAACGTGGTCGTGATCGAGGTGGGAATACCGGAGTGATAAAACCGTAATAATCTGTGGTGTAAGCGTTGAGTGTGGAGGGAGCAAGCCTTTTGCTTAAATCGGCAAGGCATTTTATGTAATTCAACACAAGATCTGATCAGGGTGAAGTTGATTTTTTTTTTTTTTTTTTTTTTAAATATATATAAATTGTGTGTACTCATGTCTTTCCGTGTTTGAACGACATTCCCTCCGATGTTCACTTGACGCCACAATGAACCGGCATGAAGAGATAATCGGTTCACGAGCCGCTGAAGGATCTGTCACGACAATTAAAGAGCCCCTCTGAGTATTTAGTGTTTAACAGCTAAGAATTACAGTATATTACATATGAAAAAGTTTTTCAGTGTCCTCTTGGCTCCACGATGTATTCTCGCCCCGTGAGAACATGATGTGTGGCGCGAGAGAGCGGGCCGTCGGGCATTGCAAAGTGGCGGGTCTTGCGAATTGCACGGGCTAAAATCTTTTGGCTACCAAAATGACGGACGGCAGTTCAGCGTCAGTGACAGACCAGACTATACTCGTGTTAGGAAGGAGAAGGAGGGGGCAGAGTGACTAGTTATTTTAAGGATACCGCGAACTCAGTAAAAACCCCGTATCGTTGGTTAAAGTCTGCCATCTTTGATAGGTACGACCCAACTCATCCCTCCAATCTAGAGCTTGACGCAGAATGACTCTGTAATGCTAAGGATGACAAATTCGGCAAATGAGAGGTTCGTAGCTAACTGGGATCGGAAGTTGAGAAGAACTGCCTCGTGATCGCGGTCAACTATGAGTCTGTCACTGTAAGCGATGGAAGCAGTAAAGTAGCCAGGTTAGCCCCTTTAACCCGAACTGTTCCGCCAACGGGCAAACCCCCCCCCCACGAGAAAAAAAAAAAAAAAAGTTCTTCTTGAGTTAGAACTCAACTTTTTAAAGCGACCAGTCATTGCTTTCAACTCTTAACGAGTGCTGAGTTAACCTCTAAGACGGAGTGTACCGCCCACGGGCAAATCATACCTATAAAAATATTAATAATCGAAATTTTCAAAACTCCAGCCTTCTTCATCACAAAATAGGTGTCATTGAAAGCTAGAGTCTGAATTTTACAATGAATGTAAGCACTTTGAATAAATCCGAGTACTGCAAAGTTATTTACTGAAAAGAATTTTTTTTATTTTTTTTTTATTTATTTATTTATTTTTTTTTTTTTTTTTTTGAAACTCCACGAGACCCAATGTAAAAAATAAACTAATGCAGCATTTATGTCACGTTTTGGCTCCTAACGTCATGAAACATGCACCGATTGTGGTAAAATGGGCATCATTATTTATGGCTGATTCTCATGATTAAAATTAGTCCAACATAGTCATAATCCAATGAAGCGATCACGATATCAATCGCGCAATTATGACACATAAACCCCCACGGCGCACGGCTGCTATAGCTAAAACTAAATGTAGCTATCAAGTGGCATTTCAGCATAAAACTTCATGAAACAGGCATAGATTGTGGAAATAGCACATCATTACTTACAGTTGATGCTCCCGATTGAAATGACGCCAAGATCAACGGATTCCCATGTGTGGATCACATGCTACTCCACGTGAAAGTGCAATTTTAAAAATACCCACTAGGGGGTGATGAGGGCTAAACAAAAGGCCACCTTGATTCCAAATGCTCCAACTTTTGGTACTTCGTGGGATCACCACAAATTAGAATCCAGATGTAGGTATGAAATGAGAAGGTTTTTTTTTTTTTTTTTTTTTTTTTTTTTTATGTTTCCTTCAAACTATAGCAAGGAGAGTCTGGTGGGTATCGTTTGAGAGTTATGAGTTTTTACTTTTGTGTGTCACTCAGAAAAAGAACTCTGAAAATACCCTAAGGTTTTAAGGGTTAATGACCTTACCTAGGATAAAAGATCTGAGTTGGGGTGACATCATAACTGCAGCAGGTGGGACAAAACACCTACCGAACTCTTGAACTGATGCGGCAGTGGAGTGACTAAGATTTGACGTTGCGGTTGTAGCAGGATGTCTAGAAATGGCGTCTGGTTGTGTGATGAGAATTTAGAAGGGTAGATGAGGTCGAAGCCACGCGCTGTTGATTGCTTGATCCGAGAGGAGTAGGGAAAATCTTTTTGTTTAATGCAATTTGTAAGAATGAATACTATAAATCCAACGGTGCGATTCTCGGAGCTGTGCGCGAACTAGCATGGCAGCGCGTAACGCGATCATTATGAGTGATTAAACAGCAAAACACGTCCACTTGCGCGTATTTGACGATCAGAATGACAGGTATGTCCAGCTATAGACCTCAATTTGTTAATATTTAACGGAAAATGAATAATCAGATCTTTAGTCATACAGCGCTGTTTTGCTGCCTTGTGTCACATAACGAGCACCGTAAAACAATAAGTAATACGTTCTGAAAGACGGTCGCTTTGAAAAAACTCGAGCTGAGCGTTCAGCCGGAATATTTTAAACTTACGTGCGAAAGGGTTAGCTGGCTCTGAAAGGCATTGAACAACTTTGATGAGCTGTGAATTTACATCCTCCGGTTCAGATATCCATGCAGCAGCGGCACTGAATGCGTGTACTGCAAACACACGGAAGAGGAGATGCAGGACAATATTTTCGTCGGAATCTGAATAATCGCAAGCAGCGAGATTATTCAGGGACGAGGTTGAGTTTGCAAATGAATGCTAACAATTAGGTTTCGCGTCAGCATCTGCGAACTCAGACAGGTGTGATGAGTACCGATCTTATATACTACATGTGTTGGATAATGATTGGTTAGATCTAAATTAGTAGTGACGTAACATTTGAGTCTTCCTGACAGAACTTGCGCTAGAGCTTTCATTTCCGTCAGGTTGGATGGTAAACGTTGTTTTTTTTTTTAGGTCTCTCCAGAGATGCTCAATTTGGTTTAATCAGGGCTCTGCCTGGGCCATTCAGTAACAGTCACTGAGTTGTTGTGAAGCCACTCCTTCGTTATTTTAGCTGTGTTGTTGGAAGGTAAACCTTCGGCCCAGTCTGATGTCCTGCGCACTCTGGAGAAGGTTTTCATCCAGGATATCCCTGTACTTGGCCGCATTCATCTTTCCCTCGATTGCAACCAGTCGTCCTGTCCCTGCAGCTGAAAAACACCCCCACAGCATGATGCTGCCATCACCATGCTTCACTGTTGGGACTGCATTGGACAGGTGATGAGCAGTGCCTGGTTTTCTCCACACGTACTGCTTAGAATTGAGGTCAGAAAGTTCAATTTTGGTCTCATCAGATCAGAGAATCTTATTTATCACCATCTTGAAGTCCTTCAGGTGTTTTTTACCAAACTCCATGTGGGCTTTCATGTGTCTTGCACTGAAGAGGGGCTTCCGTCGGGCCACTCTGCCATAAAGCCCCGACTGGTGGAGGGCTGCAGTGATGGTTGACTTTCTACAACTTTCTCCCATCTCCCAACTGCATCTCTGGAGCTCAGCCACAGTGATCTTTGGGTTCTTCTTTACCTCTCTCACAAAGGCTCTTCTCCCCGATAGCTCAGTTTGGCTGGACAGCCAGCTCTAGGAAGGTTTCTGGTCGTTCCAGACTGTTTCCTTTCATGGATTATGGAGGCCACTGTGCTCTTAGGAACCTTAAGTGCAGCAGAATTTTTTTGTAACCGTGGCCAGATCTGTGCCTTGCCACAATTCTGTCTCTGAGCTCTTCAGGCAGTTCCTTTGACCTCATGATTCTCATCTGCTCTGCACTGTGAGCTGTAAGGTCTTATATAGACAGGTGTGTGGCTTTCCTAATCAAGTCCAATTACTATAATCACAGCTGGACTCAAATGAAGGTATAGAACCATCTCAAGGATGATCAGAGGAAATGGACAGCACCTGAGTTAAACATATGAGTGTCACAGCAAAGGGTCTGAATACTTAGGACCATGTGATATTTCAGTTTTACTTTTTTAATAAATCTGCAAAAATGTCAACAATTCTGTGTTTTTCTGTTAATATGGGGTGCTATATGTACAGTAATGAGGAAAAATTGAACTTGAATGATTTTTGCAAATGGCTGCAATATAACAAAGAGTGAAAAATTTAAGGGGGTCTGAATACTTTCCATACTATTTACATTTATTCATTTGGCAGATGCTTTTATCCAAAGCGACTTACAAGTGAGAGGTTGCCCTTGGTGGGATTGAACCTGGGTCTCTGATACATAAGACATGAATGGTTACTCACTGAGCTAACTACCCAGTGGAAACAGTGGAAACGTTTGCAGTGGCTTCTCCTACTTTTCTTTGTGAAATTTAGTGGCAGTTTAACTGGATGTGACAAATATGGACTGTTTGACTCACTGGATGGAAATGGTGCTTTATTCGCAAATGTTTTATGCGATATTACAATTTTGAGCATACATTAAATTCACAACTTTGGATGGAAACGTAACATATACCTGAGTGAAAGAGCTTCTGGAACAAGAACAAATGTGGGGCCGGACTTGATTTTGTCCAGATTAGATGGTTGTGGTCTGGTGTTGGTGGATCTCATGTGAGCAAATTTTCCTCCAAATGGTTCAGCGGATATCTCCGCCCTGCAACTAATTTCATTGGCTGATGCTACAGTGATGGGGAGGTTTAGGGATCAGGGTTGGGTGTAGGCAATCGTTACTGTGATTGACATGACCGATGAAATGTTTAGAGGGGTGGGATTTCTGCTGAACTGGTTTGGGGGAAAAATCATCTGAGAGGAAATGTGCTTCAAGAAAGAGTGGAAGTTATTTTGATTATAACTATGAGGGCACATGACTATTTGAGCAGCTTTATAAGGATAGACTTTCAATCATTTGTTTCTTGTTAGCTCTCTTCTGCTGGCCCTACAAATCCCAATCGCTGATAGACAGCAGTTGGGTGGGCTTGTGATTATTATGGGATCTTGTTTCCATGGTAGCAGGAGGGCACAGATGTCTAGTGGGTGAGCAACAGTTGTTGTGAATAGATACTTGATCTTGTCCAGCAAACTGTCAAAAGCTTATAGCCCTACGACAGGCTTCATCCACAACTTTATACATGTCACAATGCTGTTCTCCTCCGGTTTTACACTGTTTCAAACCCGTGTGAACTATCTGGTGAAGATACTGTATTAGCTGTCACATACACAAAACACAAACAGTTTGAAGAACATAGTATACTATTACAACTGAACCCCAAAGAGAATCCTCTGACAATCACAGTTGATTCCAATAGTTTTGCATTAGGATGTTGCTAAGCTAACAACTTGATAAGCAGAAAAATACAAAAAACACACAACAATTTTTTTTAAGTGATAAATGAAATATAGGCCTATTTAAATGTATTTTTAAACTAAATTTATATTTCACTATTTTTTCTGCCATCTTGAATGTCACAGTACATTACTTGGATTTCATATTCTATCAAGGACACTTTTTTGCAAGGTCGCAAAAAGACTTCTAAATTGTTAAAAAAAACTATTAAAAATAAATGCAAAAATATTAAAAGCAACACGACTGTTTTCAATATTGATGATAATAAGAAATAATGTTTCATGAGCAGCGAATCAGCAAATTAGAATGATTTCTGAAGGATCATGTGACATTAAAAAGTTGAGTGATGATGCTGAAAATGCAGCTTTAGTCACAGGAATAAATTACATTTTACAATATATTCACATGGAAAATAACACTTTTACGTTGCAATAATATTTCACAGTAAATGCAGCTTGCCTCATATAAGAAACTTCTCTCTCTTTCAAATATATATATATCCATCCTTGGAATGTTAAAAATAAAAGTCAATAATATTCAAAAATATAATTCTGTTGGGATTTGAACATGTTTGTGTGTAGGCTATTGAATGTGTTTAGTATTATTGACAGCACAGTTTTTATAATAAGCCATCTATACTGATAATATTCCCAGTACTACATGCTAAGTTTATGATCCTGCCCTGACCACCCACACCAGGGAAACGTGAAGATATTTAAAACCGACATCTCAAAACATGACCCACGAAGACCCATGAACCGGTAACGCAAGACTTCTGGAATCCACCAGCTTATTGCTCAGTAAATGGCCCTGAAGCGCCCTTTCCATAATTTATGTGTTTACACTGGTTTGTTTATGCAGGCTGAACTTCATATATGAGTCGTTTTGCAGAGAAGCTGCATGTAGATTAGCAGGAATATCTTGTTTATTTCTCTAGACAGCAATGAGATTTCATAAAAGAGATGCACACGTGACATTCATTGTTTTGAAGAACAGCCAGTGCTTTTGTCCTCCACTTCAGTCAGGGATATGGGAGATGTGGGTTTGATTTCAGACACTCCTGAACTCCTCCTGCTGCTTGTTTTGTGAGACGACCTGTATTTATAGTTTGAGTGGAATTTGAGACGCAGGAACTTTCACTTCCTTTCTACACTGTTTTTCACCTGTCTGAATGAAAAGCACTGAACAATGTTCTCTTTCTCTTTCTATAATTCTGGTTGTCTTTGTGCAATCCATATTTAATCCTTATTTTTCACATCAGGTCAAAGTGTTGCCAGATGGGGACAGTTTTTATAACAAGTAAACAGTTTCTGACAGTTACAGTCGCACATAGCGAATACAATTACTGTCTGTATCTTGTAACGAGCAGTAAGCACTCTACCAGATAGAGCTTTTGAGTCAGAATTGTCTATGAACTGTCAATCAAACCCAATAACTGCCTGAAGAATGCTGGTGGCAACCAATGTTTAGCCAGAAGTATGAAATTTAAGAGAGAGACAACTGGTTTATGACCATGATAATCTGCCAGTCTTATCTGTGATGTGCTCAAAACTGAGACAATTATTTCAAGACTGTAAAAAACTGGTGGTCATGTTTGTCTCCAAGACACATAAATGCTTTGAGATACACATTTGCATGTTCCACGTTGTGTCTCTTTTTTTGGTACCTGCAACAATAAAACCTGAATAACTGAATTAATGGCATTATTACAGGTGTTGTTGAGATTCTGAATATTGCACTGTATAATATCAATTGGCTCATAACATGACGAGCACACCCACAACACAGGCTCATGCTATGTAATATTTCAAATGCATATCATCCATAGTTATTCAAAGTGTTGGGGAAAGTTACTTTTAAAAGTAATACATGACAATATTGTGTCAGGTCCTGAAAAGAAACTAATTGTGCTACATTACTTTTGCATTACTTTTTCTCATCTGCACTTGACTTATTTGCTTTTTAATAATAAAACAGTTCTATTTTTGGCAAATGTAAATTCTCGCCTGTACAGTAGAGGGCGCAGATCAAACAAACCTTTCAGCTGTGCATTTTTGTTTTATTTAGTATGGTTGAATTCCCAGGTGAAAAAAAGTACAGTTCCTTAATTTTCGCTCACTCATTTTGTACTTAAAGCAACATCATGGAACTTTTGCCGCTCTAGTGGTTAATAAACAAAACTGCATGCGTTTTGTGGAAGAATATTGTAGCCGGTGCTACTTCTCTCGGAACTACTTCTTGCAGGTACTGGTCTTTGTAATTATTACATGTAGGTTTTTTTTTTTTTGTTGTTGTTGTTTTTTTAAAATATAAGTACAATGTAAAAACAGTTCATATACATGGTGTCTCAAAATAGCACAACTGAGTACACTTGGATGTTTTTAAGATTATCTTAAGAAGTACTAAAGAATTGGTAACACTTTAGTTTACAGTGTCATTGTTACACGTTACATGTGACAATTTATATTTTTGGGGAGAACTACTCCGTACAGTCCAGAATCAACTTTACTTCAATATTCAATATTGTGGTAACACAAATGGAACACAAACTAATTTTATTCATCAGAGGCCTGTAGAAAAAAATAAAATAAATAAAAATTAATAATTAGGAAATATTAGTCCAACAACAATATTGAAAAGAGGAAAAAAAAGTATTCAGTGGAGAAATGTACTTATTATTCTTAAAATTCTTTGCATCTGTTCATGTTGTCTATGTTACAGTGAGCAATTTACAAAAAGAGTAGGAAAATTAACAACATTGCCCTGGGACAGATGTGTCACCCACGGATCCAGTTTCAGCTGAAAACACAAATTCATCCACATAGTATGTGCCAAATTCAAATAGGCTCTACCATTAAGATGCAAGTTAACATAACAAATGAAAAAAAAAAACCTGTAGCATGCTGTAGCATGTTTGACATGGTAATGGATATGACAATGTTGATATGTTTGGTCTTGGCAGTTGGTTATTGCTGCTGCAGAGCAAGTACGGATTTCATGACATGTTGCTGTGAGCAAGCAAGACATGCTGCTGCTGTACAATATAGCATACATGAATTACCTGTAGCAGATCTATACAGGTGGAACTGGGGAAGGTGAGGGGTTTCTGAAAGTGCGCTGCAAACTGCTACAGCAAATGCTGACCAGTATTTGAAGGTTAAGCAGCGAGCTCATTGGCTACTGATATGTCAGGAACCAATCAGCTGTGCCCTATAGAGAATAATTTGATTGCAAGCAGATTGAGTTAAATGCATTTCTGCCTGTGCCATCTAGAGTTTGTGTGAGAGTTATTACAATGGGTTCTGGGATTTCAATGTACAATTCATGTCAAGAAAGTAATTTTGACAGCAACACTCGAATGTTTTTCTCTTCACGATTTAATATTTGTTGACAAGAGTGTCATGCATCGATTTTCTGTAACAACCCTGGCTCATAAGATTAGATGAGACAAAGGGGGAAAAATATGTTAATGATTTAAAAGTTCTCCTATATTAGTGTAAGATGGATAGTTAGGTTTTGTAAATCAAGAAAAACTTCAGAACTTAGCTGTGATGAAACAAACCAGTGCAGATTTGATTCATCTTTCTTACATGTTATGCAACTGCAGGCAGCTCTACTTGTATTACATATTTGCAGAAGATATCATAAGGGATGTCTTTGATATTAACATGGTGACTGATCTAAGTGAAAAATATAAAACTAAAAGCTTCACAAAGTAGATGAATCAGCAAATGTTAGCCTCTCTAGTTATTATGGGAAATAGAAGTAGTCATTAATGAAGCTGTCATTAGTTCCAGAGAAACATATGTTTTTAAGAAGCTCTCGGTTTTATTGTACAAGAGCCATCCTCTTGCACTGGTAAAGATAGGATTATTAGCTAGGCTGTCACTCGAAGAGAATTACATTAATGTTACTTCAGCATACGCACCTTTCCCATCACCCTGCCAGATGGTTCTCATCCTCCTCAACCCTGACACTATACTACTCATCTATCATCTCACAAAGAACTTGACATTCCAGAATGGAAATCAGGAATAGAATTGATGCTGGAAACTTGAAGCTGAGACCTATCTGGTCTGAACAGAACAATAAATTGGGAGTTCCTTAACAATCAGATGTTCATTACAGACAGAAATGTTTATTGACAAAGCTGTCTTTCAATGTAAATGAGGCAAAAACTGTATCATGATGATAATTAAACATACTGTTGAAATGAAATTGCAATGAATACTGTATTGAAAAACTGTAATGAAATATTACACTGCAAGATGATGATTTTGCACTACCAGTGGTTCTAGAAAAATCCACGTTTTGCGTCAGTGCAGTAAAGTTACTTCATGCAACTTGAAACTTTTTAACAAGTAAGGCTGCTGTCTTTTTTCACCCTAAATTGAGCAGATTTATCCCAGCCGCCCATGGCAGCGACCCTTGTCCCAGTATAATAGGCATTTACACTGCTGTGGCTCTGGATGTGGCCTCAGCGATAATGACTCCCTTCTCTGAGACAGAGAGATAACCATGCAGTGGGATGCAGGTGGGGAGGGGGGAAGACTCAAAAGCCTGGTTCTTTTAGCAGGCCCACGATGCACTCAATCACGGCAGGCCACTAATGCCTAAATGGGAAGTTTGGGGCCAAGAGGGTGGTAATAAGAGAAGAGGACACACTCAGGGTCTTGGAGCCCTTGATAGTGCCTGGGGCCGGCCCCTCGGCTATTGTAGAGGCAATTCTCCCATCATTTTGTGCTTTTCAATCTGCTGAGCCATAATTCATTCATTTAAAGCTATTCAGTTTCTTCATTGAAGGCATTTGCAGAGGCCACAGCTTGGGTCAGTTTCTTTTGGGGAGGAGGGTAAGATATCACAATGGCAAATGGAGTCAATATGATGTTGGAATTTGCATGCTGCCTTAAACGCTTTTGACACATGCATATCAGTGTGTTTTGTATTTGTTGGCAGTGTTTTCAAACTGTGAAACACCTTTCCTAGGTTGATCATAGTTATGGGAATGGACAGTACTTGCACTTGGGAGGAGAAAGGCACTTGGCATCTAGGAGTTGATCATATAATGGAAATTTCATGTAGGTAGACACCCAAGCAGGATGAAGAGACATGGACCATCAATGCCCATAACATTGACTCTCAAAGCTCTTGAAATGCTTTACAGACATTATTCAATTGTACAGAGAGATAGAAGCAGCAGGTACTCTTTTCTCCTTAAATAATTTTTGTTTTTTGCTATACAATTTTGAAGTTGTCATGTAAACAGGAACAGGAACATTATAGGAGCATTCCCTTCCGGAACCAATGATTTAAAGGGTAAGTTCAGCCAAAAGTGAAATATATGTCATTAAGTACTCACCCTCATGTCATCCCAAACCCAGAAAACCTTCGTTCATCTTCAGAACACAAATTAAGATAGTTTTGATGAAATCCGAGAGTATCGGAACCTCACAAAGGCAGCAAAGTCATTAATACCGTTCCGGATCTCAAAAGGTGCAAAGGCATCATTAAAATAGTCCATGTCATTATAGTGGTGCAACCTTTATGTTATGAAGCAACGAGAAAAACAAAACAAAAATAACGACTTTATTTAACAATATGAACTCCGTTGGCGCAGTGAGCGCAGTGCAGGCTTCCGTGTTTATGACAGAATGCGGTATTGTATTGTCCAATATTTTTCAATGTATGAAATACCTTAATGTTAATGTTAATACCTAGAATATCAAAATCAACCGCAGGCGGTAGATCCTTTTCCAATTTGGCACCTAAACTCTGGAACAATCTTCCTAGCATTGTTCGGGAAGCAGACACACTCTGTCAGTTTAAATCTAGACTAAAAACGCATCTATTTAACCTGGCATACACATGACGCACTATAAACTTTTGTCTTCATATCCGTTAAAGGATTGTTAGGCTGCATAGATCAGGTCAGCCGGAACCGGGAACACTTCCTATAACACCAGATGTACTCGGTACATCAGAAGAAGAATGGCGTCTACGCTAATTTTTTGTCTCTCTGCTTATCCCGAGGTTTACCAATTAATCTGGGCTCTGGGATCTGGGCCGTGTCCGGGTCGGACGGGGAACCTGTGCCTGTTTGCGGCAGCAATATGGCCTGGGGTGTCGGCGGAGACTGTGTGAACTAGCTCATCCTTTGTTAAGACCTTACCGACTCATCAGCCAGTGGCACATATCCCAACAAACCATCCCATACCGGTGTGATCATAAGATCTTAAACTAGATGGAACTAGATTAAATATTTTGACTGTTGCGATTCCAAATCGGTTTAATGACCTGTAACTCTGCCTGGGTATCGGACAAGTGTTCACTGTTGGCCAGAGGAAAACTGGCCCCCCGACTAAGCCTGGTTTCTCCCGAGGTTTTTTTCTCCATTTGTTGGAGTTTTGGTTCCTTGCCGCTGTTGCCTTTGGCTTGCTTAAGTTGGGGACACTTGCTTGATATTCAGCAGTGTTTTTGATATGCCTGCATTGGCGCCGTTGTATGCGAACTGAGCTAAGCCGGACGATTACGTCACTGTTTTCTGCAGTGCTGCTATACCTAAATTAACTAGACTAATAACTACTGATATTTGCAACGGAATGAATCAATAATATATAGAATAAGCTGCACAATGACACCATTTTCTTATTAATGTAAAGCTCCTTTGCCACAATTGTAAAAAGCGCTATATAAATAAAGATGACTTGACTTGACTTGAAATGCGGCAATTCTTTATGTATTGTTCAATATATTGTAATATATTTACACAATATATTATTCTGTATATTCAAATATACTGTTATATCATTTAATATATTGATCATCCATATTTAGGGAAATATATTTCTACCAGAAAGACTCGGGAGGTAAATTAACTTGCAATGAAATTTATTAACAATTGGCAAGCAAACATTGTAAGAAAGTTCTTTGGCGTAGGCCCCGTCCGTAGCTTAGATCCTGAGGGTTGCGGACTCTGCATTTCCTGCCTGAAGATGAAGGCAGGGGCGTAGCCGACCCCGGGAGGTATGGACAGGGACCATCCTGGTGGTGGTGGGGAGGATGGAGGTTCGCGTCAGCATATGCGAACTCGGACAAGTGTGATGAGTACCGATCTTATGTGTTGGATAATTATTGGTTAGATCTAAATTAGTAGTGACGTAACATTTGAGTCTTCCTGACAGAACTTGCGCTAGAGCTTTCATTTTCTTTCCGTAAGGAAACCCTTTAAGTGTCTTGCTAATGGTAACAGCTAAAAGATCGTTTCTTGTGAATTTCAATCCAACCTTGTCCAAGGTTGTCCAAGAACAGGTTGCCGCAGCCCAATATGGAACCATTCCACAGATTTCCACCAGGACGAAAATGGTTCTAGAACATGAAAAAAATGGCTACGCCATGGTATCTAAAACCTTCAGTCTTGAACTAAGGGGCCACCTTAAACAAATTCTTTTAGAGGTTAAAAATATGTTCTCACAACTTTTTATGATTTGTAAAACAAAGGCAGTTGTGTTTGTTCTGGGGCATGTTATGTGGTACCATAGTCTGGTAGGCCATCTATCACGTCTTATGATGTTGAGATTCTGAAAGAAGACAGCAGATCCCCCAGCTAAGCAACAACTTTGACACTATTGCAGTGGAAAAGGGGTTTCAGTTACCAGCTCAGATCTTTACTCTCAGTGCTCAAACATTCTGCTCATCTGGGATTTTAATCAAGAACATTCGACACCCAAAGCAAGAAGCATTCCTTTACACCAGGAGAGTCTAATCCTGTTCTTGCAGAAATTAAACTTCAACCCAGACACTTGAACCATCAAATCTAGGGCTGTTTCTGAAATCACCTCCTATATCCTCAGTCACTATTTCCTACATTAGTCCATTTGAAGGAGTGAATGAAAAGTAGTGAGTAAATTTGGACACTGGATGCGCCAGAAGGGCTACCGCTTTTGCATAGATTGTACTTGCTGTTTAATAAACATTTGAAACTAGGCAAAATAACAGCTCCAGTAGTAAGATTAAAAAGATGTAAAATCCTTTGTTAAACAATTTAATAATCAATTAAAAAAGGAATTTATCCTGGTCAGACGTGGGAATTCATTCAGAGCGCAACTCTCACAGTGCATTATGGTATTATGGGTATTTTCTATCCATTTAGCATATATTGGGTGTACATGCCTGCGGTGCATTGTGGGATTTAATGAGTACACTCATTTATGTCCACTATGGTTTCAGACACTGCTCCAAATGGCTGTCCCCTTTAATAATGCCCCATTCCTATAGGAGTGATTTCGGACACAGCCAAGGTCTTGAGGTTTACTTGAACTTCCGGACAGGTGTGTTGGATCAAGTTTAGAACTAATCTCTGCTGAACAGTGGCCTTCCAGGTGCAGGGTTTGACACCTCTGCCTTAGATCAATGAGCCCAAACAAGAGTCTTCCTACAAGATTTTCAGCATGAGTCAAACTTCTCACTTTGGCCATGCATTTGCTCCTCATATCCTACCCAACATACTCACCAACCGTCAGATTTGCAAAGATAAGAGGCTGATAAATGGAGTGATGTTTAAATGTCAGAGTTAAGCATCACTATGACCTTTTACAGCCTTGAGATTCACTTCTGCTGTGAGGTATCCCATCTAATGAGGGAATAAGTCTTCAGCCAGAGCAACAAAAGCAAATGAAATGTCAAAGGCTTATGCGAAAGTCTGGCAGATTATTACATTGGGTCTGCAGCTTGCTCCAAGCCCTGAAAATGCTGTGTTTGGATTTGGGATTCCTGTCATTCTTAAGACTTGAGAAAGTGTTTATATAAGGAGCACTGACTGAGCCAGAGGGCTAAATATGCTCCTGGTTTCCGTGAACTACACATTCCCCCGAACTCTCGGCTAATGCATGGGCTAGGTTTTGCATAAATTAATAGTCCATGTCTTTGTTCAGATCTTTACACTCAAATGAAGGGAGAAAGGAGAATGCGTAGCTTGTAAGGTAATATGCACTCTTTCCACACCCTTGAAATGATGCACTCAACAGCAAATTGAGCAGAGCTTTTTGTGATGACCCACTCTCTGTTCAGAAAAAGACATTCAGTTAGGCCTCGCTAGTGATGGAGAAATAACTTTAAGCCAGTCAATAAACATAAGAGGAAATCCAGAGTTTACTAATGCCTGAACCAGATGCATTATGGGAGGGGACCATGTGGGTGTGGTTCATGTGGTTTTTCCATCAGGTTATTCCAGCTATGTGTGCTTTGGCACGTAGCACTAAAGTAAAAAATGTGACTGTAAGGCACTTTTTTGGCTGACATAAGAGAGTTATTCCAAGCTTTGAGCAGCCTGGATTGGGTTGTGAGCATTACAATACTGTGATGGAAATATGCTTGATCTCTAGGCTGCCTTTTGTGTGTTGAGCTTGTTTCATTGATGGACATGCTGTAAAGACATAGTTCAGCCAAAATTTAAAATTCTGTCATCATTTACTCACCCTCATGGCATTCCAAATGTTCTTCTGCTGAACATAAATGATACTCTGAACAATGCTCAACTGTTTTTGCAAATACTTTGAAAGTCAGTAGGGACAAAAACAAGATTGGACGTCATTGACTTTTAGCGAATGGACAAAAACATGGAGACGGTTTTTTAAATTTCATCTTTTGTGTTTGACAGAAGAAAGGAATGCGTTCAGTTTGAGTTTGGATATTGCAAAATGCATTGATTCAATATGTGTGTACTATAAGTGCTTAATTCAAAATAAAATACTCATAAGTATTTTTGATTCACTCCAAAGAACTGACGCATATGTTTAGTCATGAATTATAATTAATTACACTGGCCTCTCTGTATGTTTTTTTATTAACTTAAAATATCTAGCTTATATGAGTCATTTGTTCAAGAATCAGATGACGCTGGTTGTACTTTTTTGATGAAAATGACAATTACCTGAACCTGTTAGTTTGGGAAGCAGTCAACACTAGTTCTGCTGTATGTTTTGATTCACCTAAAACAACTGGAAGTAATTTGTTAAAAAAAAAAAAAAAAAAAAAAAAAAACTGGACTATGGTCACTGTGTATGTTTTTGATTCACTGAAAAGAACTGGTTCAAGAGTTTTTCGCTGTTAGGTACTGTGTGATTGTGAATTTCAAGTTTATTCAGTAATAAGATTTCAACAGTTTTCAAAATAAACTTAAGCACTATTATGTCTTAGGCTAAAATGCTTGGGTAATCTTAGTGATGTGTCGGTGTTGGGAAGGCTTTTCCCTAGACACACCTGTTAGCTGATAGAGTAAACTGAATCAAAGGGAGAGAGAAAAGGGGAGAACTGAGGATTTCAAAGCTCTTATCTCCTCCATGGCTTGATTCCTGCTGAGACCAGCTTTTTAGTTTCCAGCTTGAAGTACTCTGTTTCCCAGAATTCCCAGAGCACGGCAATCTGGGACAAATCCATGCAAGCACTTTCAAGCACTACTGATCCGTAAAAAGAGATCTACCTCTTCTCTATCCTGTCCATTTGCAGAGTCAGGGATACCCTCTATTTGTCACCGGTGAGATGTCTCTGGCTCGCCGCACACGCACTCAGATACAAAACCCGGTGGTGTACTTGCTGTCTGGAGGAAGAGAGATATGTGTCCGCTAAAATTCTACTGAATTCTCATTTGCAAGCAACCAAGCCCTTTTCAAGCTTCAGATCTTCAGTGCACTCTATTATTGGGTTATTGCTGTAAAAGAACCCACTTTTTTCAAGAGCCAAAAAATATGAAAGAAAAGCTCTTCTTTGAAACCACAGTATATAGATTAACTAAACAGAATTGAAAAGAATATTTTATTAATATGAAGTCAGTTATACCCTCATGTCATCCCAAATCTGTATTCCTGACTCCGAAAATGATATTCAACGAAAAACAGTATGTGAAAACTGATATTCCGAAGTGTGCATCTGATGGACACTTTACTATCCCATGAGGCCATGGGAGAGGAGTTGTGATAGGCAGTTAAGCTGTAGGTCACATGACAATGACAACATGACCAATGTAGTATGTCCAGATTTCATTCATACTGTATAGAATGTATGTTTTTAGCAGTCGCCAATTAAGTTCTTCATCAAATGTAGTACGTACTTATTATGTAATTTTGGACGCAGAATATTATTACAATTTTTTTTATATTAAACACAAATGCAGATGTTTTGATAAACTCAAGTTTAAGGATTTACTGTATGTTCATGGGTGTATTAGGGGAAATAGTTTTGAGGTAACCTTTGTTAAAATTGTTAGGAAGCACATCTGTTTGTTTTTTTTTGTGGTTGTTTTTTTTCCCCAGTTGCTAAGCAATTACCACATTGCCCAGGTCATGGTCCTCCAAAGACCTCATAATTGGTTGACTCTGACACATTGACCCAGACCCATTAGAAGAGACACCTTGGGTTCAGGTCAAGTATGATAGACAGCTACATTTGTCGCCCCTGTCACTATTTCTAGTAAGTTAGCCCTTTGGCAGCCTTGAAGTTGTCATGCTAATTGTTTTGGGTCAAGGGCAGACTGCAGATCTAGCGACTTGGTTCACAGGTATGTCAATGCACAGAAAGAAACCAGACAGAATTATCTTGTGGACTTAAGCTACACTTCATTGCCTTCTACAGTACTGTGCCTAGTTTTGAACTAAGTAGAAGTGAGAAACCCCACAGCAGTTAACAAGTATGCAACCTGCTGAACCTTTTTTTTCAGTTTGAGGCTCTTTTACTCCCCCCATTCTCTATGTGATTGAGCGTCAACATTTCTAAATCACCCGAGTCTCAAATACGTGATTACGTTGGAGCTGTTTTCTGGGTCGGGGGCAGCAAGCGGAGCCTCCAGGGCATCATCCCTCCCTGGGGTGTCAACACTGATCCATGCTTAATCCAACAACCTGGTGCCCTGATCCCATGGGGTCCAGAGAAACCCCAGACTGAACCTTATTACCACATCTGTCTTCAGTAGAGGACGACAGCGCACGGAGCATGGAGCAAGCCAGAGGACAGACTGTTCACCAGATAACCAGACCGTTACTGCTGGGAATAGTAATGTTGGGGATGCGCTTGTTTTTGACCCTTGTCTCTAAAATTAATGGCATTATAAATTATGAATGCTTAATTTCAGCATTACCATCAAATGAAGATAAAAAATTGTATTAGGAAAGAAATACATTTTCTTAGCACAATACAAAATATATTTTCTATTTATCATGAGCTAGTGTGACATATTTGTGCAGTCGTGTAGTTCTTCAGTGGCCTGATAATAACACATTTGAATTCAGCTTCATTTTATTTGTTGTGCAGTTTTCTGCTTGAATTGACAATATTAATGTATTTCCGTTCAGTTCCTCTGAGAATGACCTTTCACAGAGTTGTTGTTGAATCCATTGTGATATTGTATTATCAGTGTAAGAGAAGGGGCTTTTGGTTTGGAGGTTTGCACAAATTTGGAGGTTTGACAAGTGAGTGGCATGCGGCTGCTGGTGGAGGCTTTGCAGTCTTCTGTTTGTTCCTGTAGAGCAGATGTGTGTCAACTATGGGTGAGGGGACATGCATCACCTGACAGAGGACACAGAGTCAAAAAAAGAGCATAGTGAAAGGTAGAAAGTAAGAGAAAGAAAAGAAATGGGTCATTTGACTTCAAAATAATAATAAAAAGGCTGATAGGTCCAATCAGATCATTACCACATGGCACAAGCTGATTGGCCTCTGGTGATTTTGCAGCCAATGAAATAGCTTGCTCAACATTTCAATGCTGGTTCTGTGTTCACTGTTGGCAAGCTCCTCTATAGTTCCTATGAAATGCTCCACCTCCCCCAGCTCCACCTGCCTAAATCTGCCACAGGATTTATGTATGTCTATTCATTTGTGGTGCTCGGTCCATTGCACTTTTAACAGTGTTTCTCAGAAATTGCTTACTGCACCTTTAAAATTCCTAAACTACTTCCTAACTTTCTTCAACCAGGCATGGCTCACTCGAGAGCCCCGCCCTCCACAGAGGCCTCAGCCAACCAACAAATCCAAACGCATCCTGACTGACAGGCAGAAAGCTAAAAAACGCGAGCACTCCCCTCACTATTTTTTCCTGTTTTTATATTCTAGGCCTGCCACAGGGACAGGTGGGATTTCTCACGACACCTATTTCAGTGACTGTCAGGTGGTAGGGATTTTTGATTTGCGCTATTCCAAAAAGCTACTTAAATACCATTGAAATGCAACAAGAATGAAATATCACCTTTGAGCGCACTGTAAAAAAAGGTATGAGAATATGTTGCACATGTTGGTTACCAGTATAAGTTTGTTTTGGGCAGTTTGAGGCTGGTTTTAGCTGGTCACTCATCATGAGTACACCGATCAGGCTGGTTAACGTGCAATATCAACTAGCTTAGCTGTTAGCCACCTTAGAGAATGAGACTCATGCTTTAATGCATAAAGAAAAATGAGGCTCATGTTTTATTGCTTATGTCACCTTGTAAAAACAATAATGCTTCTTTATGAGCTGCTTGGTGTTTTGAGCTCTGCTGTTATAAAGATGAGTGTTGTACCTCTGAAAGATTATACAGCGGTTTGCTTTGAGGCAATATATATGCTAATGCTTGCCACAACTTCCGGTTTCAACAGGAAATACTTTAAAACAAGAAAGAAAGGTTTTTCAAACATTTTTATTTTGTCTTTAATGTCTTAAATCAGATATAATGATACCGTTATTGTGTGATCAACACCTTATTCTCAGCTTGTTCAGTATTCCATGTATTATATCATCCTTAATAGAATGAACTGAGAAATGAGACTGGCCAATGCAATACTTTCCAATAACGCTCTATGTTTAGAAAGTAAACTATGTGAATTAGATTTACAGTGAAAGGAAAACGAGTTTAATTGCAGTTTAGAAGCAAAGGGAACATATAAAGGGATCATGTGTAATAAAGCACTCAAACGCTACTGTCCTCCTCCTCCCTATAAACTCAGCAAGATACCTGACCACTACTGTGTGCCAGAAGAGTGCCAAACCATATGCCTGAGATATATTTACTCTTCACCAGACGCTTGCTACATTTCCAGTTCTTTTTTTTTCTTCTTCTTTTTTTTGGAACATATGTGCATGTTTATAATAATAGTGGCATTATACTGCACTAAATGCAAGCTAGTTTATTTGATTTATTTATGAACCCTGAAGTTTTCATGATGTTATTTCCCCCTTTTAAACGCCTTCGACAAGCTATACTTTCAATTTAACCCTCACAAAAGTACTGTGGCGAAAAGTGCTGCTGGGTAGTAACTGAAACATTATTATGGATTACATAATCAGATTCCAAAAATTAAGAACTTGCAATTAGATTATAATACATTTTAAAATACTACAGTTACTGTTTTTATGACATGAATTCACGTCATTTGATATTTACATGATTCCTCAACTTTTTTTGTCAGCTGAACCTCTTTGACCTAAAGTAGACCTTATTAATTAGGATTATCCTACCCAAATCAATACAATAAACGAGTTAAAGTAAAAAAAAAAAGTACTTTGATTATATTGTATTGTAATGGATTGTTACTAACTTCAATCTTTTTCATGTAATTTGCCATCTGTAACTGGTTACAATTTGTAAGTAATCCACCCAGCACTGGTGGTGATATTATACTTTCATGTGTTGGTTTACAGAATGATTTCTATACTCATGCTCAGTGGTATTTTTAGTGTTTACACTTTATTCCGATATTGCACTTTAGACATTCTACTCACTATAAGTAACTTTGCAACTACATGTCAACCATCCATCCATCTATCCATCTATCCATCTATCTATCTAAAATTATTTTAAAAATATAATTTTAACACTCTTACGACAGGTTTTTCTACAATATCGGTAAAAAAACGTAACGACTCAATTTGGTTGCCGAGCACAAAACAACTGAGAAGTTGGATCTATTTAAGTGCTCACATGCAGATTTGCATTCATGGTCTGTGAAGCGTACTCTTGACTCGCAGTAAGACTCACTGTGCACATAAGCAAATGGACTTGTCAAAACGCTTTGTGAGGGGAAAACAGTCGGTTTATCTTAAGTGAATGTAAACATACAGGACAAGAACAGATTGGATTTGTCAAAATATAGGATCTGTATATTATGCAGTTGCTGTTTATCAAGCCATTATTATTAATTGAACAACATTAAGAAAATAAAAACTGATGCAATGTGTAGTTGATTGAGAAATAATTGACAGTTATTTAAATAAAACTTTATTCATGTTTAGAATTATAGTAGTATATAAAAAAAGAAACAATCCATGCATAATATATATATATATATTTTTTTTTTAAAAGCTTTGAAAAGAACAAAGGGACATTTTCTAAGATAATGGTCAGAATGTCTGTATTTTTAAATAAGTCTTTCAAACTTGTTCATTTGTCCCTAAAAAAGTGGACATTTCTGGCCCTCCGTTTCTTTGATTTTGTTTCATAGATGCATAAGTTTCATAAATATTATATGATTATGTTTCAAGCTCGAGGGGAACATGTATGCAAAGCCTACAAAATTTTATCAGTTGACAAACTGTAAAATATAACAAGATGACAGAGCCCTCTGCCATCAACACCATAAATGCTGAAAAATCATCTAGATGCTGGCAGTTTGCAAAGCTGCATCTGATGATAATAAAAATGTTCTTACTTTCTGTGTCAGTGTCAAATATAGGAATAAATATAGGAGAGAATATAAATACAAAACATAGTGCTCGACATTAAGCCTTGCTTGTACAAGACAAGAAGTTGCTTGTCTAGAGCAGTGTGTTTCTCAAACTTTTTCAGCCCAAGGACCACTTTATCTTCCAATTTTTTTCTGACGGCCACCTAACAGAATCCCACTCTAACACGCCCTAAAAAAAAACAACAAAATAGGAAGGATAAACTAAATTTAAGTTTAATATGCAACTGTTTCATGTCAAAAACGAATTATTCAAACACAAATGCAATGATATGATCCATTTTTCCGTTATTAAAACACACTGACGTCAACCCCCCCCCCCCCCCATTATAATAATGTGTGTGTGTGTGTGTGTGTGTGTGTGTGTGTGTGTGTACTCTGAAGCAATATTCTTATCCGTGTTCTATTAGCTTTTACATATTTAAATCTACACATTAATGATATTTACCACAAGGGCTTTGTTTTTCTGAAGATTTCCTGAATCTTCTTAAAAGAATGTTTCATCTTTTATTTCAAATCCGGTAGTGGCCAATGACCGTCTAATGAATGAGTCTAATGAATGAGTCTTTGAGTCAATCTATGAAACGATTAGTTCAAACAGCTGATTTATTAAAGAAAAAAGCAGTTGTTTTAGAATTTGTCATTGAATCGTTGACTTAACCGATTCTTTCAAAATGCTGAATCATTCAGTAACGCAACACTATTAAGTGTTAATTGCTGTAAGATGATATGGTTCTGATGTGATTTTTTTTTTTTTTTTAACTATATTATTGCTGCTGAAATAAAAGAAAAAGTCAATATTGCTCCTTAAACGTAAGTGAATTAATTTTGACTACTTGTTTATTGATGTGTTGTATGATATCAATGAGTGTCACATTTTCAATAACGTGGAAAACGGCACTCTTCTGTGATGTTGCTTAACGATTTTGATTTCTCCACGAGAGGCTGGGCGAGCCTCAACAGCGGAACCTTGTTACTATGTATCATTTGCCACTTATATTGAATGTAATATTATCAGACTCATTATCGGGTTTTGCTTGTTGCCTAGTATTTTTTTTGTTACTGAAGTTTTAATCTGGTGTTTTTTTTTTTTTTTTGGTGAAGTTAAACCACTTTAGCACACACAAAAAAACATCAGGATCAGCTCCTTAAATAAAAACTGAGGGTAGAGGTGCCGTGTCGCCAAAGAGAGGGACAGACAGACCGCACACATCCCCACAGCGAAAGACCAGATGGAGAATCTAAATCAGGCCACAAGGTTATAAATATGGCCGAAAAAAGTGCACGGAAGCATACAGCTGTAATCACCACTTATTTTTGATTCTCTCATACTAGCGCACACTGGAGCTACTGCGTATATTCACGGCATTGCTAAGTCTACGATGATTACTTTCCGTGTTCAATGAATGAAATTCATTGTTATACATTGTCAGGCTGCTATCTAATAATCTGGGAAAGTAATGTAGAGACGCTGGCACACCAATAGTGCCGGTTTATTCCATTTCCCTCTGGTAGATTTATGTCCGTCTGACAGATGGGAGATTGAATGTGGAATTGGGGTGGTCCGGACGGTCGCTTATCATCCCTTATCAGATGCTGTATTCTTTCAGAGGAAGGCTTCCTTTTTCAAGTAAAGGTGCCGCCCTATGGGTTTTGGCCACAAGGTTAACATGAGAACCCTAGAGGTTCAATTAAGACATCAGAGAGCAAGTGGTAATAAGCAGTGGTTGGATCTCAAGAGGAAATTTGATCTATTTATCACCCTGCTTACATGCTAACATTTATCACACTACATTAAAGAGAGGCTATCAGTCACACATGTTACACTTGGTAGACAAAAAAAGCTGGGGCATGACAGGGCAGACACACACACACACACACTTTCGCTCGATGAAACCTCAACCCACTGATTAGCATAAGCCACTTGCCCCACTGGGATACCGTATTTTCCAGAAGAAGAAAAAAGTCATACCTGAATAAAAATCATACTGGGTTAAAAATTATGGAGCCCAGCACATGACATGTGGACAAAAATATGGCAGTCCAGTCATTTATAATTTACCAGTAACTGACTTGTGTTGACCAATATTTTCCATTGTTTAATGAAAAATAAAACAGTCATTTAGCTGTAAAAAGATGGGAATTGAGTACAGAATACAGAAAACAGAATACAAAGATGACATATGGCTTTAAGGCCCTGATATATTCACAGCAATGTGAATTGTTCTTCCCTTTGGAGTAAAAAGGGAGTACCAAATATCTGAGCAGAAATGTTACTGTTAAGTTGAGCATGACAGATATCCATCGCATATGCAGATTGAAATCTAAATGTTTTTTCTTCTTCTTCTCACTAACATTCAAATGTTAAAACTGAATAAAACACCAACAATAAAAATAACTAGCTGATATCACCATCAGTTCATGCTGCGGTTAATACTTTTTCTGACAAGCGTATGCAGTGAGACCTGTTTTCCTGTTTGTTGTTGACCTGTTTTTGACGTTCGACATGGCCTGTTCTGCTCTCCAGTAAAAGTAAAATCATGCTCATTAATTTAGTTCTTTATACAATATATTGTTTTTCAGCAAACAGCTTTACAGTATTAAACATTAAAAATCCGTGTCACTTTCAATTAGAATTATAACTTGATTTTTTAAAACATTAGTTTAATGTTTAATTTTAAATCTAAAATATTCTGTTTTTATTTGCATCTTACCTGGGGTGCGTTTGCCGTACGTAACTCGCTGCTTCACTGCCACAGTACGATCCATCGTTTGAACAAATCAACTAGCTAGTCACGACTATTTCCCGAAACCGCATTGTCGCTATCCTGTCGATCAGCCACCTTGGTGAATGATGTCATGCAGGTGGTGGAGTAATAACTTCTTTAAATGAATCCGTTTGATATCAAATTAGATTAGATTAGATTCAACTTTATTGTCCTTATGCAAAGGACAAGTACAGGGCTAATGAAATGCAGTTAGCATCTAACCAGAAGTGCAAGAATATAGTGTTTTATATACATATAAGTATGGAGTATATAAAGCTATGATTTACAGAATGTACAGTTAAATTGCTACATACATTATTAAGCAAAATATGTACAGAATATTAATATGAATGCAATATAGGGATTATATGTACATTATGAACATTGTAAGGGTGTAGTAGTAGTCTGTAAATGTGATTTGCAATGCAATACATCACTAAATGTTCCCTAATGGATGTTTGAATGTTATCAAGCAGATATTATTGCATTGGTTACGATTGCTGAGCAAGTTAGCTGGTTGGTTGTTTGGTTAGATTGTCAACATGTTTATTACTAGCTACCCAAGTAACACATCTAGTTTGATGGCAAAGTCATTTGAATGTATACCTCTTTCACAGAACCGATAACACAAGATGACGTATTATGTATGTATGGAACTACACACCCCAAGCATTCCATGGGGTTGGATATCATTCCAAATGTTGCTTCTTTTCTATATTTAGAGAACTATATTTAAAGAACTGGGTTGTTAGCCGTTTGGTGACAGGAAACCCTAAGACCCAGTGGACTGTCAAACAGAAGACAATGGGATTTCTACATTTAAATTAATTTTGTGGCGAGCAGGGCGGGCAAGAGCCGCGAGGGAACGGCGCGAGGCCGGTGACGCGAGTGATAGTGAGCTTCAGCTGCTCGGCACACCGGTCTCGTATCTCTCACGGATCAGGCCTGGAATTTATGTTGTGTTTTATTTTGTTTGTGTGGGCAGCCGTCGCCGTGAGGAACTGCCGCCCTTTTAATTTTCTTTTTATTGTTTGTTTTTGAGTTTATTAAAAAGTATGTTGAACGTTCGCCTGTTCCTGCCTCCTTCCTTCCATTGAACCCCGTTACAAATTTATTTATATTTTTATGCAAATAATAAGTTTATCTATACTGTATATTCTGTCTTAATTCTATCTTAAGCCTCTTAGAATGGACAAAGAGTAGATATCACTCTGAAGACAAAGGCATTTTAGGGAGTTAGGAGGTGTAACAGGCCGAGAATGACCTTCAGAAAGGAAATTGCCACTGTAATAACGTCGCAATTGGTGGGTGCCGACCGGCGACATACACCCCCCTCGGCGTAACCTGAAGGGGACGTGACATTTCACTGTGGCTCTCTTGATGAAATTTCTTGACAAAAGACCCCGATAACATCTATTTTCTTCCCCCTGTCTACACAAGTGTCTTATTGAATTGCCCCCTTTGAGTCTCTAGAAATGACATCACTTCACCTGCGAGGGTGTATTTTCAAAGTGCAGGCTTTGTTCCCTAGATAACACCGATGGCCTCACTTTGAAGGGTTTGTTACTGAAGAAAACGAGAGATGAAACAGATGAAGAGATTGTCTTTGAGAAGATGGGGAATGATGTGTAAGTTATGAATAGCCTGGAGGTGGAGTAGAGGTTATTGTAAAGCAGATGACCTTTGAATGGGACCCATAGGACTTCACTGCCATCTGTGCCCGCTGGGCATCTCTAATCCCTCTGCCACCATCCTCAGCAATAATTGGTACCCACACACTGGCATCGTTCCCATACATTTGATCTCTCTCTCTCTCTCTCTCTCTCTCGCTCTCTCTCTCCCCCATTTGAAAATAATTAACAGTTTTGCAGATTTCCAGGGTCTGAAATGAACACTTGACAAGCAGCAAAAATAATGCTTAGTTTAAAGTGTAAATTAAGAATGATGGCATGATCATTTCTTTTTTTAATTGATAAGTGATTTTGATCTCAAAGCTACATCATTCCATTGTCATATGAACAAAATAAATATTATTTAAAGATGAAGAGTGAAATTTGTGCATCACTAGTGGCAATAAATGAAACTGCAAACATAATGACAGGTTTCTCAAACACTCTTGTTAGAAATTGTAATTTTTCTCTTTTTCTATTTTTCCTTTCTGTATTTGTACTTGCCAGGTGAAGTATAAGAGACTCCAACTCTGCTTTCTTTCTGGCAATCTATATGTGTATGTGTAATGGAGGCCAGCTAGTAAAGAGCTGTGCAAGCAAACCTCACTCGCTTGGCCTCAATAGACGCACTAGCGATATATGCTAGAGCCATGCAGTCTTTTCTAAATAAAATTGAAAGTAATTATGAGTAAATTATTTATATAGCACATTTAAAAACAGCAAAGCTGACCAAAGGGCCAAACAGAGAAACAACAAAGAGTCAAATAGAATGACAGAATAAAACAAAATAATAAAAACAAGAAAAGAAAATTAAAAAATGTAAAACACTCGCGAGTAGAGATACACTTTCCGTATCTTTTTAAAAATGATAATAGAAGGTGCAAGGCAGATGTCCAGTGTCCCTTTTAGTGCACCCGCTTCACATTCTGATTCTAATTCCACTCAAAGCCATGTGAGTAAGACCAGTCACAATGGTGCCGTGACCCGGACAGGAGTGAGGTATAACAGAGGGTGAGTATAACAGAGACCAATTAGTGAAGAGCTGTGCAAGTAAACTTCACTCCCCTGACTTTAAGAAGTGTACTAGCTGTTGCAGTCTTTAGTGTCCTTGTTAGTGCACCTACCAACAGGACCAGTCACATTGGTGCCGTGACCCGGATGGGAGTAAGGTTTAGAGGGGTGAGTATAATGGAGACGAGCGAGTGATGAGCTGTGAAGGTAAACTTCACTCCCCTGCCCCCAAGAGGTGCACTAGTGACTCCCATAATCAGAGTGGTGCGAGTAGGACCAGTTGATTTTGCATATATTTGTATATATTTATATCCTTTAATATACCAGTCTTTAAAAACAACATTGACTTTTAGTGAAGTTTGCTTCATGTTACCACATACAGTATAACAATGTTCACGCACCCTTTCACAATGAATCTTGACTCTTGTCAGATTTCTTTGAATCCTGTTGAAGCCATCAGAAACTCACATGCCTTAGGAGGGCTGTCTGGATTCGTCTGTTTGCTTGTTCTTTACACCATTGTGTTGCATTGCAATGCCTGGCATCATATGTCTGCCTCTTCTAAAACGCAAAAGCCCCCTGCCAAGAGGAATCCTATTTTACAGTTGACTGCACAACAAAAGTAAAATGCAGCCTTGATTTGGAACCACCATAGGCAGATGAGGAAGAATTACTGTCAGATTTACACTGACCTTGACCATGGACACCACAGGAACGTCTATGTGCATTTAACAAGTGGTGCCAGTGTTTTTTCCCCCTCTGGGAAGCTCCAAATATAGAGTATTTTCTGTCTATTCTTTTCTTTTCTTCTTTTCTGTCTCAAATATGGTTCAGTATATGTTGATTTGAAGTTGTTGGCACTGGTTTTGCTGTGTTTATTCTTGGCGTGCTTTTCTTTCCACGCTTTGTCCTACTTTCTGCACTTCATTTTCTCATTCATCTCCTTCAGCGCCGCTGGATGGAAGCTCCTCTTGCCCTCTTGTGCTCTCGGCTGTAGAAAAGTTCCACCCATGATCAAAGCATCTCTCCCACATCCTGATGGTGGAAACAAAAAGAAAGAGCTCTGCTATATAACAGTAAGGTCTCAGGAGGGATGCGCTGCTCAGATATCTCCCCCTCAATGTTTCTTCACTCTCAGCCCTGCTTTAAGGAAATTGAGCTTTATCATTACTACAATGTTCTATAATGCTTGGCACCTTTAAAAAAAACAATAATGGCTAAGTTGCACTTGATAAAAGAAGATGGTTTAGTATTGGGGATGGTGATTTATAAATACATTAATGAAAATAAAGTTAGACAAAAATATTAGATATCTACACTGTAGATGAGGTCAAAGGATGGCGAGAAAAAAAAATAAACAGAATAAGCTTCAATATAATAAAAATAATAGTGCAAATCAACACTGTGTACTTAAACAACACCACACAATGACTACAGAGAATTAAGTACACAGGAAAATGAACAAAATTACAAACCGCCATGACAACTAATGATAAATGGAACACAGGAAAATGGAAACAATGAGAAACAATCCATGAAAACAAAACAAAAGCAATCTAAATCTGACAGTTGAAGACTTGCAGACAACGCTGTCAGTTCATAAAGTGATCAGCTGTTTCTTCACAGAAGTAAACATACTGAACTGGTATGGAAGCCACAAAACAAAGTTGTTTCTGAAAAATGCATATTCTCCTAGGATGAAGTTAGTATGTACATATTTTTGTCCCAAATCGTTTTATTTTAATGGAAAACTATGTGAGTGAAGCTGTGGAGTGGCTTGACTTTGATATATGAATTTTATAGATGTGGCTCTGTTTCTCTCAGTGTGCGACCCTCTTTACACGTTGTTTGGCTAAAGTTTGAGGCTCCTTTTAAGGGAAGGGCAATGCCATGTGATAGAACAATTTCTGAAATGAAAACCCTGCCAAATTGGCTAGTTTGTTGATATTCGTTACCTGCCACGGCTGATTTTCACCTGCATTTGGAAGGTGTTAAAGGGGACCTCTAATGCCCCCTTTACAAGATGTAATATAAGTCTTTGCTGTCCTCAGAATGTGTCTGTGAAGTTGCAGCTCAAAATACCCCATTGATTATTTGGGTGTGAGCAAAAACACGCCGTTTCTCTGTGTGTCCCTTTAAATGCAAATGAGCTGCTGCTCCCTTCCAGCTTTCCAAAAGAGGAAAGAGGGCGGAACTCTAACAGCTCACGCTTTGGATACTTAGAAACTGAAAAGTTGGAGAATCTCATGCAGCCAAAACGATGATTAACGGTGTTCGGCCTTACATTGTCAACTTGAGTCAACACTGATGGAGAGACTCGGGAAGAAGTTATACATTTTAGAAAATGCAACTGGAAGTTTCTGAATGGTTAGAGGATAAATTTATGTAGTTGCTGTGTTGTTGATTCAACTCATCGACTAGCACAGGGGTAGACAAGTTCGCTCCAAGAGAGCCACTGTCCTGCAGAGTTTAGCTCCAATCCTGAAAAAAAAAAAAAAAACTCGGGGGCAGGGTTTATGTACATGTTAGGGTTAGTGATGTCACTAACCTGGGAAGAAGCTTGTTGTATCCCTACCAGCCATTTGTTATATATTCTTTAAAAGAAAATATCTCCCTTTGTATTGAACTTTGAGCGTTGTAACTATGCAGATGTTGTTTATGCTCAAACAGGAACATTACATACTAACTAAAGTTTAAAAAGTGAAATCATAATCATCTTACAAACACTTTTATCCAAAACGAGTTAACTTGGAATACAGGAATGTTATACAGACTAGACCATTTAGAAAAATGACGTTTTGCTCATGTAAAGATTGTTCTTCACACTCATGGTCAGCTGTAATTTTTTTTCGAAACCAACCTCCCTCGTGGTGGTTGATTTATTGGGTTGAAGTGCTCATGTAGGATGGGATTGGTGAGTTTCATTAAACTGGCTGAAGTGTGCCTCTGTATGGAATGATTCATTGTGAGTAACAAAGAGCAGCCTGGACTCATAATTTATGAATCATTAGCACAACCATCAGGATTTCTGAACAAGGTGTCTTGCTGCCAACACTTACTCACTCTTCTCCTTGTAGATTTTTGCTGGGGGATTTTTCTGCAACACGGATCTCACTTATTATTTTTATGACTTTCATGGAGAAGTCATGAAAAGTCATGGTTTTTAACAGAGTGCTAGGTGTGTGAAGTGTGACAGATCGCTACAGAGCTCCCATGGGAGCGGGAGAAGGGATGTATTCGTGTTGAATACAACAATTTAGAAATCGTGTTGTCTCGAGTCAAGTTTTTAACTCATGATCATGGATGTGTTAAAATAGAATCAGGTAGCATTAAAATTCACTGGAATTCACAGAAATAGTTGAAGTAACGGTGAGGTCATTATTTAAGTCATACCATGAAACACTGAGTATTGAGTATATGAGTGTTATGAATCATATTATATAATTTTTTTTTTTCATTTTGCTATGCCACATTCCATTATCTATAACATGAAATAGCAGTAACACTATTAACTTGTTGCTAATGCTTATTAGCATGTATAGGCCAATTACTAGAATATTGGCTGTTTATTAGTACTTACTTATAAAGCACATGTTAATGCCTTATTCAACATCCCTTAATCCTATCCAATAACCTAAACCATATATATATATATATATATATATATATATATATATATATATATATATATATATATATATATATATATATATATGTGTGTAAGAAATTGATCAATTTAGTTTTGCACATCCCTGCTGCGAAATAAGATGAATTGAGAAATATGTATCACATTAATGTAATGCATTTAGAAAGCACTGAATAGTGATAAAAATGTTGAAAACTGACTCCTCTGTTCTGTCTCGGATCATAAGATCATTTATGGAGCTGGTAAGGACACAGTGACATTGAGCTTTAGAGGACAGCGGTTTGTGAGTGTGTGAGAGAGATTAAGGGACTGGGGTGGTTCTCATTGTTCTTGTTCATGTGAAAGGGGGTTGGTCTTCCTGGTGGGTTTGGTAAGGTTGCATATTCCCACAGATGGGTGTGTGAGTGTGAACTCATAAATGCATGGAATACTAATGAGCAGTCTGGGACAGAGGGGGGTTGTGCTGGGACACACACAGACACGCATCTGAATCTGTGAAGGAATTTGACCCACACTCTAAGATGTTTGATTCAGAAACAAAATTTGAGGCACACATTTGTGGTAATGCGTTTATAAGCTATAGGACAAAATATAATAGATATTATAAGTAATATAAGTAAGTATTTAAATTTATTCTTTTTTTTTTTTTTTTAATTTTCAACATTTCGCATATTCTGCAAGGTGTATTTATACTTATGACCAAAATGTACAAAAGTTTTTTCAAGTAGAATGCTGACAAAATTTAAAAAAAAAAATGGTTATTGTAATAGAAATAACATATTTATTCATAAATAATATATTTGTATTTTAATGTATGGAGCAATGTTTATATTAACTGATGATAAATGAAAGTGTGCTGTACATGAACACATCTGTATGGAAATGAGATGCTTTTGGCTGTTTGTGCAGACAAGAGAATTTGATATATGAGCTACTTCATTTATTTTACATCTCATAGGAAGTATTTTCATGGTCTGGATATTGAAATCTCACTCTAATCAGCTCCGACCAAAGGTAAACACCCTGAGAGAGGGTTTAAAGTGTGACCACTTTTAGAATGACGCTCACACATTCTCCTGTGCACACTTTGTTGTTGTTATTTATCTTGTACCATTAGATTAGCTGAAAAGTGGGACTTCCTTTCCAACAGCCACCATATTGAACGTTTAATTTTAGGTTTAGGTGTTCATTACTGTTGTCAATCATTAAATGTGATTTTCTCTGCCTTTAGGCCGATTATTGATTTTTCTTGACTGTCGGAATCGGGAACAGCTTTTATGGAAAAGAGTGTTTGCACATTCTGCTAAACATCTCTTTTTGTTTTTCAGTGAAAGGGGAAAATTGTATGGGTTTTGTGAGTGCTCAGTTTTATATTGCCCTTTTAAAAAAGTCTTTGAATTATGGTTAAAGTTTACTGTCGAATGTACCGACAAACATTTATTTATATATATATAAATATGTATGTGTGTATATATATATATATATGCATGAAACCTTGATATTACAGGAATAACAACAATTCTGCATATATATATATATATATGCAGAATTGTTGTTATTCCTGTAATATCAAGGTTTCATGCAGTGTTAAATTCACTACAGAGTTCTGGAGCTCTGGGTCAATCCAATACCTGATGTTTGACCTCACATGCTTCATGAATTTACTGCAGTCCATAGGTGAAAAGAACATTTTCTCAGCCTGTATTTTCATTATTTTGGAGAACTAAATGGCCTCCAGACATTTCATATACACTTTACTGAGAAAGACTAGATCCAGGTGTCTTGTTTTACGGCGTTCCTGAACTCCTACCTGCGACTCAATATTATACGAGTCAGTGTGAGTAAAGACAGCTGTGGAAAGGTTTACGTGAACCTGACGCTGCTTGATGATTGATGGTAGAAACGTTATCACAAGATGCAAAGCCTATTGGATCATGGAAACAATGACCTCAGTGATGTGGCATCACAATTACAATCACACATTGTCAAAACTGAGAAAAGTTCAAGTTAAGATTCAGCCGAAATTGCTTTGCAGCAGATGATCTGTATAGCTGTATGTAGTGTGCTTTTTACCAGCAGGAATCTGTTATTAAAAGCAACAACCATATATAAGGTTACTGGTTTTTTTTTAATTATTATTATTATTTTTATGTACTCTGCAATAAATCACTAATACCTAAACAGCACCCTCTCTAAGGATAGTTTCACAGGGATAACACAACAAAGAAAAATTGTATGACCACTTTGTTTAAAGTAATAATATATATTATATATTATATTTTTTATTTTATTTTAACACACACACACACACACACACACACACAAACATTTCAAACTGTACGTGTTTGGCGCCGCAATGAAGGGTTACAGTTAGGGGTGTAATGGTACATGTATTGGCCCTGAACCGTCACAGTACGAACATCATGGTTCGGTGCATACAGACAATGAATACAGTCAGTCACAGACGATATAGATATGTTCACATGTAAACTCTCAACCAGTGTTTAAACCACAGAAAGACATCAACAAAACAGCTTGAGAATAATATCTCATATAGCATTACATTTACCTCAGGCAAGTCATTTAGTGTCCACAGCATATGAGAAATTAACTCTAGAGGGGAGCATTTCACTAGATATATGCACTATATTCATTTATATATTCATTGTATATACTTTACCTATTAGTAATATCTTATTTGATGAGTTAGTTAACCCAAAAATGAAAATTCTGCCATTAATTAATCACCCTCATGTCGTACACCCGTTCATCTTTCAAACACAAATTAAGATATTTTTGATGAAATCCGATGGCTCAGTGAGGCCTCTATTGCCAGCAAGACAATGAACACTTTCAGATGCCCAGAAAGCTACTAAAAACATATTTAACACATATTCATATATGTACAGTGGTTCAACTGTAATTTTATGACGTGACGTGAATACTTTTTGTGTGACAAAAAAAAAAAATAATGACTACATCTAGTGAAGGCCAATTTCAAAACACTGCTTTGAAGCTTTACAAATCTTTTGTTTGAATCAGTAGTTCAGAGCACATATCAATCTGCCAAAGTTTGAGCTTTTGAAAGCACATGAACTATTGAAACTTCTAATCCCTTATGTGAAGCCTCGATTACTGAAATCACGTGACTTTGGCGCTCCGAACCACTGATTCAAAGCAAAAGATTCTTAAATCTTCATGAATCAGTGTTTTGAAATCGGCCATCACTAGATATTGTTGAAAAGTCATTATTTTGTTGATTTGGCACACAGTTTTTGGGTGAACTAACCCTTTAATGTACGTTCAAAAAAATTTATCATGAAAACAAGTTATGACAATAACTGTGTAAATGATCATATTTCAGAAATGAATTGGAGTAGAAAGATACTAAAAAGAATCTTATACTTAGATTTAGAAGTTAATGCAAAACCTGCCTTGTGTAAATTATTTTTTTTTTTGAGTGTTATTATATCTACAAATATCTGCCTTAGCAGAGATTTTTTTTTAATTTATTTAAAGAGAGAGACGCAATTTGTTCACTAAAGCACTGTTTAATAAAAAAGAAGCAATTTTATGTTTAGTTTTCTCCCCCCTGCTCTACCGAACTGTGACTTCAATACTGAGGTACATACCAAACTGTCATGTTTGTGTACCATTACACCCTTAGTTACAGTGCAAAAATGGCACTAACCATCCGGAGGGGGGTTTCAGAAACAAAAAAGTGTGAAACATTTCTTTACCCGGGGTTAAAAGCAGGGTTTAGAATTTATTGTCAAGTCAAGTCTTAAGTGAGACAATCACATTTCCATACAGGATTCAGGTACGCAATCTGATGTCCTAAAGCTGCTAAAGTGATTGAGGAGAACACGGAGGCTGAATATGGCAGAGGTGTAATGGAACACTGATCCCTGCTGAACTTCCTGTAAGCGAACCCGTCGCTGGACCAGGAGCAGAGGGAAGCGGGGTGAGGGAAAAGCTCAATCAGGCGTCTATCTGCAGCGGGATTAATTAGCCTTTTAGACGGGTGGTCTTGAAAGTGTCGAGGCATCCGCATACAGAGGGCTTCTGGGACATGAAAGCTGTGAAAGCGAGGCGAAGCAGAGATACTGATTTGAGAATTTTTGTGCGTGTCGATTTAGATAGATGGGGAATGGTGGTTTAAGTACTGATGGAAAATAATTCCCATGGCCCACACAGACGTGCTTTAAACAGTTCAAACTCAAGTATATGGAGAGATACAGAGCGTAAACATGGAACGTGTAGAGTTCACTTATTTAGGGTCTGTTCATGGTTTTTGCATTTAAAAACATGAGACGCTGAGCACTGGAAAAGGAAAAAAAACGTAAGATATCTTTAGAAGTTGAACTTATTTTAACTCGATTGTAGCATTTTTAGAACACCGTTTCATGCGCGAGATGCTGCAAAAGATGCGAGACTCAAGTGCAACTATCTATCTAATATTTTTTTTATATTTTTTGCGTATATAGAATAAAATGAAAATTAATCAGAAATATAATATACAACACATATTCATTAGAACATTTCACTGCATGTCATTCTGTGTATGGTTTTATGATATGTAACATCAAAATAATAATCTTGTTAAATGGGTTTTCATTTGTTATTGTAAGACGGAGTATAGGTCTGGGACAAGAGTACAATAATAAAATGTATACATAAAAAGGCATTTCAGAAATAGCAAAAATAGAAGATAATGTTATAGTAAAAGGTTTTAATTTGACAGTTATATGACAAAAAAAAAAAAAAATGCCAAGAGTTGAAGAAATAGCCAGTCATACTTTAGCATAATACAAATACTTTCTTGTTCTCCGTCAACCCCCCTGGAAAGCAGTGATAATTTTATATTATTCTGCCCCTGGTCAGGATTTTTAGGACCCTGCACATGACGTAGAGTTTGTTTTGGAATAGTCTGGCCCCAAGACATTTCTGTGTGTGTGGTTTTAAACGCAAAGATTCCTTATGTTGATAAACCAAAATAGCAGCTGTCAGTCATATAGCCAGAGGTGAACACGCATCAGACAGGACCCCTCCCCCCCCGAAAAAAAAAAAAAAAAAAAAACGATGGAAACTGAGAAAACCCAAAATAAGCAGCTCAGAGAGTTGGCTTAGAGAAGCTTTCATGATGGCTTTCATCTTGGTGACAAGTCGACAGACTGTGCGGCTGTATGAAATAAGCGGTTAGATCTTCTTATATTCATGCATATTTACATATTTATTGTGCATTACATTTCAGTATGCACATTACCTCATTTTAACTTTGGTTAAGATGGTTATGTAAGCCATCGCATTCAATGCATATTTATAGAAACTAGATCTTCTGAAGAGCACTGTACTGCTTGTCACCATGATACTAGGTTGTTCTGGATGATTCCTGGGGCGTTCTGTGTTTACTAATGGTAAAAGTGTCTCTATATGGTTCCTAGGGTGTTCTGGATGGTTGCTAGGTGGTTGTTTACTTTCCCTCTGATATTATGGGGTCTAGATCTGACACAGACCCTCTTTCAATGTAAGACAATTGGATTTCTTATTGAAAGTGTGATTGTGTAGTTCAGTAACAAGTATGATGTCAGCTCAACTTGGTGATTTAAGCTGTTTTTTATTGCCAGCAGACTTTGAAACGAGCGCCTCTTTGATCAGCAATTGCAAAAAGAGGCTTACTTTGATAGTTCACTGCCCGTTACAAAGACTGACCAAATGAGCAAAGCGGCTTAACCCTGTTCTGAGGTTATTAATGTAACAGAAGTATGCAGCAGAAACGTGGAAATACATATGGTAAAAAGGCCCATTTGGGTTTGAGATTAATTTGCTCATACAAATCTCAGTAGGCCAAGAGTGTGAAAACTTGTAAATAAATTACACCCTTGTTGACCACTGCGGAAAACTGCATACTTACTTACATACTTTAGATTATGTCCTCTGTACCTTTTTTTTTTTTTTTTTTTTTTTTTTTTTTGTCATCCAATGTTGTGTATTGGCGTATATTCTGGCTCCAGTAGTAGAAATATTATTAAATGCAGTTTTAGTGACTTCTCTTCGGTGCTCAGAAACTGTTGTTGTAAAGATCTTGACAGCCCGACTGAAACCTCTGGGGGAAAAAACTGCCTCGTGTGCGTCAGAGAAGAAAGAGGTGTGATTATAGCCGAGTATAGCACAGTTTCTTGCTGATGAATTGTGTTGTGCTTTGCTTATCCCAAGGCGTGAAGATCAAGTGTTATTGTTAAGGTTTATAAGTAGGCATTTTAAAGGAATAATTTACCCATAAACTGTCATCATTTACTCCCCCTCATGTTGTTTAAAACCTGTTTTTTTTTTTCTTCCCTGATGTTTTTGATGCAGTGTTGAAGCAGCCCTTTGGTATACAATGAAAGTAAATGGTGTATACAACGAAAGTAAAGGGGCAGTCGAGCTCTAAAAAGTGGGGAAGCACTGATATTAAAGGTACATTCAGTAGTTTGGTGCAAATTTAGTAAGTTTTGCACATTGTGTTTTAATCATCTGAATGGTGTTGCCCGCTCTCTGTGTATTGCGGTATGTTGAAATGAGTTTTTTACTAAACGTCTGAGATAATCTTCACGTCATTGGCTGCCGCCTCTGTAGATACACTAGTAGGGTTGTATGATGATGGAACAGTGAACATTAGACAATGAAACACTTATTATCATGCGTTACCAGTGGTAGAATCAGTACCCCTATGTCCAAAGATACCAAAATACCAAAAATTGATCGTAGACATTGGTATAGCTCACAATGTTTGAAGATTTGATGGCGAAGAAAATCCTGAGTAGTGATGCCTAAGTGGCTTCTTTTATAATATGTTAAGGCAGGAACACACCAAGCCTACGGTCGGGCAGTTTTTGTTTGTCGGCCGACTAAGTTTTCTCACTGTGCTCTGCACCCTCGGCTGAAGTTGGTCCTCGTCGGCTGTTTTTCGGCCGATTCGACATGTTGAATCGACGTCGGGCCGGCGGTTAGACAGAGAACTCTGATTGGCTGGTCACTATAGCAAACGAGTCAGTTCACGTGAATATAACCAAAAGTTATGAAAGCAAGCAAAGAAGTCATGACGGCACAGACAGAAGGTTGTTCTAATTTTACGTCATCTTACTTGAGCACTCGAATACATGAATATTTTCATAATAACCTGAGCGGAGTGAAATGAAGAACGTGATCAGCATGATTGATATTCAAAACGGTAAGCAATGTTTATGGTTTGTATACTTGCAGTCTTAGTTTCGCTTTCCCTTTTTGAATGAAGAATATTGACAAATATATCTGCTTAAATAGACAGTTATCTCCTTTTCAAGCCACACATCATGTTCTCACGATGTGAAAAATACATGCCGGAGCAAAGAGGACACTGACAACACGTCGACAGACATATGAAACAGTTTCATATTTAAAATAACGTCATTTTTAAAGACGTTTAAACAATGAATACTGTATAGTGGCTCTTTAATGTGCCGTGACAGATCGCTGTAGTTCCTTCAAGCGGCTTGAGAACCAACCATCTCTTCATACTAGTTTATTTAAAGCATCAAATAAACATGAATAGACGTCAGAAGGAATGTTGTTTCAACGACGGAAAGATGTGAGTGCACACGATTTTTCAAGTTCAAGTTCACCAACGTTAATCTACTAACTCCCCTGACTGCTTTGTCAGACAAAAGGGCTCGGGGTACGGGGTTATGATTGGTCAGATCGCCTGTCAATCAAACTGTTTGAGAAGGATCAATTACGAGCTCTGTGAGGAATAATTTGAGTCAATTAGACATCACTATTGCATGTCTGGGCCCTCAACATATCTATTCTCTCCACTTTAAACAGGTTTGGCATTGAAACCTATGTTTAACAAACCAGTGTTTTATCAGCATTACACCCAAGTCAACCACAAACTCAGCAGTAATGAGTCCTTAACTTAAAATTTGCATACCTTTTGAAGTCATATCCATACTGCATGAGAATGTCTTAAGTTATATTTTAGTTTCCCTGCTGGCTGCTACAAATTTTCCCATTATTAATGGAAGCCAGAGAAGTGTGGGGTCATGGGAACTGGGTGAAACGATCACGTCTTCAAGATGGAGTTACTGCTCTCTCTCAGCATTTAGAGCAAAGGAACAACAAAGAGTGTTTACTAAAGGTTCTGTGCAACAGAGGGACGTCAACTTGCTCTCTTCATGCTGTGGATGTCAATCAAAATCATAAAGGAAGCGTTTGAAAATCCTCAAGCATTGAGAAGCACTCAGTTGGCTTAATAGCTCGGTCACTCGCACTTTGTAGGAGTTCACAACACTTATTTGGTGTGTGAACTGTACTGCAGCAAGGATTTTTTTAGCATAGGACCAGTTTACCAAAGCTGTCAGACAGACATTTTTGAAAGGAGGAAAAAGAGGAATATTTCACAAGCACTAATGCATTCCTTAGTCCCCCTTTTTATGTCTTCATGCACACTCCTCCAAATCTTCTTTGGACACGTCTGAAACGAGGCTTAAGAAGAGGGACTTTTGGTTCACTGTCATAAAAATGGCTTTATATGTAGAAGGGATTGTGGTATTAGTTTAAAGGATTTTACCATTCCTGTTCCTACCAGCTTTACCTCAATGGCTCCCCACATCTGAAGTCTGTTAAATCGGAGTTGAGAGCTTCTGATATCAATCTTAGTAATTTACAGTGAGACTGCAGTTTATCATCCCACATGGTGCATTAACTCTCATCTTTCTCCAAAAAATCTGAATAGTGCTGAATTTGAAGTAGCAGTTCATTGGAAAATGAAAATTGTCTTTATTTAATAACTTTTTTTTCAAATGTAATTTGAAAACCATATGACTTTCTTCCTTGGAATGCAAATGGAGAAATTATAAAGTAGCTACTTGTAACAACTAATACGAATTGCGTTATCAGATTACTTTTTTGACGTAACTAGTAAAGTGACACATTACTTTAAAATTTACAACTAAATATCTGAGTTACTTTTTCAAACAATTAATGCAACTTACTTTATTTTCTCATCTATTGACTGACAGCTCTCCTGTCCTCATTTAGAGAGAAATCGTGAAAGTGTCGAGGCGTTGCGTGTGCTGTGAAATGAATAAAAACAGTGAAATGCAAACCTGCAATAATTAAATGTTACAGGTCCTTTAATAGCCTTTATTTTTCCAAATATAAAACTTTAGTTTTTCTTTATTATTAGAAAACAAACAAGCAAGCCCAGCCCAGGTTAGGAAAAGTAATGCACCATTAGTTACTTTTTTAGGGTGAAACACAATATAGTAATGCATTACTTTTAAGAGTAACTTTCTCCAACACTTACCACTTCTATCAGTTGTATGATTATGTTTTAATCTTGAAAGCTTTAATCCCCATTCATCCAGTTCCATTCCAGTGTGCAATTGATTTCCATTTAAGAGCATTAGTACATTCTTCAAAATATCTTCTTTTGTGTTCCTTGTAAAACAGTCATACAAGTTTGGAAACAACATGAGAGTAAGTAAATGATGACAGAATGCTCATTTTTGATTGAACTATCCCTTTAAATTGGATTTAAAGGGCTTCATTAAAGTGTTTACATTTGGTGTGAATTTATACCCAAAGATCATTAACAGGGCCTGATTAACAGGGTTTGATTTGATCAATCTGGCTATTGACTGGAGACCACTGACATGTTCAGTGGACAACAGATCAATGGAGTTGAAGGGGGAATTTCTGAAAAGAGATGTATGGGTTTCAAGAAGGATATAGTAGCCATGTGGACAAATTGAGTTTCTGCCAAAGAACTGCAGAGGTCTATCTCAAGGGAAGTAGCATTGACATCTGCCTGTACAGCTGAAATTATTACTTTTTGAAAGATACCACTAGCTTTTATGGGACTTTAATTTGGTTAATTCTGCCTTAGCTTACAAACAAGACCGTAATGACTCAAACAACCAGAAGAAATTAATTACTTTTTCATGATCACTGAAAGGAAGTGCTTGACCTTTAGAAAACGTTCAGAACATTTATTATATACAAAGAAAGTAATACTTCATTCAGAGAGGATGCATTCAATTGATCAAAAGCGAAATTGAAAAGTGAAAGTGAATTTATGAAACAATTGACAAAGGCTCATGTTGTTAAAATGTATGTCTTTCAAATAATACAATTTTGTAAAAGAAGCATGCTGTTTATTAGTCTAAGTAACTATACATAATAGGTAAGCTTGCATATCTTTCCTTTTTGAAGTTGAGAATGAAGTTCAGGTTGTGATTGTTGTGTCCGATATCCTGCAAATCTCCTGTTATGAATATTTGGTGCGTTGCAGTATTTTACTGCGCTTTAGCAGCGTTAGTAACCACACAGTGCCTGTCGTTCCATGGCTTTGCATTTTATTTATCAATTGATGTTGCAATGATTTAAAAAAAAAAATCAAAACAACTTCAAGTCTAGTTTTGGTTTTGTTTTCATGTTCATGTTTCATGTCTTTATTTTGTAGTGTAGTCATGTTTCATGTTCCTGTTTGCCTTGTGCTCCTTTATGTTATGTCATGTGATTCCCTTGTTTGTCATATGATCCTGCCATGTCCTCCTTGTCATGTGCCTCCCTTGTTTCATGTTATATTTCTATTGGTTCATTGGTTAATTGTTCACAGGTGTTCCTTGTTTGTCCATTAGTCCATGTGTATTTAAGCCCTCATGTTTGCCTTGTTCCTGGTCTAGTGTTGTCCCTGTACCACTTGGTGAGTTTTATGCATGCCATGCCATGCCATGCCATGCCATGCCATGCCATGCCATGCCATGCCATGCCGTTGGATTTTCTAAATAAACTGCTTTTGGGTTCTGACTACAACTTGCCCGCTGTGGGATTGTATTACTTATATATACTTCTGTACTATATTATAATAATAATAATAGTAATAATTACAGTTGTTTTAAAGTTATTATCATGTCATGCAGTCCAAGTCAAGTCTCGAGTTATGATTTCAACTCATTGATCTGGTCACTGCAGTCGTTCACAGAATCCAAAACCGTGTTTGAAACTGATAAAAAAATCATCTTTTTTTTCATGGTCAGTGAAAGGAAGTGCTTTTACTTTCAGAAAATGTTTAGCCTCAAGTATATGTAATTATATGTGAATGGCAGTGACACAAATGAGTATATTCTACCCTTAGCAGATCTGTACAGGTGGAGCTGGGGAAAGTGGAGGGTTTCTAAAAGTGCACTGGAAACTGCTACAGCAAATGCTGACCAAGTATTTGATAGTTGAGCAGTGAGCTCATTTGCTACTTATACAGCAGGAAAAAATCAGCTGTGCCTATATTAAAATGTGATTGCAAGCAGATTGAGTTAAGGACCCCCCAGCCTGTGCCATCTAGAGTTTCAGGACAGAACTTTGTATTTACAAAAGTCATCTGTACTGAAATATATTGTAGTAATGTCTTAAATTCCATAAGGTCCTAAGTGAAGACAATTTTAATTTTTTGGGCGATCTACTTTAAATGGATCTAGCATGCTTTGACCTCTGTCTTCATTGGGTCAGTGCCTGCTGAGATTAATGCAGTCTGACCCGACCTTGTAGTTCCTCATAGCAATTCTCGTGGGTTGACAGCCTCTTTCATACAGCAGATCTTTTCTTGTATGTGTGAACTGATGAAGATGACACTAATGAAAAACAATGGCTTATTTATAGTGATTTGACCTTTGACTTGCCTCAAATCTCCCTCTAATGCCCTAAAGCCAGCGCTACATTCCCTGACTGCTTCACACAGAAGATTTAATCAGAATTATAACACATGTGATCCTCTCAAGTTCAGCCATCTAATGGCATAAGGGTTTTAACTATCCAGTCTTCAACACTTAATCGCTCAAGCCTCCACTTACTGCACTCCAGATCCAAACTTTCCCACCGAAGTTGCCCACCCCCATCCCCTCCTACTCCATGCTGCGGAATACATCCTTTCAATGACCCTAGAAGAATACATAGCACTGTCTCACAGGATTATGGGAAAGTTTCATTAGGGCTTTCTCTAATGATAAACTCACTGTAGCATAAAGCATATTCTGCTGATGTTTTTTGGACTGTAAAATAAAATGAAATGTTACAGGAACCGCAGGGGAATATCAAAGCACTTTGCAATACAGAAAGTCATATCACAATACCTACAAAAGAGGAAGGGCTACTCTGGGAAAATACAATTATAATAGTCTAAAGATATTGACATTATATAAGACTTTTGTCTAATTGTTTTAAAAGGTCTTAAAAATAAAGAAGGCATAATGGTTTCTTGAAATATTGCAAAATTAAAGATAATATAGTTTGCTGGTATGAACAGGATCTTAGTATGCGGGGTGCGGTAACCTGAGGTAAAACATCCTCATCAGCTTTAATGGGTTGGCAGTCACAATACTTAATTTGAACGACATCAATTATGTAGTAACTAATTAAATTACTGATTTATAACATATGTATTCATCTGATTCATCTTTATTTTATTACATTTAATATTCATATTATATTGTCATTTATCTATCTTTAATCAATATTAATAGCTTCATGATGCTTACATATTTATATTTTTCATTTTATATTAGTCTAGTTTGGAGTACTAAAAGCAATTACAAAACCTAAAACCAAAAAAAAAAAGAATAAATATGATATAGACATTTTGAAAAAAAATAAAGTGATAAAATACACAACAGAATGACTAAATCTTTGACTAAATTAAAAAAGAAAGCAGAACATATAAAAATTACTTCAAAACAAAAATGAAACATTAATAATAATAAACTAACAATAACATAATCGTTACTAAAAATTATATATCTAAATTATTTATAGAAACTGATTAAATTAATTATTTTATTACACTAATTTAAAACATTAAAATGGTAGCCCTATTAATAATATATATTTAAATATATAATAAAAAAGTAAATCCTATATGTAAATTGAAACTTTATGCCTTGGCTTTTGTTTTTGTTTTTTTACATTCATCTTAATGTGTCTTTTTTCTGGTTGGTCCTTGTACTTCCTCTTGTATCCTTTTCCTCTGCTCCCATTTGGCCATTCTTTTCTCCTTCCATCAGTCTTCGTCCCTTATGAAAGTGTCTGAGGGAGAGGCAGGTCCCGTCCTGATGGTTCATTCACCTCGACAGTCACCGCGCTGCCCTCAGCCCTCGGTGGGCCGTTTTTTTAACTGCACTCATTCTTTCAAAGCCTCTGACAGCAGCCCTTTAAAACCGGCTCCGACGTGACCTATTCACGGCTCCCATTCTGCTGGCTCCCTAAAACTCAACTGGGCTTATTTCTTTTCGCCCTGCCCTCTCCTTTCTGCCCTTTTGAATGCTAAACGTGAATGGTATTGTGTGGGCCAGAGAGCAGGGGTGCAGAATTCCTGAGGCACCATTGAAGAGGACTAGGAAAGGATGACAAAAGGTACAAGTGATCCCGAGACAGAGCACTGGGAGACTGATGAAAGAAAAGGCCTTGTTCTCACTCCAAAGAGGATTTCAGCAGAGAACGTAAACCTCTGATGGCTGGATTAAGAACTCACCTTTCAACCTCTATTGCATGGATAAACATAGGCCAGCTTTTCATAAACCAGGCTGCTTGTGCTGTACAACATGAAGGCAAATATTCAGTCGTGTCGGCATCCCAGCGACTAGAAACGAGTGCTTGGGTTTCATTTCATAAGCACCGCAAATATAGATTGTGGAATTCTTTGTCTAAAAGAGTCTCTGATCAAAATGTGATCCAGTCATGAATGTAACCACTGCACGCTTTCAAAAAACGTTACCCAATCATGACATTTGCTAGTGAAAGTTACCGTGTGTCGTTAATGGGAAAGATTATTTGGGCTCACCGGTGGAAATGTAAACTCATGAACTCATAAAATACCATGAGAATAAAAACTCCCTATTAAATTTATAGGCAAATGATGTCTCACACTGCATTTGGCTGCTTTTCATTGCTTTCCATCCGAGAGCTTTCTGTGCCAACTGGGTGTGGGCTGTACTAGTTAACAGTGACTTCTTCACTTCACTCAGATTAATATTAAAGTCGTTATTGGAACTATGAAATAACACCAATGGTAATCTCTAAAAAATGCTGGGATAAAAACTGCCCAAGTTGGGTTGAAAATGGACAAACCCACCGATTGGGTTAAATGTTTCCCCAGTGGGCTGGGCAGTTTTATTTAACCTAGCTGTTTAAAATTACTATATGGCTGGGTTAAAAATTGAACCAAAATAGGTTGGAAATTAAAAATCAGACACATAATTACTAGAGGCAACATAATAAAAGGTTTTTAATAAGCAATTTAATAAATGTTTATTATTTAATTATTCATTAAACTTATTAATAAATGTTGATTTCCAACAAATTTGGGTTCATTTTAAGCAAGCAATACAGTCATTTTTAAACGATAGTTGAGTTAAATCAAACTACCCAGCAGGTTGGGTAAACATTTAACCCAACTGCAGGGTTAAAACAACCCAATCGCTGGGTTTGTCCATTTTAAACCCAACTCGGGTTGTTTTTAACCCAGTGTATACTGAGCAAAACATGAACAAAATAAAAAAAAAACTATATTTTATCTTAGCTTTAATATATAATATGTTCACATAAGGGTCATTATAATTTAAGTCAAGTCATGTCAAATTTAAATCAAGGCCTGTCTAACTGAAGTCAAGTCCATTTTAGGTCAAGTCTAATTTAAGACTAATTTAAGTCTATTCTTTTTTAAGTCATGTCTAATTTAAGTGAAGACTAAATTAGGTTATGAATAATTTAAGTCAAGTAATGTCTAATTTAAACCAAAACTAATTTAGGTCAACTCTATTTTATCTCACATCTAATTAAGTCAAGTCTATTTTAAGTCAAGTCTATTTTAAATCCAGTCAAGTCTAATTCAAGTCAAGTACAGATTAGGTCAAGTCTAATTGAAGTCAAGTCTAATCTAGTCAAAGTTGAGTTTTTTTTTCTATATCTTTATTAATTAAAAATGGACTTGGGTCCTCAAATTTGACTCGTTTTACTAGTTACAGTTACAATTATTTCCTTGCACAATTTTGAATGTGGCATTTAATGGCATACTAAAAATGTTTTTTGTGACTATATTATGATTATTAGATATAAATACATGGTTAATCAAGATTATAAGTTATCTAGGTAATTAAGTCAAGCCAATGAAAAATGTGTACCAACTGACAGATTTCCACAACTCTCTAAGATCAACCAATGGCAACTAGTCTACTAGGGTGTGTGGTTTTCACATTTACCTCTTAATACCTTAAAGTCTGCTGTCTGGTATTATTATCATGTGATTTCATCTTTAATTACTTGTAGGCATGTAAGAGGTAAGGTGGTTTTCAGGCCAGACTGAATGAATGACACTTAGAGAGATAATCACAGAGCGTGCGCACGCATTAACTGCAGGCTCATTATGACCCACTCAGGGGCGGATATTGAGTGCTTCTTTAATGGACAACACTAATGGCAGTCTGTAATGGACTGGTTTTACACTCTCAGCGATCGATGTCTTCTCAAATGCAGGCATCTGATCTTAATTGAAGGTGAGAGATTGTCATAGATTTGGGATGGATTGTGAGGGATTGTTTGCGTTGACCCTTGGATGCCAGTTGCAAAAGTCTTTTTCATATCTCGCCCACGTCCACCTGTTCAGAGGGTTGTCAACAATCGCAATCTACTGGTTGCCATGCCAACTTGTTTCACTTATACATGCCAATATTGGCTGGCCAACATCTTGCCATAAGGCGGTGTGTCCACCAAAGTGTCTTTTAGCCAGCGCTACTACTGTTACTAATATCTGATTTTCACAGTTTTTTTATGAATATAAAAAATGTCAATACGATGGATTTGCTCTGGCTCTTGTTTTAATTGATTTTGTTCTGTTGTTGTGCATGTGGCACTTGATCAGTGTTGGATTTGTCCCGCCTCTCCTCCACTGTGATTGGACAACTGAGAAAAAAGTGACAGTGATGAGCGCTGTGGTTTACCCAAACATTCTTCAACTCTGGTGGAACAGAAAAAAACTCCATGTGCTCATCTTGAATCAGCGCCTTGTCGCGCTGCTCCCATTTTTAAATATGCAGTGATCCCTTTGAAAACAATTGAAAAAATATGCCTATATATACCCTAAGAGGCTGTTTATACTGCTTATCCAAGAAATGGATAAATAATATCGACTACACATTATCCATCTTATTATATGGTTACTTACCAAATAAATAAATTGAAATAAATAAATATTGATGTAAATTGAAGGACATAAAACTAGCACAGGTAGAAAATCAAGTCCTATACAATACTTGATTTTGTCCATTGAGAATTGATTTGATGGTTATGGTTTGCAATTGACCCTTCGCTGGCAGTGTGATAAACATGCGATCTGACCAATCATAACCCCGAAGCCACCATTTTGTCCGACAAAGCAGTCAGGGGAGTTAGTAGATTAGCGTCGGTGAATTTGAATTTGAAAAATTGTGTGTACTTACGTCTTACTGTGCTTGAAACAACATTCCTTCTGATGTTCATTCATGTTTATTTGATGCTTTAAATGAACTAGTATGAAGAGATGATCGGTTCACGACCCATTTGAAGGAGCTACAGCGATCTGTCACGACACATTAAAGAGCCACTATACGGTATTCATTGTTTGAACTTATTTAAAAAATTACAATATTTTAAATATAAAACTATTTCATATCAAAAGTAACCTGCTCTGTCTTGTCTGTTGACGTCTTGTCAGTGTCCTCTTTGCTTCGCAATGTATTTTTCAGCGTTAGAACATGATGTGTGGTGTGAGAGTGTGTGGTTGTCGGACATAGTAACAGTAACTAAAGGGGGGCGGGTCTTTGTGAAGGGTCATTTGGTCAAGGAAATTGGATCCTTGGTACAGCAGACAGTTACATAGTTAAGCAGTTACTAAAAAATATTTGACCAGTCAGAATCAAGTATGACAGAGGGACTTGTTTTGCTGATTTATACTTCAATATTCTGTTTCTGTAATGCAATATCATAAAAGTACAAAGACATTCTGTCACGGTATGGTGCCAGACATGGAGAGATTGTTCATTGGTACAAGTGCACAATAAAGTGTAACAAGTGTTTAAAAAACATAAGTCACTGAAACAGAGGTGTAGATTTCCATAGTAACTAATTTTCATTCCCATGCTTCTAAAAACCAAGCACCTCTTATTGCCGTCAAAATCTCTCTGAAATAGATGGAATTCATAAGAGCACATTTACGCTGGTTTAGAACTCACCGCTTTTCACCTCAAACAAGTAATTGCAGGCACATCTGGGACACTGACGTGAGGTGAATCATCAATGCACTCGCAGGGCTTTTGTTTTGCAACCGTCATTGAAGTAAAAAACAGACGTAAAGAGGTCACAAAGTTTGATGTAACTGGAAACCGAAAGACAAGACACAAAACAGACACATCATAGCCCAGTTTTTCGAGAGCAACTTCGGGAGGCCAGTGAACAAGAGCTTCTGATAGCTGGCGCTCAGATCTTCCACCTCCCTGCGGTTTCTTGGCACATCAATAAAGTTGCTGTTTCCATTCTTGGTAATCTCCACCCACCCTCTGTCCCTCCTCTACCCATCTCAGTCTTTCAATAACCCACATAGGAAGTGTGGAGGATAGGATTAAACTTCTGGAAAAAACACTTTAAATGCAATCAAATAAAGATGAAAATACGACAGACTGCTTGTGGTCGGCGCTACTTTTAACCCATGTCTTGGGGCTAGGCTGACTCTTTAGTTATCTTAATTCAAATGAAGTTTCCAGCTGGTTGCTTTACATATAGGTGACTTCAAACTGAGTTGTAATGAAGAATTGACCATCCATGGCATAGACATTTATAGACTGAAGCTTTATCTGAGACCATCCAAGATTCAGACCAGAGGTTTGTAGACCAAAACCACAAGATCTAGACTCCAAACACTCAGCTCGTCTTAGCCAATATACACAATAAAGCGAGAATCAATAAATAATTTCTCCCATACAACTCTTTATTTTTGGTTAGAAAAGTTTGTTTGACGAGTGACGGGATTTCATACTGAGTAGCTCCGCCCTTTCATTGGTTCATGTTCTGGTTGGCTGTTCATTGTGGACAGAATTTCCATTGTATTGCATCTTGTTGTCAAGCCAAGTCAAGTCATCTTTATTTATATAGCGCTTTTTACAATGCAAATTGTGGCAAAACAGCTTTACATTAATAAGAAAATGGTGTCATTGTGCAGCTTATTCTATATATTATTGATTCATTCCGTTGCAAATATCAGTAGTTATTAGTCTAGTTAATTTAGGTATATCAGCACTGCAGAAAACAGTGACGTAATCGTCCGGCTCAGCTCAGTTCGCATACAACGGCGCCAATGCAGGCATATCAAAAACACTGCTAAATATCAAGCAACTGTCCCCAACTTAAGCAAGCCAAAGGCAACAGCGGCAAGGAACCAAAACGCCAACAAATGGAGAAAAAAACCTTGGGAGAAACCAAGCTTAGTCAGGGGGCCAGTTCTCCTCTGGCCAACAGTGATCCGATACCCAGGCAGAGTTACAGGTCATTAAACCGATTTGGAATCGCAACAGTCAAAATATTTAATCTAGTTCCATCTAGTTTAAGATCTTTTTTATCACTCCGGTATGTTGTGTTTTAAACAAGAGCATTTTGAAAGCAGCTACCATCTACGTTTTTATTAAGAAGCCTCAAAATGTCAATATATTATTTTACTTAAATTTGAGTAAGTTTTGCTTTTGTAATTTTTAGATTTAATTTTTTATTCAGATTAAATTTTTTATAGTTTTATATTATTTATAGTATTTTAGATTTATTTATTTCCAGTTAGTATTTTTAGTGCTTAAACTTGGTTCCCGTGCTCCTTGGTCCTCCTGACCACTAGGAGCCTCTCAGAGCTTGGCAAAGTTTGTTTTCCTTAACAATGTTCTATAGAGTTGGCAGTGATATCAATATCACGATTAGCTTTAACAGTAAGTAACCACTGTATATCAACCACTGTATAATACCTTCATATTTATTCCTGTGAATGATTTGTCACGCTACCAAAGTGCATGATGACTGGAACGTCTGCCCATTCCACCAAGTAGTTAAAACGTATCATTTGTATTCATTAATATTACTTTTAACATTTAAAAACAGACATGTTCAAATTCCAAAACTCGTAGTAGGTTTCTATTGGTAAGACTGACTTGCTACAGGTGACATTTTGACAAAACATAAAGGGAGGTATTATTTTGCCTGTAGTAAGTCAGTGTTACCAATAGAAAATGACTACAAGCTTTGTAACATTAAAAAACCCTTTAAGTGAATTACAGTAAAAAAAAAAAAAAAGGGTACATAAAAGGAGGTATTGGCACAATTTCACCTGTGGTAAGTCAGTCTGGTCATTACTACAACCTTTTGAACAACAAGAACAACAAAACAAACTTTTTGGTGAATTACAGTGATTTTTTCCTTAAAATAATTGTTTTAGTACAAAATGTCACCTGTAGTAAGCCAGTCTTAACAACAGGAACTAACAAGCTTTGGAATTTGAACGTCAGTTTTTAAATGTTAAAACAAAGATAATGAATACAAATTATTCGCTTTAACCACTTGGTGGAATTGGCAGACATTCCCTTCATCATGCGCTGTGGTGGCACGTCAGATTATTCACAGGTATAAATATGAAGCTATTGTACAGGTAGGTGACTTTGAATTAATATTTCATGTAGATATAAATGTTTACATACTTAAAACTAATCTTGGTATTGATGTAAGACTCTAGAACAGTGGCAAGGAAATCTAAATTTACCAAGCTCCAAGAGCCCTCTAGTGGTTGGGAGCATTTCGTTTGTTTGTGGCTCGATTTCGTTGTGTTGTGATCTTATGTTTGCTTTTTAATTTCATTTGTGTTGTGCACTACTGGCCCACTGTAATTTCCTACTAAAGCAAGGCGATATTTGACTCTGTTAAGCGTATCCATCAGAGGTGGGAGTAAGTCACACATGTGCAAGTCTCAAGCAAGTCCAAGTCAATTTTTGTGAGAATCAAGTCAAGTCAAATCACTGCTTTATGTCAAGCAAGTCAAGTCGTAGCTTAGGTCAATACAGTCATACAAATATTTGATGATTTAAATGAATTTATATATTAAAATAAGTTAAAACTACAGTAGTTGTGGTCTATGGGAGTTTTATTTGCATCAAAAAAATTGAGATATGCATTTCTACTCAAAAGGTGTCCACATACAGCTGAGCTGTTAATACAATAAAAATCTAAAAAAATAAAACTACATAGCCTAAAATGTAAATGTCACTGAAATTAGGCCAAAATAAAAGCATGAAAAGTATTTAAGTACAGCTGTTTTGATATGCCTCAAACATTGCAGAAGACCATGAAAAAGTATTAAACAATTGAAGTATAATGGTTTCTATAAGGGACGAAGTATAAAGGATGTGGTGGTGGAAAAAAATTAGGATGGGAGGAATTAAAAAAAAAAAATCTTTTGCATTCCCTCGCAAAGATATTATCGTTCCCTTGCAAAACTTGTTGTGAACTCAGACAAATCCTGGGTTGTTGTGGTTGGAATTAGCTGCATTTGTGTTATAACAACGTTTAGCTGAAGAGTTATTGATCTGGGATGTTCGAATGTGTGAATACATGCACATCCTTATGCAATGGACTTTGGTTACCAGAGACAAAATAAACCTGCCATTTTAGTCTCATTATTTTTTTTCTAATGGTTTCCCACCTCGGATCTTGAGATGATTATCCATATTGCCTCACCTCCAGCCCTCGTAGAGAGTACGCACATCATTATTTGTCACACATATCCATTTGAATCAATAAGTAATATACATCATTAACATTTTTGCAATGGAAGAATATTCCTGACTGATTTCTACAGCAAATGAAGTGTGTGAACAAAGGGAAGAAAATGAAAAGATAAAAGACAGGAGCAACACTTTGATCAACAGGCAATGAAACCGTCTCTCCATTTCTCCTACAGCAGAGGAATTGGAGGTCTTTAGTTCTTATGCACTTCCTGTTTTCCTTTACCTTCTATTTCATAAAACGGATTTATTTTAATTTTTTCCCAAGTGAATAAACAGAATGAATTGGTAAACATAATAATTGGATTTTTCACTCACTTTTTAACCTCAAACATGTTTAATGCTACTACCAGATAAAAGTAAAATTTCTGGAACTAAATGATGAAGGATGGTTAACAGAAATACAGTTTTATCACTATGCTAATTAGCTGTATTAGCGTTATATATGTCTCTCAGTGCTAAAATGAGGACAACACCCACTTCATGATTAATGAAGACCAAAAAAAATCCCTCATACTGCATTCCTTTAATTTTTTAGGATGGTGGAGGCTGTACCCCTTTTGTTTTTACTTTTGAGTGCTGCGGGGCATTTCAAGCTGATTACACGCCTCTTTATCTCTTGACATTACTGACGACTTGAAAGAGAATTTATGATTTTGTTTAATATTCAGCAGGAATACATTAGCGTCACAACATGGGCTGCTGGCAAACACATTTGTGCCTCTGCCGCAGCGGAGATTATATAAATGCAAACTTTTCAAATAGAGATTTCAGCAGCCCTAAAAGTTTTAGTGGCACTAAACGCAAAATCTATAAGCTTGACTTTCTTTTGGATGATTTTGCCTGATGAACACTGATCAAAAGAAACTGATTTCTTTTCATGTTCTGAAATGGATGTGGTGCATTCAAGTGTCAAACTCATACTATAGGCTGTTGTTGGTTGTTACTAATGTGGACTGAATGGTGAAATGGGATGTACAGCCCAAGTCTCAGTGTTCTTGTGAAAAGGGTTAGAGTTACATATTTGGCAGACAATTTTGATTAGCTCATGAATTCCCTGGAATCAAACCTATGTTCTCTACTAGTTAGTTTGCTGTTTGTTCTTAAAGTTACAGTGAAATCAAAACTGACACTACTTCTTTTTATATATATATATCAGTTATTATTAATGATTTTTCAGTGCACATCATTAGTTTTTTCTATTCATGTGCCTCATAATCTTTGATCAAAATAACTTCCCCTCCCTCTTGCAGCTCTTCTCTTTTCTGGCTGGTGATGTGTTTATTGGCATGAGGGCGGGGACAACCTGTCACTCACATGAGATCGACCAATAGTACACCACAACCATCCAATCAAAGGACAAAATCATGTCCCGTCCTACATTTATTCTTGTTCGAGAAGCCGTTTCACTCAGATGTACGTCGCAATAGGGAAGAAAACACTTATTGCAACATCTGCTTCACTAGTTGTTCATAAGCTTTCCGTTATGCATAGCCACATAACCACGGCTTTATTGGTCATTGAAATAGAATACGTAAAAAAAAATTATTTGTATATGTAAATCTAAATGTGTAAATAATATGAAGCAACTGTATCTGTTTTACACAGAAAGACACCTTTTAGAAGAGCGTTTATAATGTGAACAGATGTCAATGTTACTTGAAATAAAATAAACACTAACTGAAAAAAAAACGTAACTTCTCATTTTCATTTAGTTTAACTTGATGTACTAAAATAACTAAAACTAAAATTGAAAGAAAATAATATAACCAACAAAATGACAATCTATCTTTAAATGAAAATGGAAAATATAAAAATAAAATTAGTATGTAAATGGTACTAAAAGAACACTGGCTTTGATCCATATTTATTCTGTACTGCCATTTCATCGCTCTTCTCAAGTTGCAGGATTTAATGTATCATTCATCAAAAGTAGAAGCTATATTTTTAGACAAAAATATTTTGCATCAGAAGGTTTACTACATCTACAAAAGCATTACGAGCCATACGAAACTGCTTTGAGATTAAACCAAGCGTCATCTTTTATCTTGCAACTAGATAGTTATTTGAGGGTGTGAAATAGTTTCATTTAGAGCTTGCCCTTAAAAAACCATGGCATCAATGAGACATTAATAATTTGCAATGGCAAATGTACATGCTCGTTGTGATGATATCTTAATATACATTCTGCAGGGATTTCATGATTTCCTCTCTCGATTTCTGATTTATATCTCAACGTCTAACCATATTAAAAATGAGCAGCACAGAGAACTTGATTATCTCTGTGTTTGTGTGTGTGTGTGTGTGTGTGTGTGTGTGTATAAGAACATCTCTCACCTCGCTCAAACTGTGTACATCAGCATGTAGATGAATTCCTGTCTGCTATCTCAGCCCACCGAAGTAAGTTTGTGCTGTTTGACAGGGGTTAATCATCACGCCTCAAAGTGCCTCTCTCTCTCTCTCTCTCTCTCCCTCTCCTTTATCCCCGCTAAAACTGATAGGCATGTGAGGGGCGAATTGGAAAGGATTAAGCTAATGTGATAGAAAAGCCCCTTAGCAGAAGACCTGGGGGCCTGTATCTATCCAGAGACAGAGCTGCTGGATTCAGGGGGACTCTGTGTCAAGACCCCAGCTCATAAAATTTCAGAGAAGCAGCACTATCTTCCTGTGGCACTGGGGACCAGGCCTCGGCCCGCTAGTTTCAGCAGGGATTCAACTGATCCCAGTCCATTTTTGGTTCTACAATACTTTTAGAATGATTTTTTTGGAAGTATGGAAGGCTGTAATACACTACACCATGTTTAAAATCTGAAGAGATTTTAAAACACTAGGCATCAAACACTTTCTGACTTTGTAAACGGTCAAAGAGGAAAAACTGGGCATGATACACTGAACAAGACTTTCACATTGCCAGACTTTCAAATCGTTCCAAGCACAACAAACAAGTAACAAACAACTCCATGTGCTGAGTCACAAAAGAAAAAATGCATTTGGATGCGGTCTTGGGTAGGTAGACAGTCAGTATGGATTCTACAAATTACAGTGGATATTAGAAGTGGGTGGTGCAGTCCGTTGTTTTATCTGTGCTGATGGGTCAAATATTGAGGCCAGTTAGTTATGCATGTTCTGTCCATTTACTTTGTTGTTGTATTTCTAGATATAGATATAGAACAGTTTCAGTAGTGGCGTGTCAGTGACTACAACTAACGCAAGTTACATAAACTGATTACTTTTTTCAGTAACTAGTAAAGTCACGCTATACTTAAATATCCGAGTTACATTTTTTCAAATAAGTAATGCAAGTTACTTTTTCCTCATTTATTGACTGACAGCTCAAGAGAAACTGTAAGTACAGAGGCATTGTGTAAATATGATTGTTATTGTAGCTCTAGTCTTTGCTGCTGACCTTCAATGATCCAGTTCAACCATACGAATAAGCAAAAGTGACTTTTGTTAAACAACACTTTTGTGTTTCATTTTTTATTTTTTAAGTAAACTTTCTTCTCCTTTATCTTATTCTTCTGTAATCCAGAATGGCAGCACAGCTGAAAGGTTTGTTTGAGCTGCGCCTTCTACCGCACAGGTGTCAATTCACATTTTCTTCAGCTTGAGGCTTATTCATTTTAGCTTTGGTGTGAAGCGGCATTTACATTTGCCAAAAATAGAACTTTATCGGAGTCTGGGCCCATAATAGACTACATGATCTGTGAAATCTGTCTCTGACTCTGGGTTTCTGTCTTGTAACCTGTTCACTGGTTTTGTTCCATGATTTTGTTATGGACTTTTATTTTGAAGTGTATTTTCGATTTCCGTTATGTCCTGTTTTCATTTCTTGGTTTTAGTGTCCATACTTACGCTTATTTGGTACTTTAGCGATTCATTTCTATCACCTGTCCCTTGTCAAGCTCCTAGTTACCCAGAGTGTATATACTCTGTGTATGTATATATATATATATATATATATATATATATATATATATATATATATACCTTGTGTTTCAGTCTTTATCAGTCATTGTCTTTATAGTTTTGGTAAAGCTGTTGCATTTCAGGTCCCCGTTGGAATATAGTGTTTGTTCTAGTTTGGATTATTGTCTTCGCTGTCTGGATTGTATGTATGATCACTAACAAAATTAATAGCACAGGCCACTTGATTCATCTCTGTAGCACAAACTATGCGATTAAATTTTAATACTTAGGACTGGAACTTAATCTTGGCAAATTTAGCAAATCTTATCCTTTGCAAACTCTATTAATGATTGTGTGCATGTGTTTAGTCTATTATACATGAGTAACGTCATTCATGTCTTGATGTTTCTGCAGGTCTGCTCATCGGTTCAGGATGTGCTCTGTATCCTCTCGGGTGGGACAGTGAGGAGGTCCGACAGACGTGTAACAACAGCTCAGATCAGTTTGAACTTGGTATGTCCTCATGTCACCTTCACTCTGAACTTTATATGTATGTATCTTCAAACATCTACATATTTAGAGTGATGGTACTTAACAATTAATGCACTGTCCAACAAGTGACGTTGCTAAAAGATCCCTTGTAAAAATATATATATATATATTAAACTATAATATTTAATAATATTAAACTAAATATAATATTAGTTAATATTAGTTAATAATAATAAATTTTATAATATTAAACTAAAATATAAAACTATTAAAAAGAGCATTTATTATGGAAATAATATACTTAAGGAAAAGAACATACTTAAGGGCAAACTAAATGTAATGTTTTCAGACAGTTAATTGCACACTATTTGCAATAAAATATAAATGTATTATAGTTTAAATTTATATTAAATGGAATTAGCTGAACTTTAGAGGGGTTTTTTACCCATTTAAATAAGACTTATATACATATTTATTGTAGAATTACTTCTATTGTCTTTCAAACATAGTTAAAGTGTACTTTAAATTATTAATCAAGTGATTTGCATGTGCTTTAGATGATAAGTTGTTGCTTATTCGTGTTCAATGCATCAAAATCAGTGTACCTTACCTTTTTTTAAAGCATAACAAAATTTTATTTTATAATGTACTGTAAGGGTGGTTCGCCTATAGTGGTTCAGGCTGCAGGTTTGCTGAATGACTAAAGAAACGTTATAAGCAAGATGGTACAAAACTACATTTCTTGTCTATTACCACCCACTGCAACTTATAGCAACGACGGAAATAAGTGCAGTTACAATAGTAAAATCTGTGGGAAAGCATTGCAATAGTGCGACAATATTGTGTTGCAAAATGAATGAGTTTAATGATAATATCTGGTTATGGTTACACTTAAAATAGTTACAAAGTAGATGTATGAGATGATAACTTAATTGTCGATTAATTAATTGTTAATTAATTGCACATCAGATTTGGCTGAGAAATTACTCCCAAGATAACATTTAAATTCTAACATTTAATTACATTTAAATATCATTGTTGTGTAAAGCATCAAATCAAAGTATCTTCAGCAAGAAAAATTTTATTTGATTCTACATAGAATTTATTACACACTCTTTTTTAGGCCATGGGGATGAGTAAATGATGACTGAATTTTCTATACCTAAAACTATACCTTTTAAAGGGTCATGAAACCACAGAACACACCAGAACACATTTTTTTGAGATGTGAACAGATGTGTAAAGGTTGCTGAAGTAGATTTGGGCCTCGCAGTGTGTAGATAGGCTTGCAGGGGCGAATCTACATCACCCAGTTCTGAGCACTTCTCAGCATTTATTCACGAGAGAGAGCTCGTTCAATCCAATCACTGCAAATTCTGATTGGTCAACAGCTGTGTTTTATTCATGATAAAACATGGCTATTTGCCCAAAGATTTTGTGTGTCACTAAGCAACACCCTTAGCAACTACTCTTAGCAAAGTAAACTTTTGTTCTCAATTGATATTGTTCATTGAAGCTTACTATATTAAGCTTCAGCGTGACTTATTCATGATACAGCACAGCCTCTCGTACCTTATTGCTTATATATATATATCTTTAAGATTTGACATACACTAAGTACTAACAGCACAGCTCTCCTCAACAAGTCGCATGGTTTGAGGCATCATTCAAGTTCAAACCAGTTGCACTAAGTATGAGCGATAGCAATGGTGATGCTTTTCTTTGCAAACCCCACTAAATGTTGCAACATAAATTATGAATCACTGTGAGACTGGGAACATGAAAAGGATAGAATGCAAATGACCGTTGATTCAAGTACGCAGATTTGTAGACTGTCATAGAGAGAGCTTGTTTTGCATTCAGCGCCCAAACTACTCTAATACAATTGACAGACTGCATTAGGAAAATCCCAGACCTCGGCTGTTTGTCAGAAGGAATATTTTTTCATTATAAAAAACAATATCATATTGCTATTGCCACAGCTATTAAGAGGAAAAAGTGCTGCATGATTTCAAAGTAAGAAACTGCATTATAGTGTAATATCAAGTGGGTTTGTCTCAAAAGAATTGTGAAGAATTGAGAATATTTCTTTCCTGAGGTTGTCTGCTCTCACTCTGGGGAGTTTTACTATTTTAAAGGCAGCACATGATTTGAAAGCTAAGGGCAAATGCGTCAAAGTAGTTTGAAATATTTGCTGCAATGGTGGAACAAACAAATGTTGCCTAGAATTTTTGTCTGTCTCCCTCTGTGTGTTGCTTTAAATGAGATATCAGGGGGTTTTGGTCCTTTGATGTACCTGTAGGGAATCTGTAACAGTCCTTAATGAATGCCTCAATGTCTTGCTTTCTGTCTTTCTTCCTTTTAAGTAATAGAACCTTGTCGTTTCTGTTCATTTTGTAATTTGAATAGCCTGCTGATCCACTAAGCAGTATGAGTCTTTTATTCCCTTCAGTCTGATACTATGTTTAGCATGAATGCCCTTGAACTTATAACTGCAAATAACTGCATGGCACACTCCAATTTTATGTAATTAATCATCGTTATGATGCCACTGTTTTTCTGCCTTTAATTAGCAGCTTCATTTATACTTATAAAATATTCAACATTTCACCGATTTTATACGCTATAATGTTTCATTTGACTATGGCATGAATACTAACAACTTTAGATTTTGGTACGAGAAATGTATTTTGGTACTAGACTAAAAAGTAAAATGAAAACCATAAAAAGCATTTTATTTACTTGAAATAAATTATTTCAAGTTTTAATTTCAGTATTTATTTCAGTTAGTTGCCAAGGCAACATTTCTCAGATCCGTAAGATTAAGTTGGTGAAGAATTAGAACTAAAATGCCTTAGGTTGCGTATGAAATCCTGTTCCCTGTGAAGGAGAACAAGATGCTGCGTCTGGTATTGATGCTATGGGGAACTCCATCAATGTGACTGGTGTCTGAAGCACGTGTAAACAACAGTCAAAACTTATTGGCAGATCGCAGTCCATAACATCACATGCGGAGCGCCCTTGAGTATAAAAGTGTGCCTGAGTCACATATCATCAACTCTTGTCTGAGGGAGATGCGCAGACAGGCCCGAGGTGTTGCAATGAGATGCAGCATCTCATTTCCCTTCTTAGGGAACTGGGTTGTATACACAACCTAAGATGTTCCCTTTTGTAGTGGAAATTCGCCACTGTGTCTGGTATTGACACTATGAGAAACCAATACCCACTATGCCATGCTGAGGGAATGCCTGCCTCAGTAGACTGTGAAAATGAACACAATGGGCAGAGCATAAATCAACTCTATAGACTGCTCAACCGGAGTCAGAAGTGTGTCAACTCCATGGGCACATCCCATGTGACTCAAATAGTGGCACAACTCCCTAAGCCAATATACTAGGAAAGTTCCCCAAGCTTCTATGCTTTACAGAAAGGGACGTCCCGGCTGTTACATCTTCCTCCTTCCTTTGTGGGACAGGTCTCTATATGCCCCCAAGAGCAGAGCTCTAAGTGGAAAACATCAAACATAGCCTCAGCTGAGTAAACCATATCTCACCAGAATTTGACGAGGCTCTTAGGGAGCAGCCTACCGCAGGGGAGCTTGTACTCAATTTTAACTACCCTAGAGTGATTAGGGTAGAATAGCTGACACCCATAATAATTCCATTCACCCTGCTGTACCCTAAGGAGTACTTGAGCAGCCTACTAAAGGTGCAAAGTGCTAAAAACCTCAGTAATTAGCACCTCCCTTCGGTACTGCTATACATCTTTACCCTTGCTCTAAACCTCTAGGAAGACAAAGGGAATCCTAGGTCCAAGACACTCTACATAAGACCTGCTATAGCTAACACTTCGTCTTTTTCTTTAGGACTAAACCATGGTAAGCAACTGATAAGGAGGGATGCTCCTCAAGCAAACTTCCTTTACTTATTAGCATTGTAAGACCGGGACAAGTAGAGTACCCATCAAAGCACCCATCCAAAGGGGTGCATACATCCCTACTTCAAAACTCAACAGTAGCCAGGAGTTGCCACAACATCTGTGTTCCAACCTTTGGGGTTGGACACCACTCTCTGGAGGCACTACTGAGCTTAAATTGGGTGGATTTCATGGTGTGCAGGGCCCCATAGTCCTGTCTTGCCTCCACATATGCCTTGCCATGAGCCGCAGAGGCAGATTTATTTGATAACATCCACCTCTACTTTTCTGTCACCCCACAACTGAGACTGCCACACTGCTTCAGCAGACATGGGGCCTGAGCTGAGAGGTACAAACAGCTGACTTCCATCTGACAAGAAAAAAAGTAAAGCAAGAGGGGAGCTCCCTCACAGCGGCTCATCACAGTAAGCTTCCTCGAGAGCTACTCCATTGGCAAGGCAGGAGCCTTCAAAGAGGATGTAGCACCAGGGGAGAAATAGTTAGCAAGCAGCTCTTCAACTGGGCCATTCTCACATATCATTGCTCACACAGTCTCTCCACATGCAAATAATTTGAATACATGGGAGAAACTATACAAGCTGAATATAAATTTGTCCATTATCTTGCAATACCTCAATGTGGAGATACAGAAGAAATAATAGGCACACAAACTTGTATGCTTGATTATTAATAACACCTGCCTCAAATCACTCTGCATCTAATTTCTCAAAATTAGACATGACATTAATCAGTCACAAAAATCAAGCAAGAACAGAGCTTCTTACTGCAAATGCAACATAATGAGTGCATACAGCTCACTTGAATGCACTAGCTGACTCTTATGCCATCTGCCAATGATTATTGGCTTTTGTTTCCACATGCTTCAGAGACTGGTCATGCTGATGGCATTCCCCATAGCTTCAATACCAGATGCAGTATCAAAATTACACTTAGAAGGGAACTTAATTAAAAAAAAACCTTAAATTTAAAAAGCACAAAACAAAATAACTAAAACGTCAATAAAAAAACAAAACAGAAAATATAAAAATAAAACATAATTCAAAATATTATCAAAAACAATAATACTATATTAATGATACTAAAATATCACCGGTGCACTGAACTCTGCATGTTCCAAGGTAACAGGAGCAAATTTTTGTGTTTAGAGCAACTGGTTCAAAATTATATTATAACTTTTCATGATGCTAGAAGGTTTGAGAGACTTTAGGAATATTAAGGATGTCTGCATCAGTGTGCGAAATTTTAAAACTTTGTACCATATTTTTCCATAAGCTAAGTGACAAAAAATCTTTGTCACATAATTAATTATAAACTTCATCACACATGTGATCCCTTCATTCTTTTTCTTTTGAAACTTTCAGAAGTTAATGCACTGATTTTTCTGACCAGTCTCTTTTTCTCGTCTCGTCTTCAGGCTCTTGTCAGATCGGCTGGGCATATTACTGCACCGGGGCGGGGGCCGCCTCCGCCATGTTGCTGTGCACTTGGCTCGCCTGTTTCGCAGGGAAGAAACAAAAGCAATACCCATACTAGAAGAACGGACCTCAACTATGGCCTGAGCCACAGCACGGACGGATGCCTTAGACTCAGTGGAGACCGGCTCTGTGGCCCAAGGCATGATGGCTTTGCTCAATTACCGCAACTTCGACTCATAAAAACTATATAATAATAATAATGCTCATATGGACATTTGTGTGATTCAGATGAGCATGCACTTTTCAAAGAGACGTGATTTTTGACAGTACTTCCTCTGCTCTCTAAAAAAAACTAGAGAGTGTTTAACGCAAAAGGACCAATTATTGTTATTTTTATGACCACTGTCATGAATTTTACAGGCGTGCTTGTTTCTTTTTTTTTTTTTTCTCCTTCTCTGGAATTGATATTGTAAAAGTAAGCTTTGGTTTAAATGTAAAGACATAAGTAATGCTTTACTTGAAGTCTGTATATATGTATGTATATATGTATGTATATATATATATATATATATATATATATATATATATATATATATATATATATATATATATATATATATATATATATATAAAATGTATTAGTATTATTATGTCCTGTAATACATCTTATAATCACTTGTATGGTAAAGACCTTTAAAAAATAAAATGCATTTAAAATTAGGCTTTCATTTATAAATGTTTTATACTGTGTGTGTGTGTGTGTGTGTGTGTGTGTATATATATCTATAGCTATATATATAAATAGATAGATATATACACACACACACACACACATAAACTACCGGTCAAAAGTTTTAGAACGCCACCATTTTTCCGTTTTTAATTGAAATTTACGCAGTTTAATGTCTCAATGTACTCTGAAATTAAAGCATAGAACAAATTAACAATTGGAGATAAAAAAGAAATCATGGAATCGTTTTGTTTAACAAAATTTAATCTAAATTTTTGATCAAAGTAGCCACCTTTTGCAGATATAGCAGCCAAACACACTCGTGGCATTCTTTCTACAATGGAAACCAAATATTGTTCGGAAATTTCTTCCCAACACTGTTGCAGAAGTTCCCAAAAATGTGTTGCACTTGTAGGTTGCTTTGCTTTCACCCTTCTGTCCAGTTCATCCCAAACCAGCTCGATGGGGTTTAAGTCTGGAGACTGTGCTGGCCATTCCATGATTTGAAGCCTACCATCTTGTTCTTTTCTTCAAAGGTAGTTCTGACATAACCTGGAGGTATGTTTTGGGTCATTATCTTGCTGTAGGATGAACCCCTGACCAACTAGGCGTATACCACAGGGTATTGCATGGCGCTGCAAAATGCTGTGGTAGCAGTTTTGGTTCACGGTGCCACTCACTCTGTGCAAGTCGCCGACTCTGGATCCAGCAAAAGAGCCCCAGACCATCACGCTTCCTCCTCCATGTTTGACAGTTGGTGTCACACACCGAGGAACCATCCTTTCGCCTACTCGACGGCATACAAAAACCTTGCAAGATGAACCGAAGATTTCAAATTTTGATTCATCAGTCCATAACACCTTCTTCCAGTCTTCAGTATTCCACTGGCGGTGCTTCATGGCCCAGGCAAGCCTCTTTTTCATATTTTGCCATCTTAGCAATGGCTTTCTTACTGCCACTCGACCTGTCAAACCTGCAGCTCTAAGTCTTCTCTTCACAGTTGAAACTGAGACTTGCTTACTTCGACCAGTGTAAAGCTGTGCTTGAAGCTGTTGTCCTGTGAGCCGCCTATCACGCAAGCTGTTGACTCTCAGAAACTTGTCTTCTGATTCTGTTGTGGCTTTGGGTCTGCCAGACCTCTTCCTGTCAGAGTTTCCTCCAGTTTCCAAATGCCTTTTGATGGTATAGAAAAGTGTACTCACTGACAAGGAAAGACCTACACTTTTAAGGGTTATAATGGTCTGTCTGTCTTCCTTTGTTAATTGCCTTTTTCTTGCCATTATGAGAGCAATATACTACTTCCTGCGGTACAAATAATGCTTAAGAGGGTGTAGTAACACAGTCTGTTCCAACACTGCTTTTATACAGACAGAGGGTTTGTAAGTAATCAACAAAAGTTGGGACACCTGTAGGAATTGTTAGCGTCAACTTTCAAGGCTTAATTTACTTCCATTGCTGCAGAACAGCTGTAAGTTGTTAACCCATTACTTGTTCCCTGAAAAAGCCCTTTCTGTATAACTCTGAAATGTACATTATTTTTCAGTTTTCGGTAACCTTTTTTTAACCTCTGGCAGTTTACCGCTTACCTTTGTACCATTTCAGGTTATTCACTGGACTTGAACTGCTTAAATTTGAATAAAAACTGGAAAAATTGGGGTGTTCTAAAACTTTTTGTAGTGTATATACATACATATATATATATATATATATATATATATACTATTTATTATATAAAAATATATTTAAATCTATATTATGTAAACATATAGAATTAAAATATGTTATAATTAAGAATTATAATATCTTCATACATACATTACATATACAGACTTCATGTATACTTCAAGTGTTATGAAAAGATATATTTATCATTATTGTGGAGTGTTTATATTTACATATCCATTGTGAACCGCAATAATATTCATGGTTAATATCTCTGTATCATCTTTTTTGTTTCAAAGCTTAATCATTTTTACATAAATGTATGCTAGATATATAGAGTACAATATATGTTCTGGTGACATGTTTTTATCTTATTGACATATTGTGTTAAAAAAACAACAAGGAGGAATCATTGCTTATTTGATTCATCTTTTGTTTGTGAATAAAATTTGTTTATCAACATTTTGTTTTATATGTTAATGAGGCTGCTGGATCTGTCTTTTTTATGTGAATTGTAAACATTTCACTTTATCTGATGTCCTACAAGAACTTTAAAGGTAAAGTGTGTAATTTTAGTGGTACCAAATGAAATTACAATGGGAAAAATACATACTTTTGAGTATGTAGTAAGTACACAAGTCTTGAAATCACAAATGCCTTCGTCATGTAGTTTGCATTAGCATCTGCCTAACTTTATTACAGTTATATTCATTATTACTTAACTTTAGGTTCATTCATTTAAAACCAGCTGTGGCATATTCAGCTAGTTTACATGTTTACTAAAAAACATTGATAAAGAAACATTGATAGAGAATGTCAAACACTCATGTCTTTTATAACCTATAAATGTATGTGTAATATTAATTTTTCCAAATAAATAATAAATGCACAGATTGCACTAGAAAAAACTGCGCCATCTGGGCATATTGCCAAGATAGGTCAAATAATTAGCCAATTTCATTCGTCATTATTGCAAATAGGTCATTCTGATATATTCAGTGACTGTTCATTATGACATGCAGGCATTTTTATCTTTATGTGCACAGTAATATTTTACAATGTAATCCTTTTATTTTTAATATTTGGTATGTTGTTGTACTGCTGCGCATCCCTGGGTGTGTAAAAAGCAGAGTGTATACGCGTTGTGCACCCGGCTATAGGCGCATATTACTAATGCACCCTTTAAATAACAAAAAATAAATAAAAAATACTGACTGTTTGTCAGTGGCGCAGTAATTTTCGCCTAAACACACCTTTTTTTCAGACCAGCATACCCATGGGCACGAATGCATTTGCTGTTTAAACAACGTGGGCACTGGACATGAAGATGATAATTGCGTCAGACTGGAACTAGCAAAAAACCTTTGCGTCATAGCGTTGCATTGCGCCGGGTGTATGAAAAGGCCCTAATTATAATTAACAAGTATGCCAGTATGAAGTATTAAGTGTAGGCACTCACCAGCAGAATTAGTGCCTATATGCTCCAGAACCGTCTTCAAAGGCAACTCGAAACCTTTGCCAATCAATTGACCCTTCACAAACAGTTTGATTGACAGGCAATCTAACCAATCACAACCCCATATCCACCATTTCCGACAAATAAAATGCTTACTCACATCTTTCTATGGTTGAAACAACATTCCTTCTGATGTCCATACACCGCTTGAAGGAGCTACAGTGATCTGTCACGACAGATTAAAGAGACACAATACAGTATTTATTGTTTAAACTTCTTTAAAAAATGACAATATTTTAAATATGAAACTGTTTCATACGTTGTCGGTGTCCTCTTTGATGTATTTTTCACTGCATGAGAACATGATGTGTGGCGTGAGAGCGTATGGATTGTCGACCATAGCAACAGTAACTAAAGGGGGCGGGTCTTTGCAAAGGGTCAATTCCTAATCTAGCTAGCCAAAATTCCAAAAAGAACAGGATAACCTCATCATTGAAACCCATGTTAAAATCATGCAAAGTAAAAGAAAATATTGCCCGCAATACATTAAATCTCAGTCCACAAATGTACCTGCATTAGTTCTTGTGAGGAGTTGGGTGTTTACTCATTAGCACCAGCTACAACCATTTTTCATTCAGAATGTACATTGTTGTACACACCATTTGCATAATGATGCATATTAAAAGCCAATATGAAATGGCATTTGCAACCACTTCTATAATCTGATAGTTCAAGAAGAAAAAAAGGTAGGTAGGGAAATTGTATCCATCGGGAATTGATTAGATGGTTCAAAGTTGTTACATTTGATGAATGACTGTCAAGTCAAATTTTGAAATTTTCTTTTGAATAATGTGCAGCGATAAAATTTGTTTTCGATTTCCTGTTTAAACCTGTGGAAGATCTTCCAAGTGACTCTAATATCAGGTGGTAAAGTTGTATGATACATGTGGTGTTTATAATTCATACCCTGAACTCGCTCACTCATTAGTGAGGCATGAAGCTGCTCCTGTGATCTGTTCCCATAATGAGAATACCCATGATACCTTACACACACTGAGGAAACCTCTGTCTCTCTTTCATTCTCACTTCTAAGAGATCCTGTTCTTTTGGTGCTAAGTGTCTCTCATTTCTGTGTAAGATCTTTTTCTCCCATTGATATTGCTGGAGATTGTTGGAAGTTTGAGGTGCACAGCATGACACATTGGGGTCAAGTGAACAGAGCATTTCTCTCCTCCATTATCTCAGCTTGACATCTCACCACTGGCAGTCAGAGAAGATACAGCAAAAACACTGTTTGATATTGTTACAACCATTATACGCAACGGTTCACGGAACACACTACTATTATTAGACCTGACATGTGAAAGAGATGTGAGAAAGGGATTTCTGATGCTAATAAGCTGATAATAAATACCCAACTGGGCTAATGACATAAAATTAAGCATATCACAAGAGCAAGGGTGCTGTTGCTCAGAACACTGTCTTAAAGTGTGGTTAGATGAACGAAATTTCACAGGCAAAATAGTGCAACCATTAATGAAGGACCTCTCACAGAGAAGTCACTTTAAAACCAGGTAGCTTTCACAGGCAAAAAAGGTCCATTGTCTGGTATCAATAGTGTAGTGATGCATGAAGCACAGATCACAGAAGTCACTTTCAAACCAAACACTTTTTTCTTAGTTAACAACAGTGAATTTGCATGACCAACTTGAACCTGTTGCAAAATCTGAATATAGAAACCTTTCTCCCTATTGAATGACTAGATTTCAATGAACAAAATGTGACCGTACATAAGCTCTTGATTATGTGGATTCCAATTGAAACGGCTGGATTTAATTACCGAAATTTCATAGAACAATGGTAAACTTCACTTGTGACTAAACTTACATTTTTTATACAATATTGCTGGTTAACTATATTTTGTTCTGCCAATGTAAATAGTTCAAAATAAGTTAAAGTTGAATCATCAGAATTTTTTTGCAAATTGATTGAGTCAATTATTCAATGACTCACTCATAAAACTGTCACTTGTTTCTTTCCTGAATGAATCAGTTGAGTGAATGATTCAATGACTCTCATTGCTGAATGAATCAGTGCTTTTTTTATGAATCGGTTAATTGAATCCCTCATAAAGTCACCTGTCTCTACCTACGGCTGTAATGATGTAACATGCAGAAAGAGACATTGGGAAATCCCCACCACAAACTGTCTGTCTGAAACGCACAAACAGAAATGTAGTGATGCAAACTAGCAAAATAGTCATGGACTATTATAGAGAGCAACAGTGTCTGCCCACTTTTTTCATCCGTTTCGCAAGTATTTTTTCCATTCATTTTTCCTCCGCATTTTTAAAAATGTCTAGAATCCAACTACAAGGTGAATCACAACATTACAAACTTTGATATGAAGCAAAAAATATGTGAAAATCTGACAAAATGACAAAGGTTCACAAAGGTATTTAAAGGATATTAGAAGGGTAAGAAATATATATATATATATACACACACAGTATATGCTTCATGGGAGTGGGCAATGAGATGCAGAATATTATAGAGACTTGAGGTACGCTCTTTCAGTTTTGGCTACCAGCTAGCAACCACAAAAAACACCCTAGCAACCACATAGCAGCATCTGGCAAACACACAAAACACTCTAGTAAAGTGTCAGTGATAAACACATGTTCTGCAGAAAGTGTCAATTTACAGATTGTAAATATCAGGTTTAATGGCTGCTATGCCTCAGGCTGGATGACACCTATAAAGCCTTGAATGGTTCCCTGAAGGAGTAAGATATTGTTTGTAATAAATCTTTGATTACCTTCATAATCTTTAATCAAAATAACTTCCCCTCTCTCTTGCAGCTCATCTCTTCTCTTCTAACATGTTTACTGGTGCGAGGGGGACGACCTGTCAATCAGATGACATCACAGCAATAGCAAAACACAATCATCCAATCAATTCCCAGCTGACAAAATAAAGTACCGCCCTACATTTGTTCTTGATCAAGAAGCTGATTTACTCTGATATACATCACAATAAGGAAGAAAAGACTTGTTTCAAGACGAATTTAAGTTTCCTTTTTCCTATTTCATGATGGTTTGTACATTCACATTGATCATTTTGTAATAATAAAATAAGCAACATAATTACAATGTATTGACATGTGCTTTGTATCATACAGTTTTGCCTTTCACAAGCTTGCACATATGATAACAATCACAAAAATCAGTCTGTTGTTATATGGACGTGTTGACAGAACTGGCTTTAATCCAGCTATGATGTAAAGGACATCTATCTCCAGCTTCACTGCCGTTCTCCAAACACAGCCTTGAGTCTTTGACTGCAGCATTTGAGAGATGTGTGCATATTTGTCTCGTGATCGCTGACATCTGTATGCAAACACAGCAGCATGTACAGAGAGTCACTTCAGTGTCACACCACAACCGAATTAAAGGATAAACCAATGAGACAATCTGAAGAGACTCACTTATGTGCATCAAAGTGCTCCAATTACATGTATTATTGGTGGGAAATCAATGTAGTGTTTATGTGATCCGACTGAGACTAGCATTCACATTTAGACACATACTCTAAAGCCGGCTGAAAATGACTTATCATCACATTTAAATCCAGAGGCCTTTTCCAGTGGGATAGCCAGTAAACTAATGGTTCGGCAATGACATTAATGGTGTGCGGTAATGACTACACGGGAGCTCAATGAGTAGTCTATCTCAACCCATAAAATAAATGTGTGGGTGGATGAGGTTCAGTGAAATGGAAATTAGGGGTTAACTGAAGGATGCAGCAGCTAATTTCAGAAAGGGGGGGAATACATATTTCTTTATGATCGTAGTGGGGGTAAAATTTGAAAGCACTGGAGTAAGCATTTTCCATCAAATATTAATAAACTTTCATTTTATAATTTGTTTGACACACCTTTTTCATAATATACACATTTTAAGGGAGGCATTAAGGTTATTGATTTCAATGGTTTCCTAATTGTTTATTACATTACATTTTTCTCAAACTGTATAGATAATTATTCTTTTTATCAATGTTTTTGTGCACGTTTTGCACATTTAAATGAAGGCATGTCATTGATTTTGACTTTTAATGGTTTTCATCTTTGCTTATTACGTTGTGTTGGATAGCTTTTTTTCAAACTGTGATAGTTTTTTCATTTTATTGATCAATTTATCTTAAAAGGACACGGGGTAATTTACACAAGTCCTGACATTTAATTTAATATATAAAAAGGCCCCGTAATTACCATTCACTTCTTCATAAAAGGTAAAAAGCAGGTAAAATCACAATACAAATATAATATAGATTTTTTTAAGTGTACTTTAATGTGACAAACTTTTTGCCTAATCACCTGCAAGGTCTCATTTTAAAAGTAAGAAAGCACTTTTTTATAGTCGGACGGACTTTATTTGAAATCTGCACATAAAGCTTATTTTATCACACACTAAGCTCCTGCTCTCTGTCATTATAATAAGCTTTAGCATACGAGAGCATTGAAAATTGCATGAAAGTGACTTCTGATTTGTTAAAGACTGTCTAAATGCCACGATGTATATTTAGTAAATACCTCTTCTGCCATCTAGTGGCTCAATATGGGAACATAAACGGCGAGTCCATTGTATACCTTCAGAGGGCGTTGTGGTGAGAAACCGAATCCTACATTGAACCGCATTCAAATGTCAGAACGGTTTAACTAGGGACTAAACTAATTATTAATATATATATACGTTGAAATCTATCAATTACAATTATTAGTACTTAAAACATATAAAAGGAAATCCTTACCAGTAATCACAGACCTCCGTGATTGGCCCATTCTGGCCAGCGCTATGAAAAGAAGCGGCTAGCATGTGTAAATCACGAATAATGATAAAATTGTTAAAATAGGGGAATTATTATTTAGAAGGATCGAGCATGACCAGATAAACAGGTTTAACGTTCAAAGCCGTTTTATTAATACGCAGTTTCTTATGTAATTGTGCTTTATCAGTGCAGTCTAGCTTACTCAGCGTCTTTGCTACGTCACGTAAAAATACGGAAGTGAGACTGTCGAGTCTTTACCTGAAACAAACTGTCCCGAAAAATAAATTATTTATTTAGTTTTGCACTGTTTAAAACTGCTAAGCAAATGAAGAAACAAGTCTTGCCATTCAATTGTCTGCTGTTTGTGACCATAAAGCTCGAGCAGGTGTATAACAGCGGTATATTTAGTTATGTTGTGTTGCTATAAAAAGAATAACAACAACAGCTTTAAGAATTTATTTTGTGTTTGAATTTGATATAATGGATCAGTACTCATTGGTGAGAGTCATTGGCGAAGGATCTTTTGGTCGAGCTCTTCTAGTTCAGCCAATAAACGAAGAGAAACAAAATTATGTTATGAAGGAAATACGACTGCCAAAGGTAATGAAATCTCTGAATAATAATAAAAGCATACACTGATCATACGAATAACATGCATGAAAGATTTTCTCTGCTTTATTGTGTTGATATTATACTGATCTCATGCATTTATTATAGGCTGAATCTGGGAAGAGGAACAGCAGAAGAGAAGCTGTGCTTCTGTCCAGAATGAAGCATGCAAACATTGTGGCATTCAAAGACTCTTTTGAAGGTTTGTCCAGGGTGTTTTATACTGTAAATGACTCAAATTTCACAAGATCAGAGATTGTAAAAAAGACACATGGACTTTCTCTTCAGCTGATGGTCATCTGTACATTGTGATGGAGTTCTGCAGTGGTGGAGATCTTCTTCAAAGGATACGGCAGCAAAAAAATGTGCTGTTCCCTGAAGACGTGGTATGACAAAGATGTTATTACTCTACTCAAATTAATTTCTTTAAATTTGTCAGGTTTATAGCAAAAGAATTTATATATATATATATATATATATATATATATATATATATATATATATATATATATAAAATCTACGATAGCTTATTTTTTCACACACTTAAGCTCCTGCTCTCCGCCATTATAATACCCTTTTTACCTATTATGAAGAAATATATGTATATAAATGTATATATATATGTATAAAAGTAGGTTCTTTTTTTAGCAAAAGTGTTTATATTCCCGTTTTTACTGCTATTTATATTTTTTTATATTAAATTCCATGACAATAAAGTATTTATACAATAAAGTATAAAATGTAGTTCTGTTGAATTGAATTACTGTAGTAGAAGAACATAATAAGAATATAATAAGAACATTGCATATCAAGTTACAATACACATGCAGTATAATGGTAATGGGGGAAAATATGAAAAAATCTAAATGCATTACACTAATGAGAATTGTGAGGGGAAAAGTTTCTTTATAAATTATGTTAATGCATAAAATAAAATAAAAATGTAAATTTCATGTAAATATATTTTCTTTATTTTGGGCGAAGTATGACCTGGATATGTTATTATTGTGGTACATTTGTTAATAGAATATACATCTTTTTTTCGTTTTACTTACTTACATTGATGGCAGATTTGAAAAAATAAAGAATAATTAGGAACTGTGTGTTTTTTATGCAGTCCATTCACTGTTGTTGTCTTTCTGTTGCAGATCCTGAAGTGGTTTGGACAAATGTGTCTAGGCACCAAACACATTCACGACAAGAGAGTACTTCACAGGGATTTAAAATCAAAGGTGCAAGTCACTTTGTGTCTGGTAACATTTTTTTCTTATTTTAAAAGTTTTATTTATTATTTATTTTACAAAGAAAGTAAGCCCAGTGTAAGTATAATAGTTATATAACATTTATGCACAATAAGCTTTCAGCCACAACTACTCTGTAAAGGCAAAACACAGTATTATAAATATACCTGGAGGAAATTGTTATCATCAGGTTATTTTTTTTTCTCATCATTTTCTTTTGATACATTAGATAAAACTTATATATAACTTTAATTCAGAAATTAAAAACATGCTTTACTTTTTCTGGTTGCTGCTGCAGCAGGTCAGTGGAACACTAGAGACGTCGTCCGACTCGAAGCAGGTGTTGTAGTGTTATCGAAGTGGAGAAGGCCTGTTAAACTTAAGTCAATTTTTTTTGACATGTTAAAGCCATTTCACACCAAAACTGAACTGAATAAGCTTTAGGCTGATGGAATCGCAAATTCACTCCTGCACAGTAGAGGTCGCACCTCAAACAAACCTTTCAGCTGTGTTGCTATTCTAGATCACAGAAGAATAGGACGCAGGAAAAGAACATTCACTGTTTTTGTTCATTTTGAGGTGCAAGTGGGATGAGTAAATGTATGTCCACATTTAGTCTAGAACTACAATAACCATCATGTTCACATGGCACACAAGACCTCTGCTCTTAAGATTTCTCTCAACATGGAGACAGGAGGGCTGTCAGTCAATATATGAAAAAACAAAGTAACTTGCATTACTTATTTGAAAAAGTAACTCAAATATTTGTTGTAAATTTAAAATGCGTAACTTCATTAGTTACTTGGAAAAAGTAGTCTGATTACATAACTCGCATTACTTGCGATTGATTATAACTTAGAAAATATTTTAAAATATTGCTACTCTGCCAACTAATATTTGAAAAAAACGTTTGTCTGCCAAATCAAAGCTGTGCGATTGAGCCAATAGCACGAACTTTTTAGGTTTTTGGATTCATTTGATATCAATTTTCACTCTCCATTTTCTCTCAATCTGAACTTCTACAAGTTCTGAGACCTGGTGTTGGTCTCAAAATATGTAGTTACAGTACTGTGTTTGACTTTTGTAGGCCAGTGTTTTCAGATCAAAATACCATGCCTTCAAAATTACAGTCTATTGAATGAAAAGTTGTCATTTAAGTAGAAGAATCATTAAGGCATTAATGGAAGGTTTTATTTCATGCATGAAAGTCAACGCTAGTTTCTTTCTCATTTCCATTGCAGAACATTTTCTTGACAGACAGTGGAACTGTGAAGGTGGGGGATTTTGGTTCAGCTTGTACTCTTAACAGGTATTTAGCCAATTTGTTGTCATTTAATTTGGTGTTTACAGTTCAGTGCGAGTGACAGGTTTTGCTATGCACTGTTTTAATATGCATTTCTGCAGTGCAAAAGCATACGCTCAGACGTATGTGGGTACTCCATATTATGTGTCTCCAGAGATATGGGACAGTAAACCGTACAATAATAAAAGGTATTATTGATAATTAATTATTCCCTCAATTTGACACCATCTGTATATTTTAAACTACATTTGGACTAATTTGTGGCATATATTACAGTGACGTCTGGTCTCTTGGCTGCGTCTTGTATGAACTTTGCACCCTCCAACATCCGGTATTTTCCTCTTGATTTTCTCAAATTGTTCAGTTACAATGACATTATGGATTATACAGTGTAAAATGTTACACTGTGTGTTTTAGATTATTAAGGAACCTTCTCTTACAATTTCATGTATTCTTTTACTGTCAACTTTCCCTTCGTCAGTTTAAGGCTCATAGCTGGAAGAGTCTGATCTTGAAGGTGTGTCGAGGGACATACGCACCTTTACCTAGTCACTTCCCCTATGAGCTGCACTACCTCATCAAACACATGTTCAAAACTAACCCCAGAGATAGACCCTCAGTACACACAATCCTCAGCTCTCACCGTGTGTCCCGACTGCTGCAGCAACACCTGACGCCAGAGGTACTTGGAAATTTTTTTTAATTCACATCAATATTTTATGGAGCGATTCAAGAGGAAATCATGATCATCAAATCAGATTGTAGATTTTTTCTTTATTGTCCTTGTAACAAAATTACAGCCGATTTCTGTATGGCTCAATCCATTTAGCAGCTTATAAAAACAGAATAAGTCCAATAATTTAGAAACAATATAAAAATTATAAATCAAGATAGAAGTCAAGATAAAAAAACTCATTATTAAAGTGTTTGAGTAGATAATAGACATAATAGACAATCTATGTCAATCAGTCAATCAATTGAAAATATATGAAAGTGAAAAGTGAAAGTTGTGACGTATTGTCAAGTATGGTGACCCATACTCAAAATTGGTGCTCTGCATTTAACCCATCCCAACTGCACACACACAGCAGTGAGTAGTGAACACACACACACAGTGAACACACACCCGGAGCAGTGGGCAGCTATTGCGACAGCGCCCGGGGAGCAATTAGGGGTTAGGTGCCTTGCTCAAGGGCACTTTAGTCTTGGTATCGAAGGTGGAGAGAGTGTTGTTTATTCACAATCCCCACCTTCAATTCCTGCCGGCATGGGAATCGAACCGGCAACCTTCACGTTACAAGCCCAACTCCCTCACCATTAGGCCACGACTACCCCTTATATATACCCCTTATATATACTGGAATACTGGCAGCAAGTATGTGATTTTCAGTGGGATTATATTCATTTTCATCACATCATTAATTTGACTAAAACTGTATTAAGGATCAATGACATGATGCTCAATTTAGTCTAAATTTATTATTAATGTATAAAAGATGAGAAAAAATAACGCAAAAGTAACGTAATACATTACTTTCCAGGAAAAGTAACTTTTTTAGGCATAGTAATTGCATCAAAATAAGTGCCTATTCAGAGAGCATGTGATTCCGCCAGTTTCACTCCGCAAGCATGAGCAGCATGTATTTTTTCGGCATGCATGTTAACCAATGACTTCATTCACACTGGGAGCACAGTGTGAGCGTCAAGCAGGAGCGTCGTATTTACTGTTTTTTCCCAGAGTTTGCTGTCTTGTAAACGTGGACGCTGCAGAGGATGTAAAACACAAAGCTTACCTCATTCATGTATGTGCACCAATGGATGACACAAGGCTTTTATTTATTTACTTTTATCAAGCTTATAAATGACCCACTTATACATTTTTTTTTTTAATTTATAATTTTTTGTTAAGTTCGTTAGTTAGCAAGTCAGTTAGTTCACGTAAAATGTCACGTGTCTTCTCTCCAGCTCTCCTAAAACCTGATGACATTAAGGAATGAATAATACATGATATTTGTAAAAAGAAACACTTACATTTTACACTCACATTTACATGGAAAATATTTAACAAAATATTTGGAAATAATGATTAAGATCTGTAGATTAAGATGATTTAAGTTGTAAGGAAAATTACTTGATTGTATTACTTGATTGAATTACTTAATTTGATGGTTAGACCACATGACATCAGAACATTTTTTGGAAATGGCTTTTCAAAACTACATTAAATATATGGTTAAACTAGATTTGAACTTTTCTTTTTCATGGTACTCTTATTTATCACTGACCCTTTAATTACTGTGCAGACAAAGGAACTGGTGCAAGAACAAACACGCCATTGGAGAAAAGAGGAAGGTGAGAAAGTGGCCATGTTTTTAGGCCAGAAGAGTTTATTGACCACATCTACCACTGAAGGTACACTTGCTACAAGTTCATATTCTAAATTTTAGTTCAAACCTCACCTGAAGTGAATCTACCCAACTGAATAAGTAACTTATTAATTTGTGATAAGGAGCTTTGCAAGTAGGACAGTCCCTTAAGGAAAACAACAGCAGTGATGACCCAGCTTCTCGCAAGAGATGGGCAGTCGGATCATGTAATACAGTGCTGGGGGTCCTGGGAAACGCTGACATAATTTCCACTGGCAGCATGGAAACTGCAGAACGGCCTGACCTCATTTCAGGTACAACAATACAGATACATACTACGGTATTACAGTGTTTTTATTGTTCATATACCATGGTAAAACCTTGTGCAATGTTCATATTATGGCGAATGAATATGGTAGTCATTTAGCAGCATGGTTTTACCTTTTGTTTCCATCACTGCACCATGGTACCACCACAATTCTTTTTTTTTTTTGTAATGGAAATGCAAATGTATTTATTGTTTGTTTTTTTCTTCACTGATAAAATGGCTGTCAATAAATGCTTGTGCATATTGTCAGCTCTTGCATTCTCTCATTTTGTTACAGAGGCCAAGAGTGTGGAGACCCAGCAGAGACGAGTGAGGAAACAATGGGATAAAGATCCACCGGAGAGACTCCTGAGTGTTCTGGAGAAAGCACAACTCTGCTATGGCTTTGAGACGTACACTATACACAGAGATGGTGAGTCTGCTCACATGACATACAATAGGAAACAAAGTTTATAACAGCAGAGTGAACAGTCCACATCCAGAAAAAACACGGGTGGAATGACGTCTTTAAAAAGATGCAGTGTCACACCCGTGTAAGCTCTTTTAGGGAATGTTAGCCGGCACCTCGACAGCACACGACACGCTGAGTAGAAGGGTCGAGCATATCAGTACAAAGTCCTACCCTTCAGGCTGTCCCTTTACGAAGGTCGCGGTGGCAGTCATTGTCACCTGCATTGGCACATCAACTGCTTCGAGTTGCTGGCAGTAAGTCTTGTGCTGGGCCACCTCAAGGGGCCACTACATGACAAGCACCCACTGGTCTGTACGGACAACACTGTGAAAGTTGTGTACATTAACTACCAAGGTGGTCTACGCTTCCGGCTCATGTTGTAACTCGCCCGCTATCTCCTCCTCTCAAGTCACATCCCGATTCACATCCCTGGTGTGCTCAATCGTGCAGCTGATGCGCTCTAACGACAGCCTGCGCTTCCGGGAGAGTGTCAACTCAATCCCTAGGCTGTCCAGCTGATATGGGATTGCTTTGGAGCCGCACAGGTAGACCTGTTGCCTCTCCAAACTCGTCCTATTGCTGGTAGTTTTACTCCCTGACTGAGGGGAACCACGGCACGGATGCACTGGCACACAGCTGGCCCGGGGCCTACGAAAGTATACGTTTCCCCCAGTTAGCCTTCTTGCACAGATTCTGTGCAAAGTCATGAAGGATGAGGAGCAGGTCTTGTTGGTTGCACCTAGGGGTGTCACAATATACCGGTATTGACGATAATCGTGATATTCAAAGCATAAAATATCAACATTATGTTAATTTAGGGTGTGACAATATACCGGTACTGGCGATAACCACAATATTTAAAATGAATAGGTGAAAGTACTTGGTTAACCTTGGTGGCAGTATTGTGCCTTAATGCTGACACCTGTCAAACAAGAAGAAGAAGACGCAGTGCACGCAGATACTCTGAGAAGAACCACGTCGTCTGAGCGGGAAAGGGAGAGGCTTTGCCCACATCCGAAAAAAGTAAGCTCGCCAGTATGAGAGTTTTCCGGCTTCGAAGAATACAGCCCAATCTGAAGAATGTGCCTGTCTACGGTCAGTGAGGTTTTTCCCCACCTCCATATCCATCACCCTGCGGATTACACCATTTTACAGAGAGTAAGTTGCGATTATTTTACCAGCCATGGAATGGGAAATGTTATATTAATAAAATGTAATTAATAACATGGGTCTGCAAGTTAACAGGTTAAAGTATCAGTTTTGATGTTAATATTTATTCATCATACTGTTGAACTTGACAGTATTTTCTCTCTTATAATTTCAAAGGGATCTTCAAAGAAGACAGAGAAAGCCTCTGAGAGTCTCAGATCGATTGAGATTGAGAATGCAAGAAGTGAAAATGCATATCCCCTGTGTTTATCAGTATCCTTATGTTCATTGGGTAAAAAAGAAATCTAAATAAAGTAAAAATTAATTTGACTGATATATTCCCCCCTCCCCATATAGATATTGTGATATATCGATATCGTGAATTCTTTAGGCCAGAATAACCGTGGTGTGAAAAATCTGATATTGACACAGCCCTAGTTGCACTATAGCAACCACTAGCCCAACTGGACCTGGTTCCCAGAACTCACGCTCCTCGTGACAGCTTCTCCCTGGCCCATTCCTCTGAGCAAGTACCTGCTTTTCTCGGCACTCTATGGCACCCATGTCAAGATCTCTGGAAACTCCATGCCTGGTCCTTAGACGGGACTCAGAGGTTCTAGGTAACCTACATCAAGCGGTGGTAGACACCTCTACAAGGCGCCTCTATGCATGGATCTTGTTTGTTGAATGGTGCTCTTCCCACCGGGAAGACCTCTAAAGATGTCCAGTCACAGTCATGCTTTCCTCCTGCAAGAGGGGTTGGAGCTAAGGCTATCTCCCTCCACCCTGAAAGTGTATGTTGCCGCAATCGTCGCACATCACAATGCAGTTGATGGTAAGTCTTTTGGAAAGCATGACCCGATCATCAGATTCCTCAGAGGTGCGAGAAGGTGGCATTGTCTTGACGCACCAAATCTCAAGGCGTGCCTTGCCCGTTCTGGTTGCGAGCACACTCAACTCAAAGTGTTGCTCCCTCCTGGGCACTGGCTCAAGGTGCCTCGCTGACAGATATCTGTAGAGCTGTGGAGCCGGACGACACCTAATACGTTTGCTAGATTCTATAACCTTTGTGTAGAGCCGATATCTTCCTGTATACTCGCTCCCAGTGGCCAGTAGTGCGAAGGACCCGTTCTAAGTGTCGGCTTGCAATGCTACTCCCGCCCGCTGGGCTGGATACGTGCTTCTATTTGCTCTGGTAGTGTTCTCTAGAAATGGTAACCCTGTTGAGTTCCTCCGTCACCTCCAGCAGTCAGATGTAGCGGAACATCTGACGCCAGGCCTACACTTGTTTGCATTGTGGAACTTGTGGTAGGCTTGGTGTCCAACGGGTCGAAAGGGTTGCATATGTAACCCTAGTTTTCTGAAGGAGGGAATGGAGACGTACGTCCCATCGCCTCAGTTGGTGTACTTCCGGAGTCACTAGTTCAGCTCCTCAGCGGAAAAGAAAATATTCAATGCACCTGCTGCTCATTATATAGCTGATACAATTATCACATGCCAATGTGCATTGACTCGTTTAGTTATTCTCAAAGGTGACCTAATGTATGTCTCCGTTCCCTGAAGAGTTACATATGTAACCGAGATGACTTTTATAGAAAGGAAAAATTTTCAGTATATAAATTATGAATAATTTGCTGCCAATGTGAGAATAATATTTGATTGTGTAATCAAAAGATTATTAACTGTAGTCTGATTAATTTAGTTTAAAATATAATATAATTAATTATATCTGGACGTTTGTTTACAATATATCACTGCCAGAGTATTTCAAACTTCTTTTTACCACTAAGTGATGAATGAAAAAGAACTTAAGGGAATTACTTAAGCTAACTTTTACTATTACTATTTAGAAAGATTGTGCTCCACAAAATCATAATATTGTGAAAAATGAAGACCTTATATTGTAAACCTCCCTTTAATCTCTGCCAGTAGTTTTGAAATGGGTAATATTTGCACACAAAAAGAAAAAAAATACTTTTAATTTTATTTATATCTGACATAATATGTTATACTGCACATGACCTCATGTATATATATACCTTTCAAAAGTTTAGGTTAGGTGAGATTTTCAAAGAAATCTTACTGAGCCCAAAATTTTGAACAGTAGTTTACCCTTTAAAAAAAAGCACATTTTATAGTTTTCCATTTCTAACTGGCATCTTAATTTGCGGCTTACGGTCCCATTTAACTCTCTGTAGGTGTTTGATATTGTAGATAAATGTCTTTTGACATATGATGTCAGGGAAGACTAAAGTTCATTCAGTTTGTATGCATGCACTGTGGTCAGATAATGCCTACCTACACTGTCTCAGTAAAATCCCAAAATGTTTTTTTTGTGAGTCATTTTCAAAGTGACCTAAATCTGAACATTGATTTCTTACACTGATAACAAATACAGCAGAGCAAAATGGAGTCGAGAAAAAGGTATTTTCGATATGTCACTGCATTGATACAAAATATCAAAGCAAGCAACATTCATTTTAAAGAAAGATACTGTAGCCCAAGCTCACAAAATAATTAACAAAAATAACTCGCATTTTAAAATGACAACAAAATAAAAAATAAAATCTAAAACTTGTTTTTCTTAAACAGTATGTCAATATATTGTTCTATTTTCTATTTCTTTAAACATGAGCTGGTAATTTGTTCTAATGCTGTATCAATTCAAAGTTTAACATATAGTGCCTGTTCATAATCAGATTATTTTCTCCACAGGTTCTTTAAACCCAGAGCCTAAAGACAAAGTGGACGGACATGAGGAGACGATCACAGACTTCAGTAGACTGGAGCCGCGCTCAGATGATGAAGACACGTGAGTTTCTCCTGTTTTCCCTCTCTCGGTACAGTGTCTCATATCTCCATCTGTACCATTATCTCCTGTAAACCTCACATTACTCTCCTGACTGCAGGGATTTTGAAGAGGATTGTCCCTGTGACTGGATAAATGAACTTGAGAAAATGGTGGATGAACACTAGCTGCTCAAGTTTGTTATTGTCCATGTAAATATGTTTGATTTGTATTTGATTTTAAATATTCCTTATCATGAGCAATGAAAATTTAACAGTAAACAAGTGATTTCTATTTCTAAAAGCCTGTTGTAGTTTATTCTTAAGACTGCCTTTCATATATAAATGAGACTCTTCACGTGTGATCAAACGTGTTGAGTTATGTCACAGTGTGCTGTTTTTATGACACGTCAAAATCTCATTTGTAATGTGTAACAATAAATGTGTAATGTGTCCATGGTAACACATTTTTGTTTAATAACAGAAATCAATCATTGTCTCATTCTCAAAAATGCATTTATGTTTATGTCTTGTTTAAGCAGGATTAGTTAAGCGACTAAACGAACAATAAAGAAAAGCATATGAATCTCACCTGTCAAGAACAGATATATTATCTGTAAGTATAATCATAATTATCCTGAAAAGGCTCCATTTTGTTTATGTAAATTATAATTTCTTTTTTCCCTTTTAATTTCAGTCTTTTTTTGATTTTTTGATGAATAAAAAGTTCAAAAGAACAGCATTTCTTAAATATATTTGTGAAACAATGTAAAAGTCTTTACTCTCACTTTTGATCAATTTATGCATCCGTATTGAAAAAAAAGAATAATTACTTAATTAAAAAAATATACTGAACTTACTGATTCCTATATATAATATATAGATATAATGTAGCAACAGAAACACATTTGAGTCCACTTAATAATCCTGGCATACTTTTTTGGTCGAGAAGGTCAAAGAGAAAGTGCCTCTCTTTTTATGACCACTAGGTGGAATACAGAATGTGCAGATGGAAGCTGTTGCAAGGAAATTGAGCTTGTAAAGGCTTCATAAATATGATCAGTTTTTACCTTGCGGAAATAACCGCTGCCTCCAACCACATTAAGATATTTTCCAATGATATGGTTTATCTTGAAAGGAAATACTGTCATCGACAGACCGAATGCAAAACACTTTTACTGAACGTTTTTCACATATTGCAGTAGATTTCATAGTATTATTGTCAGGTCTGATGAAATGCTGTCATCCTTAGGTTGAAATTACTTTATGCAGCATACATACATATCACTTTGAGCATATCACTTGACAGTCTCTTCTCATGTAAAATAAATAAGTAGCTATGTAAAGAGTTTACCGTCCGCTAGTCGTTATTTCAAAATAAACCCTGAAAAGATGATCTGTACCACAATGTGAAACTGTTGTCTTGTACTGAACAGTGATATTATGCCTTATACAGTATATATATTATGCCTATATTTTATATAGGGGTCATTAAGTTCTGTAAGGTTTTTTTTTAAATAAATTATTATTTTATTTAGCAAGGATATATTAAATGAATGAAAAGTGAGTGCATAGTGACCCTTTTACATTGTTTCACAAATACATTCTAATAAATGTGCTGTTCTTTTTAACTTTATATTAATCAGAATCCTAAAATTATAAAACGGTACAGTTGTTTTTGACATTGATAATAACATAAAGTGTTTCTTGTTTCATTTATTGCTTAGTTAGGTGGACCATCCAAGTGTAAGTGTTGATATTATGGAAAAATAATATGAAAATAACTCGAACCTTGCACTTGAAAACAAAAACCTGTTCAAACCTGAAAAATCCTGGTTAAATTATTCCAACTAAGGGCTCTCATGAAAGGAATGCTGCCACACTCCTGCCAAGGCTGAGAGGACTCAAAGTCAGTTTGCGGTTTTGCTTGAGCTCTGCTTGATTTACGAGTGGTCTCGGGCTGACTGTTGAGGCGCTTGGTGCGCAGATAAATGCCCCTAGTTGTGCTCTTGAGGAAATGCTGGGCCAGCATTAAAGTCTTATCTTAAAGCCACATGGAGTGCCTCAGGGACCCAGTCTAGGCCCTCTAGCCATTTTTAATTTTTCTCGTTTACCTCAAGTCGAAGCTTGATGTCATGAGAGACGAAGATAAACATATAAGGATGTGCAGCGCAAGAATTGTAAATACGATAGTAACCCATAAACTCATTCTGAAAGGTCCCTGTTCCTGTGGTTTTAGGCTGCTGTGTTTCGTCTGAGATGTTGAATAAAAGGGATAGTTGTTGTTACAAACCCGTAAGTGACAGTACAGTTCAAATAGTACAGTTTCATTCTTTTTCATTCACTTACAGTACAATGAATGTGGCAGGAGCCCTTCATTTATGTTATTAGATAATGGCCATCACAGTCCTTGAATTACAGAGTGTAATATATTAACTTAAACATTTGCTAATATTATTTAATGTACCTGAGCTAACATGAAATTACTGTGACCAGTTGTATTTTTATGAACTAACATTAACAAAAATGAATAAATACTTCAACTTTTAGTGCTAACTGTTGATTGATGTTAGTTAATCTACATGCCCCTTAAATGAGTTATTGTCTCTCAAAAGGAAGAACCGATTCTGAACTGTCTGAAGCGAGTCGTTGGTAATTCCAGTATCACTTCCTGCTCAAACCTACGTAGGTTTGTAATGAATTTGCACAAACTGGCTGCCCAGAAACAATGTCTACTGTAGTTGTATCTGAGGCCTGGAAGAGCTTGGTTCGTGCTGTCGACATGTCAAGAAGACGCTGTTTTCTGCGCTGCGAAAGCAAATCCACTTTGCTGCACATGACTCAGACTCAAACTGATATAAAACCGATGCCTACTGTTTGTGTCACTGTGTATGAGTGCTGTGGAAAATCCGGAGCTAACACTCAGATATGGTAATGGATGTTTTGAGGTCATCCAAAACAAAATTGGAACCTTTTAAAAATAGCATAATTGGGGCACTTTAAGAAATAAGACCTTTTTGTAAATTGTTTATTGATAGTTCATGATGTCCACATCATTTATTAATAATCATCATCATTTTTTGAACAAATACATATAGGCAAGTCAAGTCACCTTTACTTATATAGCGCAATTTACAATGCAAATTGTGGCAAAGCAACTTTACATAATTGGCAAATAATTTTGGCTGCACAGTAGATCCCAAAGAAAATGGTGTCATTGTCCAGCTTATTCTATATATTATTGATTTATTCCATTGCAAATATCAGTAGTTATTAGTCTAGTTAATTCATATATAGCGGCACTGGAGAAAACAGTGATGTAATCGTCCGGCTCAGCTCAGTTCGCATACAACTGTGCCAATGTAGGCATATCAAAAACACTGCTGAATATCAAGCAAGTGTCCCCGACTTAAGCAAGCCAAAAGCAACAGCGGCAAGGAACCAAAACTCCAATAAAATGGAGAAAAAAACCTTGGGAGAAACCAGGCTTAGTCGGGGGACCAGTCCTCCTCTGGCCAACAGTGAAGACTTGTCGATATTCAGGCTGAGTTACAGGTCATTAAACCGTTTTGGAATCGCAACAGTCAAAATATTTTATCCAGTTCCATCTAGTTTAAGATCTTTTTAAACACACCGGTATGGGATGGTTTGTTGGGGATCTGTGCCACTGGCTGATGTGTCGGTAAGGCCCTCACAAAGGATGAGCTAGTTCACACAGTCTCTACCAACACCCCTGGGCCACGCTGCTGCCGCACACAGACGCAGGTTTCCCATCCGACCCGGACACGGCCCGGATACAGCCAATCACGTAAAATGGTAATCCAAAAAAAAATTAGCGTAGACGTCATTCTGACCTGATCTATGCAGCCTAACGATCCTTTAACGGATATGAAGACAAAAGTTTATAGTGCGTCATGTGTATGCCAGGTTAAATAGATGCGTTTTTAGTCTAGATTTAAATTGACGGAGTGTGTCTTCTTTCCGAAACATGCTAGAAAGATCGTTCCAGAGTTTAGGTGCCAAATAGGAAAAGGATCTACCGCCTGCAGTTGATTTTGATATTCTAGGTATTAACAACTGGCCAGAATTCCAGATCGTAATAGATGCGAAGGACTATAATGCATTAAGAGGTCACTCAGGTACTGGGTTTAAGCCATTTACTGCTTTGTAAGTAATTAGCAAGATTTTAAAATCTATATTATGTTTAATAGGGAGCCAGTGCAGTTGACAGAACTAGTTTATTTATCAAGCGAGCAGGGCAACCACCCAGTAGAGTGTTACAGTAATCTATCCTTGAGGTCATGAACGCATGAACTCACTGAGACCATATGTCGAAGTTTAGATATATTTTTAAGATGGAAGAATGCGGTTTTACATATGCTAGAAATGTGGCTTTCAAATGAAAGATTAGAATCAAAGAGCACTATACAAAATTAGTGTTCAAAATTGTCTGTTTGCATTCCCCTGATTTACAAATTTATAAGCTTATGTCAGACCAGATTTTGCAGGAAATGGCTACATCATGTCCTGAAGAATGAAGCAAAGAAAAATGCAATTCAGTGAAGTGTGTGGTAAGGTTGGTGGAGTTAGTTCTGACAGCATGTAGTCATAACAAATGAGCAACAGTTTTAACACAATGAATTGTTCAAAAAGGCAACCACCATTCGTTGTCAAAACAAAGAAATCTCATTTAGACAGCTTTTCAGAGGTGACGATATCTCAGAGACTTCAAAGAATTAAAAAAAAAAAAAAAATGACCCAGAGATGGTATTATTTTACTTGAGATGTAGGATATCAAGAAGTCACTATGTTGAATGTCAGCATTGCCTAAATTGTGTAAACTTACCTGCTCAAACTAATTTATTTTACAGATTTGCTTTTATTTTTTTTTACATTATGTCAAAGGTGCGGTTACATTTCGTGAGCAAAAAAGGCCTATTGTCTGTTATCAATGGTGTAGAGAAGTATGAAGCCCAGTTCACACAGAAGCAGCGAATCTGAAATTGTGTGGAAATTTTTCACCATCACACGATATTCCCAATAGTGTGGATTCCTATTGAAATTACTGCGATATGCCCAAGGTAATTTGATGATCAGAAGTAAATGTCACCTCACAGTTATGCCTTGAACCATCATATTAATCCACACTTAAGAAATGAGGTGAAGCCCATAAACTTGAGCGAAACATTGTTTTCCATAATTTGCAGTTTTATGCAGTTTCAACCGCCTAATCTCCCAAACTGAAGTCGACATGAAATGGAAGTTTAAATTCCATTGGGAATTGATTGGATGGTTTGTTATAGGTGATCTCATGTTATTGACAGGTTGTCCTGCCTCTGTGCTGGTAAACATCATCAGAGAAGAGAAGAGCTGCAAGAAGGAGGGGAAGATATTTTGATTTCATTTTTGATTTGATATTTTGATGAAATTTATAATTAAAAATAATTATTTGCACGGACAAATCCTTTATAATAAACACTGAAATAGTCCTTAAAAATATAACCTTATTTCTACAGAGGGGAAAAAAATATTTATTCATTTATGAGACTTAAATATATTTAGATCAGAAGAGAACTGTCTGCTACCGTCACCTGAATTTAAAAAAAATTGTTACATAAAATGTAGCATTATAGTTTCCATGCTGGTTTGTGAGTATGCCGTTCCTCCACTGAACGTTGCACACTTGGACACAGACTAGCAAGTGCTCCATTGAGCATTTCCCGTCGCAGGAAGGAGACATTAAGTCATGTCTTTTGAAAGAATAACAAACAAATCAGTAAAGAAATGTCACATTGTATTAATTGTTCGTCTGCACAATGCTCACACATAACAGTGTGTCTGCTGACTGGTGTCAATCTCTCTGGTCCTCTGTTGCATTCTGTGCAAATGTTCCCTGCTTTAGATAGTTTGCAGAAACAGAAGCTCAGGATGTGACCTTGAAGTGTTATTTTGAAGTGTGACTGGATACTGTTAAACGTGAATAAAAGGTGTGAAACCAGAGGTGTTTTTGATAGAGGAGTACTGTTGCTTGCATGCATTAGCGTCAACATATTCTAAAGGATATCCTGCTTCTCTTCGCTTTTCATCTGTTTAAATGTAACCTTTGCTGAATAAAAGTATTAATTTCTTTAAAAGTAAAAATGTTTGAATGGTAGTGTAAATGCCTGTTATCTCTCAGCAGTTATTATACTACTTTATACCATATCTCTTTCTCGTTTGTCTCTGTCAGACTATTTTCTGCCCCACACCTCTTCTTGTTTTACTCTTTGTCTTCCTTACAGATGGTCACACCGCTCTCCCATTTAATGTCTGTCCGTGTCTGAATCAGATGCCACAGGAAGAGGATGAGTCCAGCAGATGGACACTGACCTACTGATCTCCGCTTTCTACAGACTCCATTAAGCTCTCTATTTATTTATGTCACGACTTCTGAAAGTGCAGACACAAAGCATTTATAAAATAAAATATCTGGTCAGGTCTTCCGCTGGAAATATTGAAATTGAGGTGTTCACTCACAATTTTGGTCTATTCATTGTCAACATTCCAGATGCTTAAATCATATAAAAAGTAGGGGGAAAAAAACTAAGCAGTTGTTTCAGGGATGTTGTTGTTGTTTTTGCATTTGCATTATGATATTATTTTCATGACTTTTTAGCACATTAAGTGCCCATATACTCTGATGCGAAAACTTATTTACTTACTTAATACTTGTCTATATCCACACTGAGAAAAAAATTATTTATTTATTTATTTATTTTTACAATGTAAACTTTCAGTGCAGATATAAATATTTGACTGTCATGTACTACATTTCCCATCATCCTCCTTGACACCTAACCACGCATACCTGGGGCCGGCTGCACCAGCTGTACGTACACCCGGTCGTAAGACCAAGCTTAATGTAAAATGCATTGTCTGATCTTGTCTGATGCTACAGACTACTTACCTGCTTGATGTTCCTGACTATCTTGCTAGCTATTGCTGTTACCTCATCCAAGTCATCCAAACCATCCTCTCGCTTTCTCAAGATGAGTTTCTCAAGCTCTGCCACCTGGTGTCCTGGAGTAACTGCACTTGTAACAGGTAAAAGACCTGTTTTTGGAGTGTGCTGGACAACCATCTGTTCGGACTACTGTCAACGGGAGCTACCACCTGCATGCTGGCACAGTACATGGATAATGCGCTAAACTAACTTTGTAGCTCGTCATTCACGGTTGGAGATATAGAAGATGAGGAAATCGCCCCTCAGCCTCACCCACTCAGCAGCAGTCAGCAGTTATCCTCTTTCCAGTGACCCCACCTGCCATGGAACTTCTCCCTAGTCTTCCCTCTCCTTCCTTCACTGCCAAAGACAGCCAGTTCCTTGGCCTCGCCTCCGCTGTCTACTTTTGGCCCCTAGGCTCATCCAGTGGTTCCACTGCGCTGCTCAGATCCACCTTGGGCTACCCAGTCATCAGCTCAACCTTGGTGTGTGGATCCCTCAGCTTCACCTCTTGCTTCTGATCCATCAGCTCCACCAACACGTAATTTCAAAGAGAGGGTCAAAAACCAGATAGAAAATAGCTTATTACTTCTAAATTAGAATGTATAAAAATCTTGATAACATTATAAGTGGACCTCAAAGAACAATAATAATTTTTAAAAAAATGCAGTTCATGACCCCTTAAAATTTATGATGATTTTTTTTTTATTTTTTAATGTTTTGCTGTATTATTACTCTTTTTACTGTAGTAAAATAGTAAAAATATATAGTTTAAAAAAGAAATATAATAATGAAAATTACTTGGGGTTGAGGGCTTGGGGTTCTTAGAAAAAGGCTTGATTAAAGGTGTGAAATTTCTCATGTACATACGAGTTTCTTTTCTCGCTACAACTGTTGCTTGCACGCATATTTAAAAATTGTACACGTTCTAAAGGATATCCTGTAGCTTCTCTTCGCCTTTCAATGTTTCCTGATGAAGTCTTATATAACTGCTGTGCCATACAGTATATTACTGCATAGGTGAATAAATATCACTCATCTCATCTGACTTCTGTCACTGCTTAGGGAAATTCACAACTTTGTTTTAAATGAATAGTTCTTCCAAATTCTGTCACCATGTACTCAAGCTCACGTCATTTCAAAACTGCATGACACAGACACAAAAACTATATACATTCTTCTAACTCCAACTATAAGTAACTTTGGAACTACATGTTAATAGTATTAGGCTGTTAGATTTGGGTTAGTAAAATAAGTTGACATGTAGTTGCAAAGTTACTTATAATTGGAGTTTTTGTGTCAGGTGTCATACAGATTTGGGGGGAGTGTAAAATGTTAGTAGATATTAAACAGACAGTTTACTAATACTCTGGCTGCTAGTTGCAAAGTTACTTAGTAGAATGTCTAAAGTGGACCATCGAAATAAATCATTACCTGCCAGTTCATTTCTCAAACAATAACAAAAAAACTGCACGTAATACATTGAACATGCATTTTGAATTTGTCTTTGAAAAAAAATTTTTTTTTTACACTATATATATGTCCAATTATACCTGTTTAAGACTTCTGTTTTCTGTTTCACTGCTTCTGTTTTCACTTTCTGTGTTGTGTTCCTGTGTTTGAGTTTGTTTCCATGGTTTCTGGTTATGATTTATATAACCTTGTGGTTATCTTCAGTTTGTCAGTTTTGCCAAGATGTTACGGTTGCTGTTTTCCTTTTGGTTTGTGTGCGCTTGTGTAAATTATATATGTTTTACTGTAGTATTACAGGTTTAATAACTTGTCTATTAACAACGTACCTTACACAAGCATTTTATCATGGGTCAGAATGTGAGATAAGATATATCTAATGATGCTTATAAGTAATGTTCGTCAGTGTTCATCGGGTTAAGAAAGCTGGGACCTTCCCATAATCACAAATCACAGTAGCAGCATAAGTCACAGATCCTTTGTAACTATTTATATTGCTCTGACATTGTTATTGTCTTGCTCTATTGTCTTTGAGTACCGTTTCTGGACCGGATGATACAAGTGAAAATGGCGCGGTGGGATTGGCGTTAGCATGCCAGTGCAATTCATCCTGTGTTCGCTACCCAAAGGTCGTGTGCGGATAAAAATGGAAAGACGTTGGAGGAGCAGGGTGGTGTGTCTTTACCATTGTTCCCCCTTCTGTGTCTGATATGTCTGCTGTGAAAAAAATTAAACACTCCATCCGTCTTTCAGTCTTCCTTCCTTTCCAGCCCAGAATAGACTACGGCCTTAGAAAAACCTTCTTAAAAGCTGTAAAACCAAGACAGTAACATCAGGTCAAATTTAGGACACTATTTATTTGCAAAGAGAGTTTTGGAATTATTTTGTAAACCTTTGGTTTATGTTAAATTGAAAAATTGATGTCTTAAGTAATGAATAATCAATGAGGTTTGTCTGTATAAATCAGGTTAAGAATGCCGGGACCATTGCAGCATTGCAATTGATTATTCATATTAAAATAAATGATTAGTTCATTTTATTGACAAAATTCTTAGCTATACATTGTTCGAATACATTTTAGGAGCAATATAACACCATGGATTTATAATTACATTTTATTGCATGAAAGTGGAATTTCCTCATCCCCGTCATGCTCAATTTCCCAGGTGAGTAATCAATCTGAATTATGGTTTGTCAGAATAAAAATGTTCTCCAGTTCTGTTGCCACGAGTAAGAAATGTTTCCGGGAATGTATCTGTGTCTGTTCTGGAGAATATAAAGTGTTCAGATGTTAATGGGGGAGTTGTGTTTGCTGCAGTATGAGGGCAGTACGAACACCTCCCCTTTCATTTCCCTCAGGTCTTCCTGGAAAGTCTTTCACATTCCTTTTACCTGAAAATGAAAGAGCTTTCTCAAATACTGATGGATAGAGTTTTTCCCACATTCCTGTTGATGATTTATTATAGTTTAATATATATGACAATTATTCAGGAATAAATTACATTTGAAAATATATTAAAATAGTCACATGATCCTTCAGAAATCTTCGGAAGCTTATTTCCACCACTGAATAAAAAATGTCTGACTTTTTTTCTCAGAATTGTGTGATATGAACTAGCAATTGCGAGTTATATTCAGAATTGCATAATATAAAGTCCCTCTGACCAATCATAAACCAGAATCCGCCATTTTGTCCGACAAAGCAGTCAGGGGAGTAAGTAGATTAATGTTGGTGAACTTTAACTTGAAAAATTGTACATACTCACGTCTTTCTGCGCTTGAAACTACATTCCTTCTGAAGTCCATTCATGTTTATTTGATGCTATAAATGAACTAGTATGAAGAAATTATCGGTTCAAAAGCCGATTGAAGGAGCTACAGCGATCTATCACGACACATTAAAGAGCCACTATACGGTATTTACTGTTTAAACTTCTTTAAAAAAAAAATTATATTTTAAATATGAAACTGTTTCATATTTATACACATATACATTTTTTCATATATAAACATGAAACGTTTGTTTCACAGTGTAAAAAATGACTGATTCTAACGCTAAAAGGCTGTAAAAATGCCACGGTGAAAAACAGTTTATTGGTTTACAGAAAGTTTCCGTACTATATATGGTGAATAACTGTAATACACCTAACGGTACTGTAACAAGGTTAGTAGATACGGGAAGAAGGAGGCAGGAATATTCAACATAACTTTAATAATAATGAAATAAACAAATATAAAACTAACGAAAAATGGTGGCAGTCCCTCGTGGACGACTGCCGACCACATAAACATAATAAAATATAACATAAAATCAAGGCCTGGTCCTCTCTCGTTCTTCACCTCCTTTTACGCTTCTAGAACTCCTCCATGAGAGATACAGGACCGGTGCTGTGTGCAGGTGATGCTCCTCAGCAATCACACCACCAGCCTCACGCCATTCTCTCGCGGTTTCACTCCGCCCTGCTTGTCACAGGTACATTTAATGTCAGTTTACGGTAAAATACCATTAAATTTATAGTTTAAGTTAAAAATAAGTCATTGTATAATTTACAGTGAAAAACTGTAAATTAACATTCCCAAAATTCCCTGCGTGACATTTCACATTTGATGTATTTTTGCTGAAATTATTAAAAAAAATTAAAATGTCATGTGTGTTACCACATGGTGTTTATTGTTTGTGTGAATGACACTGTACACCTTCTATATATTAATATTGTCATTCTCAGGTTGTGGAAAAGCTGCTTGTGATGAGCTTTGATTCATCATGTGACATTGCAAGTTTATACTTAACAATTCTGAGAGAAGAAGTCATAAAAACATTTATTATTATCACTGTTGAAAACAGTTGTGTTGCCTTATATTTGTGAAAAACCGTAATACATTTCTTTCAGGATTCTTTGATAAATAAAAATTTTAGAAGAGCAGCATTTATTTGAAGGATACATTTTTTTTAGCAATTTAACTTATATAATATCAACTGTCAATTTTGATAGAAGTTTTGAATAAAACTTAAATAAAACTGACTCGAAACTGTTGAACTGCAATATATATATACAATCATAGTATACTGTAAATGTATATGTTTAAGAAACAAAACATATATAATATTTTAACATCAGGTTGTGTGCACAGGGGATTGTTCCTGCAATAAATATGCTCTCCTGCTATGCGGTCTTCCTTTCAGTTGTGCTTGCTCATGGGCTCCATTGTTAAAAGTGACCCACCTCTGCAGTCTTACACAGATCAGCACATTTCAATAATGCGTTTTAAATTGCCGTTGAATACATCTCTCTCTCTTTCTCTGTCACACACACACACACACAGATAAAATTGGCGCCAGCTATTATGAGACACTCTGATCACATCTTAAGAGTGTCATTATGAACAGTAGAGCTGGACAGTTTTGATAAGACACTTCAGTTGAACCTGCTCCCACTCGTCTCTCTGAGTGTGTTTTGTAAGGCGACAGGTAGCTTATCATTTCCCCTTTGCTCCAAATGAACTGAATCATAATATAGTCATGACATCTGTGAGGCATACTTACACTTTCACAACTGATTTGAGAGTGCTTAGGAACCAATGTTTTGTTAACCCATCCATTACAGAGTATGTGTAACACGTGTCACATGCAAATAGTAAATTACAATAACAGTTATAATGCAAAACACATTATGAACAAGTTGCTATAATATCCCTCTATGTTATGCTTTAAGGCCACCCGTTTTAACTCCCAAAGTGCAATATATTGTATTTTTTTCCGAATAACAAGGAAATTAGTAAAATTAATTGTTACCATATGGCAACACCGTGCCATAAAGGGATATGTAGAGCTGTGTTAAAGAGTGGTAGTTGAAATCTTTATGTAGCAACTTGTGTTTCAAAAGAACAAAACAACATTAGCGTTCATGTTTGAAGTTTAGTGGGTGACTAAGCGTAATCCATGTGGTGGAACAAAACAGGAAAGTAATGTTAACCACAGACCTGTGGTGAATTAGCCTTCCATCTGGTCAACAAATTGATGTCATGGTTGAACAGCAGAATTGCTTAAATGTGACCATGTTAGCTAGCATAATCTAATCAGATGCAGCTTTGTTTTTAGTAATTGTAATGCATCATTTTCTCCGTCATAAAATACATTTTAAAATGAATTGCATGCCATTTATCAACTCAAGCCATCCAGCATTTAAAATGATATTGTAATATGAATCTATCTTACTGCAGTGTGTAACAAGAGTCTCACAGTAGCGGCCAAGTGGACGCGCAAAGTAATGTTATAACATCATGTTCAACACACTCAAATGAATCTAATATGGTAAACAGAGCTGCAGTCATGTAACTTGTAGCGGGAATCAACAGGCAGACGACAGAGAACAATGCAGACAGGGTTTAATGAAAACAACGGAGAATATACACATACACATTTAACATTGACAAGAACGGACCAGGAATGAGGGAGAACACTGGGTATAAATACAGGTGGTAAACAAAGGGAGAAACAAGGTAATTAACGAGACACACCTGAACCTAATAGAACAATCAGACAGACTGAGAAACTAGGTCACAACGATGGGGCAAATCAAATGACAAACCAAATGGGGTTCTGGAGGAGGACGACAAACAGAAGACATCCAAACAAAAAGTCCAGGGCACAGAAAAGTCCAAGGGGGAGTGGAGGGTGGGAGGAGCCAGAGGGAGACCAGGAGCAGGATGAGCTGGTGGAACATCCTCGACGAGGCTATGGGGATGATGGATGGAGACGAAGCCGGTGGAGAAGGAGTCCAGAGTGCAGATGGATGGCCGATGACCAGGCATGATACCGTAGGCTTCGGTGGCCGCAACGGAGGTGTGGCGACGATCCCCCGAGGTGGAGCCAGGGTGCCAGAGGTCTGAGGTGGAACCGGAGCGACTGAGGGCTGAGGCGGAGCCGGAGGAAGGGTGGCGCCAGACGAAGCCGTAGGGGTGGAAAGACGGCACGCAGCAGACGGCTTGCAAGTCTGTGGCGAAGGCGTGATGACGTCCGACCGAGGTGCAGCTGGAGGTTCGAGGGAGCCCGTGTGTAGCCGAATGGCCGATGGTCCCAGGTGGAGCCGAGGAGGAGAGGAGCCAGGGCGGAGGAGTCTGGACAACGAGCTGAGGTGGAGCGACTGGATCAGAGGTAGGAGGCAGAGCTAGGGGATCCAAACTGCTGTACAACGGCTGGCCCGAGTTCGATCCACACCACAGAGGGCAGGTGGAGGAGGAACTAAGGGACTGACTGGAAAGAGCGGCAACTGGGCAGATGAACTGGCTGAGTTCTGAAGAGGAGGCGGGAGAGGGAGGCTGGGAGGGAACACTGGAATCAGAAGAGACATCTTACTGGACGGAACCAGCGGAGACACAGGAGACGTTTTACTGGATGGAACCAGCAGAAACTCAGGAGACGTTTTACTGGACAGAACCAGCGGGGCCAGGGAATCATCCTCCTTCATGCCATCCTCTTTAAAAAACAACAAACAGTCCAGCGCAAGCTTACCCTCTGTGGTGGGAGTGTGGGGGCGGGGCTCCACTTTAAATCAATTCTGATATTGTTTGTTTTAAAAGAAACAGGAATCAACCTCAAATTTTCATTATGTAATAATTTGCTCAGCATCATGTCATTATGAACCCGTACGAATGTGTAAAGTGAGTTTTAAAAACTATTCTTAAAAACTATTTTCATAAGAATGGAAATGAATGAGGGTCAAGCTCCAAAATGACAAAATTCAATGTTAGTTGCAGTTAAATGAAAATGTATAATATATAGTTTACATGTATATTGCAGTAGGTGATCTGGGAAATGCTAAATTGCCGCCCAAAGCCACGCCTCCTTAAAAATACATAAACGCACACACACACACACACACACACACACACACAGTTGCTCTTGGCAAAACGCCACAAGATACTGTATTAAACAACCATGTGTCTCAAAACATTACAATAATAATGAATGTAAATAACTTAGAGCATTTGTACCTGATTGCTGCAGATTTATTTCGTGTTGTTACTGTTGACATGGATACACATAAACTCTCACACATTTGCCGGTGAGACACACAATTTTCACACTGTATCTCATGCTCTTACGCTGCCCAAGTAAATCTCACAGCAAATTAAAAAAAGCCAATATGCTGCGCAGACCGTTTGGCATATGATATCAAGATGCTGTGATTTCATGTCGCTATCGCTGTATTTTGATGTCATACACCATTCGGTCTGCTCAGCACAACATGAAGTTAAACACACGTATTGACAACGTATTTGTTTTAATTAAACCAAAAAAGACCTGCAACCTCTTGATTGTACCAGTCTGTACCAATCACATTTTCCCCAACCTGTACATGATCACTGTATATTCCCCGACCTGCACAATGATCACTGAATATATGTTTAGTTGTGAAACATAGTAGCCATTTGTGCACATTAGCAGATTTCTGATATTTATCCAAATTAATTAATATTCATTCAATCAAATGAATAGCACAGAATGAATAGAATGAATCAGGATAGGAATGAAATTACACGATTAAATCACACGCGATTTGGCAAAGGCTGCGATAATTTAACGTGCAGCTTGTCAGAGCTGTACGGGTCTGTGATCAGTAGTAAATGCTTATCCATCTTAAAGCCAGAGAGCGCTTTGCGCAGAAACTCTAACTACGCCCTGCCGCAGAAGAAGAGAACACACATCATGTCGCTGTAACTGAAAAAACAGAAGATTGAAACGCTTTGATTGATTAAACATGACTAATAAACACACGACTGCCTTATTCTGTGTGAGAAGACACATCACCTCACAGAGGGATGCTCAACTGTCGTTATGAAGTGAGTTTGGAGTAAAAATATGTTATTAAATGTTGTCTTTTGTAGGACAAGATGTTAATAAATGCTTCTCATGTCTGGAAAGATGTTTGACGCATTGATCGCATTTAAGCTCAATGTTATTTTTCGCATTGTGCTTTAAATCATGCAACCCCAATTATTGTTATTAAAATTTATAAAATTAAAATATATACTTTTTATTTTTATTATTTTAATATAGTAATTATTATTTATATAACAATAATTTTAAATATTTTTTAAAAGTGTACTTAAGTGTTAAGAAACAGTCATGAAAGTGTACTCTCTTTAAGTACACTAAAGTGCCTGTCACAGTTAGTTGCAGCAGAAATGCAACAGTCTTTATTCAAAATCAAACTTAAATATTCACATATTAAGGAAGAGCAGGAACAAAACAACCAACTTAACACGTTATAGAACTGACAATGAACAGGGCTTAAATACACTGCAAACAGAGGAACTAATGAGACTATTTAATGAGACAGACCTGAACTGAAACTCAAATCAACATGGAACTATGGTGACAAACAGGCAGGGGAAACTGAGAATGACAGAAATGGAAACTCTAGCGTATGTTCTCCCTGGAACACTCAATGTTACATCACTTATGACTTTAGATCTAACCAATCATTATCTAACACTTGGAGTATCAAAGATCGGTACTTACATATCTGAGTTCGCAGATGCTGACGCCAACCTTCACCTCCACCCTCCCCACCTCCACCAGGATGGCCCTGTCCATAACTCCCAGGGGATCGGCTACGCCCCTGCTTTCATCTTTAGGTGGGAAATACAAAGTCCGCAACCCGGGGCCTATCCCAAAGAACTTGAAGGATGAACTGTGTAGGGATCAAAAAATCTCTTTTATTGGAACGCACTTCTGCATCATCTTAACGAGACAATCAAGATTAATTGGTTATTGGGTTTCTAACCAGTTATATATAAAAACAATTGAAGCCTATGCAATGTCCCTTTGTCACACATTTTGTACTCTGGTTGACCCCCAAAAAACCACGCTCTGAACGAAGAGTAGCTTGTGCAAGCTGCACCTTTTGTTTAACATTAGTTTATTTATTTATTTTTTGTTTATCGCACCACATTGTATATTGTGTTTTTATTTGAATGGACTGATAAAGGTAGCTGTAAAGTATTTTTGTGGAAGTACAATGTCGTTTTGACCATAATAATGTACCAAATCTAACTCATATAAATATTACAGTAATATGGAAAAATACTATATATACATTTATAGGTAAAATACTCATCGCAGTCTCTGAGCAGTTCTGTAACAGAAAACCTCGACCGTGGATTCTGCAAACCAACTCATCCATTAACAACAAGTTAACAGACCACTTGAGGACCACACCCGAGATTTCCTAAACCTTGCCTATCTTACTGCCTTTCCTGATTTTGCTCTCATTAACTTTTATTGTGATGGACTCAATGAACTATATCAATCTAAGCTCATCCAAGATGGATCTCGAGGGTCATCGAGGAATTTTTGGACTATGCTCTGTTGTTGGATGGGTCCTCTTTCAATGTCGGGGAGATTGAGGAGGACGGCTCCACTAAACATTTTTTGGGGAGGGGCACCATGCTTCAAGCTTCGATGGCCACTGAGCTCGACCTACCACAATCACCAGTATGCCCAAGTCTGATGATTGTTAGCCCTGTGCTATATGTACCTTCATACCTTATAGATCCCACACCTGAGCCAGTTCACAACATTAATATTTTACTTACAAAGTACTAAATGGCTTAGCTCCCCAATACCTGAGTGAGCTCTTAATGCATTATAGTCCTTCGCGTCTATTAGGATCTCAGAATTCTGGCCAGTTGTTAATACCTAGAATATCAAAATCAACCGCAGGCGGTAGATCCTTTTCCTATTTGGCACCTAAACTCTGGAACAATCTTCCTAGCATTGTTCGGGAAGCAGACACACTCTGTCAGTTTAAATCTAGACTAAAAACGCATCTATTTAACCTGGCATACACATGACGCACTATAAACTTTTGTCTTCATATCCGTTAAAGGATTGTTAGGCTGCATAGATCAGGTCAGCCGGAACCGGGAACACTTCCTATAACACCAGATGTACTCGGTACATCAGAAGAAGAATGGCGTCTACGCTCATTTTTTGTCTCTCTGCTTATCCCGAGGTTTACCAATTAACGTGATTGGCTGTATCCGGGCCGTGTCCGGGTCGGACGGGGAACCTGTGCCTGTGTGCGGCAGCAATGTGGCCCTGTGGTGTCGGCGGAGACTGTGTTAACTAGCTCATCCTTTGTTAAGACCTTACCGACTCATCAGCTAGTGGCACATATCCCAACAAACCGTCCCATACCGGCGTGATCAAAAAGATCTTAAACTAGATGGAACTAGATTAAATATTTTGACTGTTGCGATTCCAAATCGGTTTAATGACCTGTAACTCTGCCTGAGTATCGGACAAGTGTTCACTGTTGGCCAGAGGAGAACTGGCCCCCCAACTAAGCCTGGTTTCTCCCAAGGTTTTTTTCTCTAGTTGTTGGAGTTTTGGTTCCTTGCCGCTGTTGCCTTTGGCTTGCTTAAGTCGGGAACACTTGCTTGATATTCAGCAGTGTTTTTGATATGCCTGCATTGGCGCCGTTGTATGCAAACTGAGCTAAGCCGGAAGATTACGTCACTGTTTTCTGCAGTGGTGCTATACCTGAATTAACTAGACTAATAACTACTGATATTTGCAATGGAATGAATCAATAATATATAGAATAAGCTGCACAATGACACCATTTTCTTATTAATGTAAAGCTGCTTTGCCACAATTTGCATTGTAAAAAGTGCTATATAAATAAAGATGACTTGACTTGACTTGACTTGACAACATGGCTACCACATCAGAGCCTGTGCACAAGAGGCCACAATTCTAGAGTCTTGTCCCATCATGGCCGCCATTCCAGAGTCTTGTCCCGTCATGGCCACCACTTCAGAGTCTCGTCCTGTTATAGCCGCCACACCAGAGTCTCCAGCCTTCACGGATGCCACACCAGAATGTTCAGCTGCAACAGATGCTACATCTGTGTTCCCATTCGTCATGAGCCCTGCATTTAAAGACATTAAGGCTTTTGAGACTGGCTTCAAGTCTAGAGGACACACCGCTGATGTCATTACGAGTAGCTGGTATTTATATGGTGGTAACAAGCCTGGGAGACACAGAGGTGGTCCCACTGACAACTGCACTTCCCATTACGGTGATGGCTATCTGGTGTGTTTGGGCCATGCACTGTGCTTCAATTGAAGAGTCAACTCCAGAGCCTAATCCAGCCCATGAATTCACTCCTGTGCCTGCTTCAACCTATGAGTCCAATCCAGAGTCCACCTCAGTCCATGAGTCCACTCCAGCATTTGCCCCGGTCCCAGAACCCAGTCTTGTGACCTATGAACTTTTCTGATCTAGGGGGGCTATCTCACAATCACCAGTGAGTGCCCGTGATTACCACCAGAGGGCACTCCACTCTGGACTATTGCCACACCATCAAGGACTTCATTATCGATAACCCACTTCCTGGTCTAATCAGCCATGATCGATCACAGCCGTTTGTCATTTGCATTGTTAACTCTGTCTATGTAAGGTTGGTTCACTCTGTCTTTCACTGCGAGTTTTTGAGCATTCTCCATCGTTTCATGTCTATGGTTTTTGGATTTCTTGCCTGTCTTTTGGTTTACCCTTTTGCCTGTGTTTTCTGCCTTGTTTGCTTGTTTGGATTGCTTGCCTGGATATTAACCTGCTGCCTATATTTTGGATTACGTGTCTGGATTGTCCCTATAATAAAAGCTACGTTTGGATCTCCAACCTTTTTAAGTCTCGGAGCAGTTCCGTAACAATTAAATGGAGCACAAACAGTATATCTAAATATATACATAGATCAATGAAAAATTAACTAAATGACAATGACATTTTGTGTATTACAAATCCTAAAAGAATGTATATATTTTTTGTAGTATACAAAATGTTCTTGTCATTTATTTTCATATACATTTTTCATTGATTTACAGTGAAATAGATCAAATATGCTCCATTTAATATTCTTCATCTGCCTTTTTGCTAATGCACATTTTACTATCCAACAGCGACATTTCTAACACCATTTGTTGCATTTCAGTCTCATTTATTTGTGTAAAATAACTATATTCTTGGCCTAGGGTTTATTCAAATCCTGGCTTATATAGTATATAAGCGTTACTGTTTAATTGTATAGTACAGTTTGTTTCCTTGCTGTATATGGTTACCTATAAGAGCCATGGACAGTGCTTTGTTTTAATTATGCAGTGTATGTAATATTGTATGAGTCAATAATCATACAATCCTCCCGAGGCACTGAAGAAATTCCTCTCAAAGGCAGCCAACCTCAGTAAAAACGGATTTTGACCGGCCCACAACACCGTCATTGATCTTAAAGTGAGATGATCCAGACCCTAAAGCCATTCTGCCAAACGTGATGGATTGCTCACGACCGGAGACGCATCATGTGCTCTCGGGTGCCTCACCTTGACTGACCCGCCCCGACATGCTCTTACGTCAATCATTAATGTACAAAACATAAATCCACCCTCTGGGGAAACCCTGGAACTTATGCCATTTCACATAAACCTGTAAATTTCCTGCAGGATTGGTAATCAGACCAATCCGACATACGATAAGCGGTGTAGTTATACATGTATATATGTAGTTATATAATTATAACCCAGCGATATGCCATTTATGTGATAAGTGTTATGTAAATGCAAAGTGAAAAAAGGTATGAACATCAGTGAACTATGGAAATACAGGAAGTAGCTGATGTCATCTTAAAGTGGGAATTTCTGTGTAAATAGAGGGTGAGGGTTTATGGGAAAAATTTCAGTTAGAGAGTGAGTAACGTTAGTTCACACAGGTGACACCTTGTCTGAAGCTCCTCACAGACGTGTAGCAACAGGACTGAGCTCAAACCACAAAGTTTCTCCTAATACTAATTTTTCCACAGATTTATCACAGCTGAAATATCAAGAACAGTTGTGAGTTCTAAGGAATAATTGTCCTGAATGGATTTTATCATATTTAGACGAAGCCTACCAATAATTTCAACATTTCATGCTGTATTTTGAAGTTTGGGTGGCATTTTACAGTGATCGAATTATCTTATCAGCGGAAACTAATTTGCTAAAAAAGCTTAACTTTTATCTGTTATTTTCACATGGATTACAGAGGTATAAATGATGCTGTTTTCCTCCATGTTTTTCCTGTTTGTTACTCACTCACTCTCCCCTTGTAAACACACATGATTAAATGCAATCATTGTAATTGGGGGCATTGAATTTTTAACAATACAACAATGCAGTGAATTATTGTGCTTAATTATACATGACTCTCTGGAACACCTGATTGTGATTGGTCAGACAGTGCATTCTACTTTCATTTAACTCAGTGGTCTCTTTTTTCACATAATACAATTTAACACAAATCAGTATTTCATGTTGATTTATTTATTTGAAGAACTTTGACTCATTGAATGAACAAAAAGTTATTTTTTTTCAAAATATCAGAAGAATCATACCGGGTTGTAATGACTTCAAGATTTCAATAATGCTGCGACATACAGTATTTTTTTTGACCGTCTTTGCAAACTTATATGACCTCAGCACTGAGAACACTCTGGTACTGGTCGAGATACCACACAAGTGGCCTTTTGACAACAATTTAGCATTTTAAACAGTGTGGCTTATAAAAATCTAGTATTCACAGCCAGGGCTAGTGTTTAACAGCATGAGTTCTACATGACAAGTACATTTAAACTTAAAGGGTTACACCATGTCTACACCATACACGACCTTTGTCTTTCTGACTACGTCAGAAATAGAACAGGGATTCCATTTACTGTCAGGAATTTGTTGTGTCGCACCGCATACAGTGTCACTGATTATAATGGGTTCTATTGTCTTTTGATGCATCGCGCTGCTCACGTTCGGTGTAGGCATGGTGTTAGTTCACCCAAAAATGAAAATTCTGTCATTATGTACTCACCATCATATTGTTCCAAACCTGTAAGTCCTTCAGAACTTCAGAACACAAATTAAGATATTTTTGATGAAATCCGAGGGTTTCTGAACCACACAAAATGCATCTTTAAATGCAAATGAGCTGCAGCTCCCCGCTCCCTTTCCAGAGGAGGGTGGAGCTTTTACAGCTCACGCTTCGGAACAGTGTTGCCAAGTCCACGGTTTTCCCACAGATTTGATTTAATTTTGAACCAAACAAGGAGCAGGTGGATTTAATCAGTCATGAGTAACTATAACAACAAATGAAAGCATTCTTATAAACCATGACAACCAAGGAAACAGAAAGGAAACAGGAAATGTTCATGAAAATGAAACTAAAACGAAAGCTGAATGTAACAGTTGTAAAGTAAAAGTTTTAAATTAATTTTATTTTATTTTTTTCAATTAATGTTTATTTTATTCACTGTAATGATTTTTAATGGTTCTTTTTTAAGTAATAACCAAGCTTCAAGTGCCTACCAAGTATTTTAGATCAAATGGGTTTGGCTGACCAAAAAGTTAGGGAATCTCTGCTATAGGTAATTTAATTTCTGTGCCTCAAGTGCAACCAAATAGAATGGGGAGAAAAATAAATCTACTGAAGATTCTTATTGATCCTTATATGCATGACACACATGCATACATGTGTGTGTGTGTCTGTTTATCTCACTTAACCATATTTTGGGGGCATAAATATTAAAACTTACAAAAACTACTTTTAATTTTTAAAAACACCATAAAAATAAAGTATAGCTTTTTTTGTTTTGTTTTGTAAAAATGCAGAACATTTTTTGACAGGGTCAGGTTATAGGATTTCTAACCAGTTATATATAAAAACAATAGATCAATGCAATGTCCCTATTTTGATAACTAAGTAACAGTGTGTCTGAGTGTGTCTATGTGTGTTTGTCCTCAAATTGCTACACTGTTTGGGACATAAGCAACGTTCAGCAATTGTAAATTTTCAAAGAAAACAAAATTTTAAACAATTTGAGATAAAAAAAAATTGAAAAGTAAACAAAATTTACAAGAAATTATCTTTTAATCAGTTCCAACATTATTCAAATGTGCTGATGTTAGATTTAACATATTTAATTGTGATTTCCAGCATAAATACACATCAATAATCTAATCAGTAATGCTTGCCTTAGAAAACACCAGCTAAGGGTAAATGTTCTGAAGGAGAGTGAACCTTTGATTCGCTAGCTTGTTTTGAGACGGCCTGTACTCTGACTGGTGTTAAGCAATTCAGCACAGATACAGTTTCTGCCCTGTGCTTTGATAAGACATGTTTGTGTTTTGAGACGTCTGGATTGTATGACAGCCAATCTGTGTTCGCCTCCCTTCCTTAAGCTAACTGCAGAAGAGTTTCTTATGGAGATGATAATGCTGAAGGGGGAGAAAAAGTCAATTTTGCAGTGGTTTGCTCCATCGACATGCAGCATGTGATATTGTTAACATGTTACATGTTTTTGAGCTTCATTTCACAATGTTGTAAAACTGCTACTGTGATGTTCTTGACACATTAAATTAAGTGTGAATAACATTGATAATTACAGTGGTCTGATGTGTCTAAAAGTTTGCCATTATACTTTTTGCAGAACAACACTTCCAGCTTCACAAGCTTGATTTCATGCATTGTTAAGGCCCGTTCACATCTATAAAGATAACGATAAACGATATTGTAGGGATCACTTTCAGAATGATTTTTTTCTATGTTTCAAATGATAAACACTGTCAGCTAATCAGAATCAATTCTAATTTAATGGCTCGCACATTTAAAATGGCAGACGACGTTGCGGAGGTTAATCGCCAAGATCCAGAAAAAGCCGCCACTGTTTGACAAGTCTAACCTCTTTTTCAAGGATACTTTAAGGAAAATGGATATATGGAAAACAATAGGTCATACTCTCGGAATAAATGGTGAGAAGTATTAACTGATATGAGATCATTATGCCAGGCTAGCAAACAGTTTAACATGAAATTACCTCAGGTATCCAGTTCTATCGTTTCAACAACACTGTCTTGCTTCCTTTGAAGTTGAAGTGAAAAAGACCAGGTGTTGTTTTTTTTTATTCCATTATATTGACTTAGATAAGATCAATTACACTAGCTATTGACTCGAAATTTAGCATGCTGAGGACATCTGCTGTTTAAAATTGTGTAAATGTAATAAGAACAGCAAAAACATGTTGTACACACTTTGAAACCGCAGTGCGTGAGCTTAGAATGAACAGACCATTATTGTTCTTTAGTGTGGACGCAAATATAGTTAATGTTGTCATTATCATTTTTGATGTGAACAGGCCTTTAGATTCCAAAATGTGCCTGAAAGCATTTATAATGCTAAGGTACAACATGTTGCATTCTCAGTGTTGCCACAGGGGGAGCTACAGTGAGCATAAGCAAAAACGCAAAAAAGCAAAAAAAAAAAAAAAAAAAATAATAATAAAAAAAAAAAATATATATATATATATATATATATATATATATATATATATATATATATATATTAATAAACACTTAATTGCATGTTATTTACTATTACAATTAAGTGCAAACATATTATAGTTTAAATTTGTTAAATGCAATTAGTTGCAACTTAAGAGCGCCTTTGACCCACTTAAGTAGAAGTTAAGTGTATTTTTACATGTAATTTCATAATTAATTCCATACTGTCTTTGAAATATGAGTAAAGTGTGCTGCCAAAAGTGCTGACAAGCTAAACAACACGTTTTAAATTAAAACACACTTTATTGTCATTTGTATTGATGCTTGCATGTCACGTATTAATATATATTTGTAATTACACATTTGTAATGATGACGTTGCAAATGAATACATTAAAGCATGTTATTAAACAGTTTAGGTACACTTAAGTTTATTTCATTAATATTATATCATCTGCATATATGTCATGTCTGGGTAGGGAAGGAAGAGGAAAAGTGGATCTTCATCAGCTTTACACTTTTATTAACCAAAATAACAACTAAAACAACAAGAAAAAAGTATGTAAAAGCAGAATGCACACTTTAGTCATTTAAAGGCCAAGCATTCACATTAGCAGACTTAACCAGTGTGAGAAAGCTGATGTTATTCTTCTGAAGTCCAAAAAAACAAGCTAATCAGCCGTAATTTTCTCATATCAAACTGATAATGTTCATTTCCTTTCCTTGACTGTCTTCCTGTGGGCCATATCTGTTATTTTGAGCTAAATGATCTACGCTAGAAAACATAACAAAAAAGAGAATCTAAGAACAAAAAGTAGTGACCCCTAAATTACTACTTGACACACACAGGTCTGCACCCATGCATGACTCAATTTGCTAATGCTAATCCTCGGGCCACACAGATACAGACATGTCACTGTGCAAAGGTTTCAGTCACTTGCGGTTGTGACCTATGCCCTTAGTCACAACCAGGGCTGGCGCTACCTATAGGCAGAGCAGGCAGTGGCCTCGGTCCTCGGTCATGGAGGGGGGGCCTCCATTACCGTAACATTGGGGAGCAAAATACTAGGCTCTTTTTCTATTGGATATAGATGTAATGAAATCAACTATGTCACGGTATCAAAGTGTGTCCCACCTTCTGAATGAAAAAGATACGAAAAGGCAACTTTTCTGCAGCGGACTGATTTCTGAATTGAATTATGAATGCGCCAAAACGAACATCGTTCGCGGGGTGCAAAGTGAAAACAGGCACGCGAAGAAGTGCAGTTCGTGATGTAGGTGTGCGAGTTGTCATCATCTCCTTTGGACTGATTGTACTGTTTTCTAAAAATAAACGTGCTCTGTCGATCGCCGTCATTTCTGGATAAATCATTTGCCGGTTTATGAGTTTAAAAGAGCGCGAGCCACACTGTTAGACACTTTGAATTTGTGCAGATAGTGAATGACATCGCGTCGGGAGCTGACTAGCAAGAAACTGAAGTGAAAGCAAAGTTTGTATTCAAAGTCAAAGAGCTAGAATGTTTCAGCACTAGAGGGTTTTTTTGTTTTGTTTCAAAAAATTACCTCCGAATCTTTTAAATTCTGCATTACTGCTCTAACATAATACTTATTTTCAGTTTTCAAAACATAAACATTCTTGTTATATTTAATGAAAAAAATAAGGGTACAATTTTATGAAGTAATTAAGTAGGCCTATTTCTGCTTAGTAGTTCGTTTCTTTCACTTTCATCAGCAGTTGATTTGTGTAGGCTTAAACACTCTTCAAAATAAAGGTTCTTTATTGGAATATGTGGTTACACGAAGAACCTTTAAAATCCTACCTTTCCGTAACAGGTTCTTTACTGTGGAAAAGTTTATTTAGATTCTTTTAGAATGTTCTTCACACTAAGAAAAACAATGGATTCCATTAAGAACTGTTCGCTGGAAGGTTCTACAGAGAACCAAAACTGGTTCTTTTATGGCATCACTGTAAAAACTCCCCTTTAGAATCTTTATTTTTAAGAGTGTATAGTGCATATTTGAGGTATTTATGCCACAGCAATAAATCAATAGGAGGGGGAAATCCCGTCCACAAAATGATTAAGGAATGATGTTCATTTACTGAATTTTACAGTAGCCCTGTAGAGTGTGTTAGGCTACTGTACATAAATTACTGAACAAATTACTACAAAAAACCAATCAAACAAACAAACAAAAAAACAAACAAAAAAACACATGATAGCAACCCCAACATACAAATAAGAGATTACCTTAGTTAATATGGACATATAAAAAATTAAATATAAAAATTTTAATAACCCTGTTTCCAGTGTTTTATTAGGAGGGGGGCCTCCAAAATAAATTTTGCCTAGGGCCTCCAAATGTCTAGAACCGGCCTTGGTCACAACACCTTTCATGAAGCATTTGACACGTTAAAAAAGCCACTACCGCATTTGTGGGTTTCAGAACAGGATGTTTTTAGCACGCTAAACCTTACGTAGCTGGTAAACAAAGCAGATGAAAACATGAGAGGATGTATGTAAGCACGCCCATTTGCACTACAAAACGTAGGAGAATAGTGCAGTAATGACATTTTGAGTTTCATACAAGCATTATGAAGCTAAATATGAAACACAATTAATGCTAAGGTAAGCATCACTATTGCTATAGCAGATACTTAGATTTGAATAAAGCCCTTACCATAAGCAACTCAGTGTGTAACTCATCCCATCACACACATCTCGAAAAGTCAAGAAAAAAGTCAGTGTTCTCACACATTTCCCCAAGACATTTGCTTTTCCTACTATCCCATTTTTTTGTTTGTTGATTTAGGGGCTCATTAAATTATTTTAGTTTAACCATATTTCAACCTAGACAACAGAAGTAATTATGAAATTACATATAAAGATGTACTTAAAGCCTACTTAAAAGATAAGTTCACTTTAAAATGAAAATTACCGCAAGATTTATTTTTAGTTTGTACTGAAGTGCAGTATATTATTTGTAATGTAATAATTAGTCATTTAAAGGGGTCATGAATAGAGAAATCAAACTTTCCTTAATTTTTTTTTTTTTTTTTACATTTAGGAGGTCATTAGGAAGCACTTTATTTTACAGTCCTGTTCCCCCTGTACAGGCTATGTACTTATTATAGTAATTGCAATTACTGGGTAATAACTAGGTACTAAACCTGAACCTACACCTAAACCTTACCTTAACTCATGTAGGTATTCACAGTCTTAGCATTGCCATTCTTCTAATCGTAACATTACAAAAGCATGGATGAACTCTATTTTTAACATAGTTCCAGATCACATCAGTAAGACAATGTTTGTTTGTTCTTTTTTACTGCATATTCATTTTTAATCAAAACACCATGTTTTTCAGAGAGACTGAAAATAAAAGATGATGCAGTGCAGACTACATTGAATTCAACAGTACTTTCATAACACACAATAATGTTTTTACTGTCTCTATTGCTAGTCTGTTACATAATTTGATATGTACTCACTTTCACTTTGCTGAAAATGATGAACAATGAATATAAGAATGACAATGCAACAAACAATAGTACATTCATTCGTAATTCATTTACATGAAACACCGGAAGTTATCACTTGCCAACAATAAGTGTGGTAACTCCAACTTTATGTGCCACAACCAAGATTTTTATAAAGCATTACTTATAAAGCAGTGTTTCACACCCATGAACTGTCTTGTTTAGTTTAGTCCTGTCTAGTGATGTCATTCCCTGTTCATTTGCCCTCTGTGTGTTTACCTGATTAGTTAATTACCCGCACCTGTTTCTGTTTACCTTGATTAGTTTATCCCTCATTATCTCCCCTATATATTCTCCTTGTGTTTATTAGTCTCTGTCGGTTCTCGTCTATGTTACCTGCCTGTCTACCTGTCTGTCTACCTGCCTGGCTGCCTGTATTCCTGTGGATTGTTTGTATTAAATCTATGTTTTTGTTATCTTCGTCTCGATCGTCCTATATATATTCACACACCCTGACAACTGTACCCTTTAAAAGCAAGCTAAAATGTAGGCCTACTTATGTTTCACAAGGGCATTTATGTTACGGACATAAATATGTCCTTTTTTCCAAACTCCCTTTTAATTAACATTTCTCAAATTAGCAACAGTCTGACACTACTCACGTCTTTCCGCGCTTGAAACAACATTCCTTCTGATGTCCAGTGATGGCTCGAGTCGCTTGAAGGAGCTACAGCGATCTGTCACGACACATTAAAGAGCCACGATGCGGTATTTATTGTTTAAACTTCTTTAAAAAATGACAATATTTTAATATGAAACTGTTTGATATCAAAATTAACCTGCTCTGTCTTGTCTGTCGACACGTTGTCAGTGTCCTCTTTGCTCCGCGATGTATTTTTCACTCGCTGAGAGCGCATGCCAGTCGGACATAGCAACAGTAACTATAGGGGGCGGGTCTTTGCGAAGGGTTAATGGATAATTAGCACTTTTATATAGAAGATGGTACTTTCTATGCCATATGCCTGAATTCTACCATTCAAAGAAATATGAGTGAACCATCATGGTGTATATATACAGTCTTTGGTCATATCTAGGAGCTTGAGGAGGAGCTTTTCTGACTCGGCCATTAAGCAACCACCCAGAACATCCGAGACACAACCAAGAATTCCCTATACAGCAACTCATATGAACTAAAAACCACCCACCCTTGAAAATCTAGCAGTTGGTCAGCAAACACACAGACGGGCATCAGGATCTCCTCACTCACACCACTGATGAAACAAAGATTCAGAGGTGTAAGAGACTTGAGATTTGTGTATTGGACACAATGAGTGTGTGTTTGCATGTGTGTTTGTGTGTGCTCTGGCTATTCTCAATCCCGGCCCCAAGGGGAGAGCTGTTAAGAGTGATAAGATAAGACTGTACTCAGAGCAGTCAGTGTGGACTGCGTGCGAGGCTCCTGATGCAGTTCAGATAGGGCTTGAACATTACGACCTGGATCGGCAGCACCACAAACGCACACACACTTATACTGCTCTATAATCTCTCTGACATGATGAAGACGTGTTATTTATGTGTGTTTAGTCTCAAGTGTATTGTACATGGCATTTTAAATTCTTGAAATTGCTGACATGTCTTGCTTAAATGGCTTGTAAATTATTTTTGCGCAAAATTTTTGATAATTCACTATGCTGGGAATGTCACTAGACTATAACATATAATGGTATATTTTTGGTTTCAGTGCCAGAATTTTTCACTTGTTTTAAAGGGATATGACCTTAAATTTAAATCAAGTATATTCCCTACCTTTTTTTGTTTGAAAATACCATAAGATGATTTAAAAGGATATTGATTCTGTTTCATTAATCTCACTGAAAATGGTCAGGTTGATTGCATTGCATTATGGGATACGATACCTACAGCATTGTTCTCAGTTGTATACTACACTTTGTTCAATACAGTCCAGGTATACCATGTATATGTGGAATGTTTCATATTGTTCACAGTATACCGAGTCTATAAGACAAATGATGCATGCCAATTGATAAAGCCTCTGTTCTGTTTTTGTCCATTTTTGCTTTCTTTTATAATGAATACTGATAGCGATACCAACTGTGTCAAAAACACTAAAATGCAGTCGACTGCCTGTATAAAACAACAGAACGGAAACATGATTTCATGTCATGCTTTGGTTTGGGTTAGCATACCTGAGTCAGTTTTGAGAACAGTTCCTGTCACATGTGTGCTGAAATAGGGTCAAGGGTGAAGGGGAAACCTAATCTTGCAGCCTTGGGGATTCTATCAATAACTTCAGTGGGTTCCTGCTTTGCTTGTTCAGCTGTTCTGCTTCACCATGAGTACATGTCAATAAACATGCTAATCTCCCATTTAAGGAGAGAGGAATGGGATTGAGAGAGTAAAACACCAAGATTTGAGAACAGTTACGATGGCTGTGCTTTTTTTCAGACAATTGCTTTGCTTCACAGCATCTCTTGTAATGCGGCGCTCACATGTCGAAAGGTCAGAAGGTCACTCGCAAGTTTACACACTAGCCTCTTTGTTTTGTTGCGGGCCTTTCCTTCTCTGCTGTCTTGTGTTCTGGGAATGAAATATAAAAAAGTCTAAAAATGACAGCAAGCAACATAAAACTTATCCTTAAAATCCAAGAATCATATCCAAGAATCATTCTACATTCAATGAAGTATTTCCAAAAAATACTGTTCTTTATTATATTAAACAGCCCAATTGTTTATGTTCTTATGTTCTGAAATGTTTCTTAATCAACAAATCCTCATATTCGAATGATTTCTGAAGGAACATGTGACACTGAAGACTGCAGTAATGATACTGAAAATTCAGCTAAGATCACAGGAATAAATTGCATTTTAAAATATATTTGAACAACACTATAAGTTATATTTTTGAATTTTGGGTGAACTGTTCCTTTAAATGGAAGATAAGCATTTCTATTGACCATATTAAAATCCAGACCGAATAAAATATAACAGATGGACTAAACAGACTAAATAATAGCTTTAGTCTTAATCTAGTTAAGACCGTCTTCAGTTCTCTGGATCATGCACCCCTCCTTCTCACAACATCAGGAAATGAACCAGTCAAAGGAGCAGAAAAAGTAAACAAGCCTGTGTTGAAGTTTTTGAAGCTTTGAAGTGGAGCTTGAGGTGGCGTGCTGGGTTTCGGATGCTGTGTTTGTGCAGGGCTGAGCAGCGGGGAAAAAAATGGATATGTAATGCTTGTTTGAAGTTAGGAGGCCTAATCCGGTGTTTATCAAAAGCACACCGGCTCCATCCAAGCGCCAAGAGCAAGACAAGCTGCGGAGAACTAAAATGTCATACAAAATCAAGAGATAACCATACAAACAATCCAATGGGTGGATCTCACAACGGCTTTCAAGAACATATCTTGGTCATATTTTGCTTTGCAAATAGATTTTTTGCACTGTAACAAATTTTCTCATATAATGATCATGAGAATTTAGGGAGAAACTTTGCTTAGTTTGCATGAAAATATTCACAATGCAATCTTCTTTATGAAGAACATAGTGTTTTTTTCCCTTTTGATTCATGAGGTGAAAGTTGACCAGCACACTGTTTTTGACATTCACCTTGTATTCTGACGCAAGAGGAGACTGAGGAAGTGAAAACAAAACAGGATTTCAGTTTGATATTTGCGAACTAACACTGCTTTATTGAGGATGTTTTTATCTTCCATAATTAGATCTTTGCTTTGACTTTGCATAACAGATACATTTAAAAATTTGGAAACAGAATACAATTATAGATAATTACTAATTGGTGTAGCATCATCTACAAGCTCAGAGGCTCTGGACTATATATTTCCAGACTTCAAACCACTTTCAGCTAATTATAAAATTTACCATCAGACAGATGAATAAGATTTAATGACAGATGTACCAATCTACTGGAATATTAGCGGGACAAAACATAATATTGGAAGAATCTGTAATTGAAAAATCCATAGTAATGCATCACTATTCAGAATTTGGTGCATTGTGAAAGATGTAGTACAAATTGGGATTCAGTCCTGTTCCCTTGTTAACCGCTACTGTTGAAGCCAAAACACTAAAACTATAGGTGATTTGCATGAATAATTGGAAGTAGTTGGGTTTAAGTGGGTAAAAGTGAAGTCAGTACTTCTCATCAGACTTTTTTCCCTTTTGTGGTGTTTTTCCATTTCCCCTTTTCCTTTGATTTGTTGACAGTAGTTGGAGACACAGTTAGCGAGGGTGATCTGATCTATCAGTTGTGCCAAGATCTTGAAAGGTCTGGATAAACCTTTCTGAATGACACATCATTATAGATGGAGCAACACCTTATTGCAAACTTTTACTTGCACGTTTAGAAGGGAGGATGTTGACTAGGATTGGGTGTGTTGACAGTTCCTGCCAAATCTAGCTTTGTACTGTCATGTCACAAATTACGCAGTTATAAAGAAATTTCTCAGCCTTATCAGCCTAAACCTCAGCTCAGTTTTGACCACAGCAGATTAGATTTTCATAACGACAAGGAAAAACATTTTAGAAAAACTTTACAGTGTTGTGGAGCTATAGTTCTAGATGAATAAAGTATATGAGTACACTTTGATATGTTGTTCTTACGTTCCATTTAGTCTGAGAGACTGTTCTTTGTCAATATCAGCCACTTGAGATGGCTAACCACACAGAGGGAACTTCATCTTTTATATCAGTGTGGCATTACACAGATTTACAATGGCATATGGATAGTCAAGACTTTAAATAGTTACTTCTGAATATTTAAAGATTAAAAAAGGGAACTTTGCATCTGCTAAATTGTAGGCTTGTTCTTTTTGAATGGACATTACAAAGAGAGAAGGAATGATAATGATGTAGTGTAAATAAATACGTCAAGCTATAATTTTAGAACTTTATTTTCAAGTGATGTTCGTAACAGAAACAAACAGTGCATTATGACAGTATCAATGTCAGTGCAAAGTTAATATACAGTATTATATAAAGTGCCAACATACGTTTTCAGCTTGTTAATACTATGACACTTCAGGCAGTCAATGTGTTTTCATGTGGCATTGCATAAAATAGTATCATTCTATTTTGTTTGTGGGTTTAATTAAATAGTGGTTAAATCATAATAGGTTATTTCCACATTCACTTACCATTCTGGAAATGTACATTCACATATAGTTAGAGGTTCTGGTCTACTTTAATCAAGTTCCAGTTGATCTATATTTGTATTATTCTTACTCCACAGTTAAGTATTCCAAATGTTTGGATAGATTTCCACTGAGAACAGGTGTGCCCCCGAGTACTGGGCTGAAGGATGACTTTAAGAGGGAGGTAAATCCCTCTAAAAGGGCATAGTTTACTTATTGCCCAGAGAGATATTAACAAAGCCAATTAGGGCATAATCCACATGTTTAATGTCATATTTCATCCAACACAGAGTGCTTTTTGTGCATTCAGTTTCCTTACATCCACTTTGAGATTCAGAACATTTATCCAAAATAAACGTCCTCATACGTTGGATTCATTGTGGAACATCTTGTTCTTTATGGACCTCAGGCTGAACTGAAGGGAGGAGGACGTCTCCGACTGCAAGGCCTCAGAAAACTTGACATCCAAGGAACGGTTCATCTGAGACTTCCTCTTAATGGAGTTTTGTATTGTCTCTGAGGTGAAATAGTAGACGATGGGGTCGAAACAGCAGTTGGACACAGCGATGCACAGAGCGATGGGATAGATGGTCCGAACCACTGATTCCACCGCGCAGCCCTCCAAGGTTTTCGTCCGCACCAGTGCGTAGAAAACAAGGTTGACATTGTAGGGGATGAAACAAAAGCAGAAGATGGAGAGGTGGACGATGATCATCCTCAAGATCTTTTTCTTGTTCAGCTTCCCTCCTCGACTGACAGTCTGCGGCCTCCTCAAAGTTTGGAGAACCATAGCGGAGCAAACCACGTTCAGAATCAGGGGGATAAGAAACCCCACTGTTTCGATGAAGATCACCACCTTAGAGAGATGGCTCTTCCACTGATTTGAGGAGAAGTTCTCAAAGCAGGAAATTGTATTGTTTTTTTGCTTGTTTGTACTATCCAGCATGAAGCCTGTCGGAAGACTTCCAGAAAGCACCAGAATCCAAACGGCAGCGCACACGATTTTAGCATTGCGTTTGGTCCGGAGCCCCCTCGAACGGAAGGGGTGAACGATGGCGAGAAAGCGGTCCACGCTGATGCATGTTAGAAAGAGGATGCTCCCATACATGTTGGTGTAAAAGAGTGAAGCAGAGAGCTTGCAGAGAAGACTGCCAAATGGCCAGTTCTGCTGGATGAAGTAAAAGACCCTCAAAGGGAGTGTGAGCACAAATAACAAGTCCGATACCACAAGGTTCATCATGTACGTCGTGGTCTCATTGCGCAATTTCAGCGAACAAGTAAAAATGTACATGGCTGCTACATTGGTGATGAGTCCCACCATGAAGACAATGCTAAACACTATACTGTAGAGTGGATATTTGAAGTTGTCATTCTTCGGGCAGGTGTTGTTATTGACCCAGTTGCTGAGGCTGCTAACCTGAGTCGAACTCTCCATCTGAACAGTCGTGTTGTACATCTCAATGAGAAACAAAGGCACGCTATGGGGTGGCAGTTAGGCGAGACAACACAATAAAAGGATTTCCCTCAATCCACGATTCAACAGGGCAAAACAAAGCATGAGCAGCAGACAGATTACTTCCAACCGCAAGATGGTCTTGCCTTCAAGGGCACATAGATCTCTTTAACGTGTTTTTTTTTCTGCTGGCAGTTCAAAACTGAAGCGATCAAACACTTCTCTCTGGCATTCTTCAACAAAGCCTCATGTTGAAGGCATTTCACCCCAGAGACTGGAGCCAGACCCCAACTACCTCTTCCCCTCCCCCTTCCTCCTGTCCTTTCCCCAGCCACCCCGCAAGATTGTTGCCCCAAGCTTAGAAGTTACTCACTTCAAAGTTTCAATTCACACAGTTCTTTCCTCTGCTTTGACTTGAGCAATACCTTCCACAAGCAGCCAAAGGGAGTAGTCCTGTTAGAATCCACTCCTAGTATATCCCTTTGAAAAAAAAACCTTCTTTTTCCAACATACTAAAGCATTCCAAGATGGTTTTTGTTCCTCGAATTGTCTTGAAGTATCCGTTCAATTAGCCCTCTTTGTTCTCAATCCAACATATGGTCCAGTGATTGTAGAGCACCTGTAGACCGCATGCAGCACTCCCTGAGTGTGTGACAGTGCAAATGAGTGAGTCAGACTGGCTTCAACTGAGGGTCTGTTGTCCCACCCCCTTCCTCACTGCTCTGTCTTGGTGTCTCCGTCAGCAGTAGCCCCAGGGGCATTCTGTGCTGTGTGCATTGAAGAGGCGGGAGAGAGGCTGTGGAGGACTTTACAAGCCTGTGCTATCTTGAATAACGTATCTATCCACGGCTCCTCCTACCTCCTGGATAGATCCCTCCTCCTCTAACAGAGAAGCCAAACAACAAGAAATTCTTATTAAACAGTGTGCAAGGTGCAAACGGTCTCTTTTGACAACTTTTAAATTATTGTTGTATTCTTTAATACTAAACCTTACCCAGAGGGGAAAAAATAAGAGATTATGCTTCAAAGGCTTATTGGAGTTCTCATATGGTGTGTCTTGAAATGTGGATAGAATAGCTCAGTTAGTGGGGCTTTGAAATAATTTGTTGAGAAATGTTTGAGCTCATACTGAAATGTCTAACTTGAGCAGACACTGGTATCTCGACAGAGTTGTGAGCTCTTCTTAGGAGAGGCATGTGAGATTACTAGGGAGTCACAGTTTGCTTGCACGGTCCAGTTAGCCCCTGCTGGTAGATGCCATAATTACACCAACTGACTACAAAGAGCATTGCAATATATTGTATATATGCATATATTTATGTAATATGTATATGTATAATATGATGCATAATGTATGTTTTATTTAATCTGAGAAGCAAGAGACTTGTGGAAAAATTGTCAGCGAGAAACCACTTAAATATTAAAGAGCTCTCACTTTTGATTTTATTTCATGAACACAGAAACTGCATTTCTGTGCTTTTCTAAACTATAAAAAAAGTATTTACAAAAAAAAAAGCGGAAGTAGAACCAACTACCTCAGCAAAACGTCCTTAGAGACATCATGTTTGGGTTAGGCAAGGAATTTTGGATTACACCACACCCTATGACACACTTGTAACATGCAACAACAATATGCAGCATATTATGCAATACTGCAAGGTTTAAATAGTAGAGGGATTCTGGAAGTATTTTCTCATTCATTCATTTTCATTTAGGGATTTTAAACAAAAGTCCTCAATGACAATGAATAACCAGCAGAGAAAATCAACTTAAAAGAAATCAAATTAAAAAATCTAATTAAACTTAAATGCAGCAGCACGTAATAAAACAAAATACTGATTTATAGACATTTATTAGGCATTTTAAATTCAATATATTTGTAGTCATTCATACCATTCATATAAAAAGATCTAAAATAGCTATAAAATAAATCAATCTCTCCAAAGAAAAGGGGAGTTTTACTTCCAAACCAATACATGTTTAGACTGGCAGGTGATAAAAAAGGCCAAAAATCCTCAATCAAAAACATCAAATATTTGATGTTGTAAACCTTGCAAACATTGTGATATTTCAAATGTTTCACTTTTCTTTGTACAGAAAAAAAAGAATGAATAAGTAAACACGCTCCCTTAAAGACGTAAACTGGCGCTTTTGGGAAGTTGTAGTCAGGTCAGTGAATGCTTTGTTGTTGCGCCATTTGAGGCTGAGATTTGACAGTTTGTAACATGCTGACAAGTATATTCATGTCTGTTGTATTACGTGCAAAACAACATTACCAAAGCAAACATCAGCAATGCTAGAGTGTTTGAGATTTTATTAAAAAGTGAAAATACTCAAACCCAACGAACTGACATGAAAATATAACTCAGAAAGCCTGTGCCAACCCTGTAAAATATGTAAGATGTTTTATGGCCATTGTTCTGTTTTCCCCATGGGGCTCACTTAAAACAAACACCACCAAGGTCAGGTAGACATTTTTGCTGAAAAACAGACATGTCTTTGTCTGCTGCACGCAAGACCTCCAACAAAACCATTGCACAGAACACATAAAAACAAGACTCTTATTTGTGCACTGCTCCTAGATGAAACGTATGTCTCTGGAACGCAAAGCATCTCATTTCAATAGCAGGAAACTGTGCAAAGGCCAAGGTATGCGTGACTGGGGACAACAGAAGTGTTAGCTGTCCCTTGTGTCATTTCTAAAAACTACAGACATCTATCTTGTCCTTGAGTAATATATATAGCTTAATGCATTTCAATCATTTTGTTTAAAAATGATTTTTGCTAAAAATAAATCATTCAGCATATTAGTGAATTCTCATTAAAGACGTTTCCAGCTAAATTTACAGCTGTTTGTCCAATCTTTCCACGCTAACAGCTATTGTGAAAAGTATACAGTGGAGTACTTAAAGGTACAATATGTAAAATGTTTACATTAAAATTTCCAAAAACTACTTGCACAGTGTTATATATTTCATTCAGCTGTGTACTTGCATTATCCTAAAGGTTTCCAAGAATTTGTAAATTCAGAGAAATTCATTATTTTAAATAGTGCCCTGTCCCTCCCTTGTCACTTGTCGCCTGTCAATGACGTAATATCTGTGTTTCCCTGGTTTCCACTTGTACTGCGCAGTAACCATGGCAACAGACAAGGACAGCAGCGTAACATCTAGCGGTGCAACATTTAGTGGCGTGCTGTTGTTGTTTCATTCAAACATTATAGACTATGGCAAGCAAACTTTGGGAAAAAAGGAGAAATAAAATGAAGATCGATATCCGTTTGGTGTTTCCGAGATGGCGAGAGCTTTGCAACAAACTTCTACTTGACAGAGACGGCACTCTTGCACGTCATTAGACAAGGTAAGCAAATGTAGGCTAGATAAGACTAATGAATGTTATATAGCTCAACATGATGAAGAGTTAGAATGTCATCAGTATGATATTCTAATGTTGATCTACTGTTAAGTCACATACAGTCATTACAACTTTCAACACACTCAAATACAGTTTAGTATGATAGTGTTAGACCAAGTGAAACAGCGCTGCATTACCTCACAGTTTTAATTCGTCAAATAAACTGACCTGTAAGAGTAGTATTTCAGCACTTATGAGTAGCTCGGTAGAATGAAATGTCCTCGTTTCTTTATATCCCCCGGGACTCGCATGTGCCACTGATATCTGTCTCTCATTGGTTATCGCGCCCTTGATTCTCGGCCACGCCCTGCTTCATACCACAGTCATGTTAAAAAACATGCATTCACTCATCCATGAACATTATTTCCCCATTAACATTATTAGATCAATCAGCATGATGACAAGTTCCGTGATTCCATATTCACTGCGTCATCAATCTACGCCTTTGTTATTGTTTGGAAGTGTTTGGCAACTCCTTGTGGCCAAAAATACGGACTGTGCCTTTAAGGAAATACTATATATATATATATATATATATATATATATATATATATATATATATATACATATATATTATATATATACACTTTTTGCCATTGATTTTGAAGTTTCCCAATCAACCTGAATTCACCCTATATACTAGGAGTTACACCGACTAATCAACTAGTCAACTTTAACGCTGTGCCCTGGCGCTTTAAGCATGGTGCTTCTTGTTCTTTCGTCCATTCTGTTGCTTAGCGGTGTTATTTAGTCTATAGAGCCCCTTTCCTTTCACTTCCTCCTCCTCCAATTCTTTCCAAGAAACTGCGCCGTGTGGCAAAAATGCAAACAAATAGCTGATCTCACTGTCGAAGTTACCATGGCAACAGATAGCGTATCCTTCTAATATGGCGACACCTTCCCAAAATGCAATGCCAGTGAAAACGCTGCATTTTTTGCTTTCAAAAATGCGAAACGTGGGTAGTGGAATAGGGGAAAAAAACGTCTCGAGACGTGTTTTTTAAAAGTTGAACTGACCGCTGCATTTTTAGAAAGCTGTGTCATGCATCAGACTCTGAAAAAGATGCAAGACGTGAGCACCATGGTCATATACACATTCGTCCAGCGTGAATTTACAGAGAAAAACAATGGAAAAGTAGTAGAAAATGCGATCCATGTGAACGACCCCTTAATAACGTCATTGACTAGTTGACACGAACTTGACATTAATCGCATAAATGTTGACTTTTAAAAAATCTGAAGATGTTAAAACTCTAATATATGCACATATAGATATATCAAATAGGACTTAAGACATCTTTATATGGAATTTCACAATTACTCCTACATTGTCTTCGAAATATATCAAATCAAATAACCCTCAGGTTTTTCCAAAAATGTAGGCCTATATATTCATTGTATTCATTCTTCTGCTGAAAACAAAAGCAGATATTGTGAAAAATGTCAGTAACCAAACAGTTGACCCATTCTGTTTGGTTACCCTTTTTTTTTTTTTAAATATCTTCTTTTGTGAAAAACTTGAGGGTGAATACTTGATGACAGAATTTTCATTTTTTGGGTGAACTATTCCTTTAAGACTATTTTAAGAAACACCCATAAAAGTGTACTCTCTTTAAGTATACTTAAATGCCCTTTTACTTCAGTAATATTATAAAATGTGCAAGTACAGGGTTTTAAAAATAAACTTTTAAAAATTTGAAGTACAAGTGCCCGTTCAATACAATTGTTTTTGTAAGTGGGATTGATGCTTACATTACTGTACCAACTATTGTAGAAACACTGGATATTAACTATACACTCAGTAAAATGATCAGATTTCATTACTTACGAAATGACAGATTTGAAAGGCAAATCAGATTTGTGAGGCATGTGAAAAGCCTTATTTCATCAATTAAAGCTGCATTAGAATGTGACATTTCACAAATTGTATATATAATGCACTGATCTGTATCTGTTCATCAGGGCAAAACGATTTGTGGGAAAATTTAAGTATGTTTGCTCTTCCCGCTTCCCTTTGGTCATAATATTTTTTCAGTGGACAGCTAATAGTTGGGTTAGTTTAATAGCTGCCTTGGTCGAAACCCATTAAATATTTAGCCTTACCAACAGTCTGCATATAATGGACAAAAAAAATCAATACAATGGCTCTATGATTGTTGACTATTGAGAGGGTATAATTATACAGTACATGTGGGCTATTACTGATGGCTGCTTGGCCATCATGTGGTACATCCTGTGCACAATCTATAGCTGACGGTTTGCTTTTTGCAAATAGAAACACATTAATGTGTACCAGATGCTTCATACCGTTTCCAAATCTAACTTTAGAGGACTATAATTGCATAACTACTAAGTTGCATTTATAGTTTTTGCAGGAACAGTTAATCCAATAATGAAATTCATTACAGGCACTTTAAAATAGTCAACAGAAGACTGGACTTATCCAAATCTTCCCTAGTGAAAATAGTTCACGTTTCCATTATATAGAAAATCGCAGCCTGAACCTCCTGCTAAACATTTGTTCCACAAACTCAATAAAAAAAGTCATACAAGTTTGAGAAGTCTTTCCCACCTGGTTTGCACCCTAGTAAAAAAAACATTTCGTACATCTAGGGATAGGTGTTTATTTGATGTTGCAATTCACAGTTTCTGAAGAGTGGTTGGTTGCGGTCATATTGAAAGAATGTGTGACAACGTGTTTGTACAAACACTGCGCCATGAGTCAATGTTGCAACATTGGCAATTCTTGCTAAATTTTGGGCATTGGTAGGAAGGAAAAGTGAACATTGAGTTTATGCAGTGATGCAAAGTACACAACCAAGTAACATCATCTAAGAGGAAGAGATGTAAGAGGAAGTGACATATATAACACTGATCTTGGAAAGTCTGTCACCACTAGTGAAAATGATTTTGTTTTGCATTTTGCAATATAATTTTTCAATAAAAATTATGTAATATAATATACTCTAAATTGATATATTTTATATTTCTCTTTTCAAAATTTCATTTTTCTCGGTTTAATTAAATTACATTAAAATAAATAAATTAAGAATACCAATTTTGGGACTAAAGGTAATGGAAACTAAAGTTACACTAAATACACAATACTAACATGAACTGTTAAAACTGCAATATGTAGACAAAAAAACTTTTGAATTAAAATATCCAAAAAACACTAGTTTTACGCCAGTGTTGTATATTTTGTTCAATTGAGTACCTACAATATCCTAAATGTTTCCAACTATTTGTAAATTGTGAGAAAATCACAATTTTAACCAAGGATATGGGATGTGTGAGGGAGTCACCTGTAAATGGTGTCATATCTGCATTACCCTCGGTTTCCGGTTTAATTTTGTAGAAACCATGGAAACACCAAAGACGCTTCATTATATATTACATGTTTTATTAGACAAGGGAACATTAAAGTTAATAATCTCATCCATGAACACGATTTCTGCCCATGTCCCATCCCGATTCTCTTCCAGTGGCTGTGAGGTGAAGATCACATGTCCCCAAATTCCTCGCTCAAACTTGGTGTCATTACGCCTTTGTTTTGAATTGCGACCTCTAATGGATGGAAAAAACTACATAGTGCACCTTTAATAAAACATGAACAGCATGAGCATCATACCTGCATGCAAATCCTTCCCAGCTCAGTACCAGTTACATCATTTATTGGTACTTACCAATAGACAACACCGACAACTACGATTTCGCATGCCCATACTTTCGTTTGTTCTTAACATATACATATACATATATACAGTGGGTACGGAAAGTATTCAGACCCCCTTGAATTTTTCACTCTTTGTTATATTGCAGCCATTTGCTAAAATCATTTAAGTTAATTTTTTTCCTCATTAATATTCACACAGCACCCCATATTGACAGAAAAACACAGAATTCTTGACATTTTTTGCAGATTTATTAAAAAAAAGAAAAAAGACACTCATATATTTAACTCAGGTGCTGTCCATTTCTTCTGATCATCCTTGAGATGGTTCTACACCTTCATTTGAGTCCAGCTGTGTTTGATACTGATTGGACTTGATTCGGAAAGCCACACACCTGTCTAAATAAGAGCTTACAGCTCACAGTGCATGTCAGAGCAAATGGAAATCATGAGGTCAAAGGAACTGCCTGAAGAGCTCAGAGACAGAATTGTGGCAAGGCACAGATCTGGCCAAAAAAAAATTTAAAATTACAAAAACATTTCTGCTGCACTAAGAGCACAGTAGCCTCCATAATCCTTAAATGGAAGACATTTGGGACGACCAGAACCCTTCCTAGAGCTGGCCGTCCGGCCAAACTGAGCTATTGGGGGAGAAGATCCATGATGAGAGAGGTAAAGAAGAACCCAAAGATCACTGTGGCTGAGCTCCAGAGATGCAGTCGGGAGATGGGATAAAGTTGTAAAAAGTCAACCATCACTGCAGCCCTCCACCAGTTGGGGCTTTATGGCAGAATGGCCTGACAGAAGCCTCTCTTCAGTGCAAGACACATGAAAGCCTGCATGGAGTTTGCTAAAAAAAAAAAAAAACACCTGAAGGACTCCAAGATGCTGAAAAACAAGATTCTCTGGTCTGATGAGATCAAGATAGAACTTTTTGGCCTTAAATCTAAGCGGTATATGTGGAGAAAACCAGGCACTGCTCATCACCTGTCCAATACAGTCCCAACAGTGAAGCATGGTGATGGAAGCAGCATGCTGTGGGGGTGTTTTTCAGCTGCAGGGACAGGATGACTTGTTGCAATTGAGGGAAAGATACAGTACAGGAATATCCTGGACGAAAACCTTCTCCAGAGTGCTCAGGACCTCAGACTAGGCTGAAGGTTTACCTTCCAACAAGACAATGACCCTAAGCACACAGATAAAATAACGAAGGAGTGGCTTCACAACAACGCCATGACTGTTCTTGAATAGCCAAGCCAGAGCCCTGACTTCTCCAGAGAGACATTTACCATCCAACCTGACAGAATTGGAAAGGTTCTGCAATGAGGAATGGCAGAGGATCCAGTTGTGAAAAACTTGTTGCATCTTTCCCAAAAAGACATATGGCTTTATTAGATCAAAAGGGTGTTTCTACTAAATACTGAGCAAAGGGTCTGAATACTTAGGACCAGTTTTTCTTTTTTTAATAAATCTGCAAAAATGTCAAGAATTCTGTGTTATTCTGTCAGTATGGGGTGCTGTGTGTATATTAATGACGGAAAAAAATGAACTTGATGAATGATTTTAGCAAATGGCTGCAATTTAACAAAGAGTGGAAAATTTAAAGGGGTCTGAATACTTTCTGTACCCACTGTGTATATATATATATATAAAAATTTCAATTATATATATAGATGATATATACAGTGGGCCTATCTGCATTTGCTTTCAAGTACAGTATAACTTCTGACAGGAAAAGTTCATTTTTCTTAGGTGCAAGACTTTACACTGTAACAAGTTATGGAAATAACATTAGAATAATGACACTGACATACAGCCTGGCATCATCTCGACAGCAGATACTGAGGGGCAGTTTACATGACATAGTTTTCAACTGAAAACAGAAAACCTTTTATGCGTTTAAACCGTTCATTACGTACTGAGCCCCGGACATGACATGCATGTTCTCGTGATTTACTAAATCGTGCACACGATTTATTATTTTTTTCCCTCGATTTATAAATCATGTGCATGCGAATTAGTAAATCATATGCGCAATTTACATTTTTTTTTTCTTGCATGTCATGTGTTGGGCTCCGTACTTTTGTTCATTTACACGATAATGGTGTTTTAGGGGCCTGAAAACACACTTTTGAAAACAGGTTTCAAAGTGCAAGTTTTTGAAAAAAAATACATCATCGTCCAAGTAAACTACAAAAAAAACGTGAAAACGTTGACATCATGCGCATGCGTATTATTTGTTCAGTCTATATGCATCACATCGTCAACTATTGTCCTGGCAGCATACAGCGTTTTTAGTAGTTTTTGGTGATATGTGTAAACGGGGATTGTTTTGACAACATTGTCATCTGTGCATGAAAAACACATAGGAAAAACGTTGAAGTTTTTAGTACATCGTTATGTAAATATACCCTGGTAATTACGTTTTTTTGTTATTTCTTTGAACCCACTTTTAGGTCGCAACCTACCAGTTGAGAAACACTGAATGTTCATATTAACATGATCAGTAACCATAGAAACAAACAAGGATCGGCAAACAGGAATAGAACAGAACCAAACAAAACAGAACGAAACAAACATACTTGTGACAGTACATGAATGATATTAAAAGGCAGGTTTGAACTGTGAATTTGTTTACAGTAAATCTTTGGGTTAATTCTATTTGGTGAACCAGTGTTCCAAAATGTCACTGCTATCTTTTCAAAGACCACATCCTGTGGAACAAAATGATGATAACCTTTGATTTTTTCAAATGTAGGATGGTAATTTTTGGCATTCGATACCTGTTTAATGTGAAGTGAATAAAAAAATGGGGAAAACATTGCGTGTTAGTAGGCTAATAAAAGGGGGAGGGGCATGACAGACAGGAAAATCAAGAGATTAGAGAGATAAGAAACTGTCAAGTTTTTCAGACATGCCCAGATGTGGTCATGTTACATCTAGGTCTGCACACACACTTTAAGATTCTACACAATTCAATAAAAGTCTGGAACTTCCTCCTGAGGTTTATGTTGTTTTGAAAGTCAAACCCAAACTTGTGTTTACTGTGAGGTCTTGTGCTTCAGAGAAAGTCTTTGAGATGTTGAGGCATGTGTTTTTCTCAGAAAGCTCTCACAAGCATGAACTTGACAGTTGTTCTTGAACTTGACAGCCCTGAGACACAGCCAGACCTTAATTATGAGTAATTGTATGTAATCTGTGACAACTGCATGTTGCTGCACTTAGTCTGATATGTGTTTGCATGTGATATACTGCCATCTAGAGATGTAACAGAATGAGGCACAAAAGTCTGAGACCACATTGAAAATCTGATTTTTTTTATTTATTTTTTTTATTTAAACCTGGACTTGAAGATTTAGGATTTTATTATTTCTAAACTATGATGAAAAATTCACTCATTTTTAAAAAGCAAAAGGTTCTGCTAATATTCAAGTAGTCAATTTCAAGGACTACTCAGATGAAAATAAACCCACAGCGTGTTTAGTTTAAAATGTAAAAGGCATACTTTTATAAGTTTATTTCAAAAATAAGAGCTAGTTTAACTCTATATCAACATTTTGAGACGCGCAGCTCAAGTTACGATCAGTTCAACTTTTATATCTCACGGTTTTTTTCCCCATTCCATCTCGCATTCAAAAATTCTGTGTAAACCAGCCCTTTCTCTGTCTCATCATCAATCACAGAGTAAAAACAGAACACCAGTTTAAAAACTATGTTGGACTGTGTTGTTTTGTCTGTCTATGAATACACATACCAAAGATGGCTTTATTTACAAGTAAACGCAAGCAAAATAAGCTTATTCTTTATCGACTGTTCCATCTGCAAGCTTTATAAAAGTGAAGTGAACTTGTATTTAAAGGGTTAGTTCATGCAAAAATAAAATTTCTGTCATTAATTACTCATCCTCAAGTTGTTCACAAAATGGGTAACCAAACAGTTGATGGGCCCCATAGACTTCCATAGTATGGGGAAAAAACAAAACAAAAACAAAAACAAAAAAAACCTCATGTCACTCCAAACCCGTAAGACGTTAAGATATTTTTGATGAAATCCAAGTTTTTTTTTAATCCTCAATAGAAAGCAATGAAATTACCACATTCAAGGTCCAGAAAAGTAGTAAAAACATCATTAAAATAGTCAATGTGACTACAATGGTTTCACCGTATTTTTATATACTTTTTGTGCGCAAAAACAAAACAATAACGACAAAGAGATGAACAATTCATCTCCCCTCTGTCAGACTCATACACAGTTTACACAGTGAACACAGTTCACTGCTTCCGTGTTTACGTCCGAATGCCGACTCGTTGTTGGCCAACTCCTGAGGAAGCATTATACGCATTTGTCGTGCAGCTCACGTAAACGCCGTCGGCCAATACTGAGCCGGCATTCTGACGTAGACCCTGGAAGCGCTGCAATGAAAATAGCGTAGGAGAATGACAGGGGACAGACATTGTCATTATTGTTTTCGCACAATAAGTATTCTCGTTGCTTCATAACATTAACTGAATCAGATGTTGAAGAGTTGTGTACACAGTGGCATTGACATGCAAGCCTTGTTTTTGTTTGTTTGTTTGTTGTTTTGTTTAAATGTGAAACAATAAATATTTTTGTTCAGGCATTTTTCATTTTCATTGTGTATAAAGGGTAGTCGTGGTGTAATGGTGAGGGAGTTGGGCTTGTAACATGAAGGTTGCTGGTTCGATTCCCACGCCGGCAGGAATTGAAGGTGGGGACTGTGAATAAACGGCACTCTCTCCACCTTCAATACCATGACTAAAGTGCCCTTGAGCAAAGCACCTAACCCCTAATTGCTCTGATGATGAAAGTCGTCAAGACTTTCACTTTTAAGTGGCTAGATCAAGGTTTTGTTGAGGCTGACATGTGGAACCAATTGTTTGGTCCTGAATAGGGCCAGCTATAGTCTTACATTTGGCTGAGATATGGCTATGCCTTGGGCCATATGTGGCCCGAGTTCTGGCAACCAGAACTGGTCCAGTCATGTACCGTAATTCACTACTATATTTGGGCCAAGTGAAAGTGGGTTGTGTGGCCCATCACTGGGCCAAACCAGTTTTGCTATGCGGGATGTTGTAAGTAACTTGCTAGTTAATTTAGACAAAATAGACTTCATAAATGTATATGTAACACTTGTGTAGAATAATTTTGTAAATTTTTTCTGTAATGGAGTCGATCAGAAGATTTGGATTCGGAGAAGGAGGTGGCGGGTTGTGGTGAGAATTAACAGACAAATGCAAGGTTGAATTTTAACTTGAAATTATAATTAAATTTTTGCTAAATGGAAAAATGAAAAAAAAAAAAAAAAACCAATTCACATAAAACAACAATTGTACAAATAAAAATTAACTATATAAAATTCCCTTGAGTGCACTCATTCTATCTACCCCAAATATGTACACAAGACCGGTCACTAAATCTCAGAAAGTAAAAGAAAAGAATAAAACAAAAGTTAAACAAAGAAATAATCTTCCGCGAATCACACAGTGACTCCAAATGAGGATCCAGATATTACTCAAAGGCAATTGCGACAGTTCAATGGTTTCTAAGATACTGATCAGTTTTCTTTCTTTTTTTTTCTCTTTTCTCGTTAGTTCTTTAGATCGCAATTTTCTTGTCTTTTTTTCAAGCAAGGCTGACAATATGAAGGATATCGTCCTCTCTTCTATGATGCGTCGCTTCTATTTTTCCAAAGTCGATCTGGGTGGCTCGCCATCAAGTATGAAGATCCAGGGAACGTCGAAGACAATCACAAGGGGTATCCGTTGGTTCAAAAAAAAAGAAAAGAAAGGAAAAAAAACCTGGCCTGATCACAGACCAGAACATTCTCTTAGATTCTCTTGGATTCAAGAACAGAATAATTATGATATACAGTATTTACCTCATTAAATCGAATTCTTGTACAAACGCGTGCCTCTCACACACGTGCCCGACAATGGCGTCGGTGAACTGTAACAACGGATAACCACATGGTTCACTATAACCACACTTTTACTACTGAGAGTAAAATAATGAAATTTACTAACACATTTAACCACCATTTACAAAAAATGATATGAGTTACCTTTTTATTCTCGTTACTTTTTTTCTCTCACACCATCAGGTGTCGATCACAGGCACATGTGGCCTACAATGGCGTCAGCGAACTGCAACAAACGATCACGCTGTTCACTACAACATTTACAACTATTTATTCGACGATACAACGGAAAAGAGGATAGATACAGGTTTACTGTACATCCAAACATTATTTTACGTCTTATGAAGTTTCTCTACACACATTTTCCGCTTACCATCAATTTTATGACTCACCGGGCAAAATGTGACGCGATTGTCAATCTCTCCCAGATACTGGATGGTTCGAACTAACAACTTCAACACACTTTTCTTTGGATTTTGAAGCTGTATTGCGTCAAACGGATCGCAGAGATCAGATTACGTCTCTTCTGTCACTGCACATGCTCGTCAACGAGAAAGTCACGCGATGACGAAGAGCCGTAATTGGTCGATTACAATCCTTTCCTTTTAATAAAATAAATTAACTAATTTTTATTTTTTAAATGTTCTAAATAATCCTAATACTTCTTTTCGACTTCATTTAGGGAAAAATAGCGTTGCTAAATTTGGAAACAATTTAAACCATTCCCTTCATTTAACCAGGGTTACATATATCTTTTGTGTGTAGCCTGAACCTGTTGCCCAGCTACATCTATGTCAACTCAGGGAGAGAAGAGGATTGCAATACCAGTTCCAGTCTTAAAAGTGCCACAGAGTTTCCACTCTTTTTGTTTTGGATCCATTTCATTGATCACATGCGTTTTTGTTTGTTACTTAATAAAACATTCATATGAGAACTTGGGATTCCTTTGTTTCGTTCCTTGGGTAAAGGAGGGGTGGGTGGTTGCGGGTCCACAGCACCATTCTTTCAAGGGGCCCCAGATTACCTAGCAACAGCCATGCTCTCTTCTCCTATGCAAGATCACAGGATGAAGAGACGGAAACATCATTGGTGTTTACACATTTCACAATAATTAGTGGTGCTTGCTAGACCTTCATGATTAATGGTTAATAATTCAAACATAAAAAGTCTTTCCAACCACACAGTATCGTTATTTCTGTGTTACAAATATTCAAATGATCACAGAAGTACTGGGATAAAAGTTTATATTTCAGAATTGGATACAAAAACTGATGACAAAGTATCAAAGTAGAGCAAATCGACATTTGAAATTTGGTGCTTCAAACAAAGATTCTATCAATTACATTTGTACACCAGTAGGTGGCGACAGGTGACTGTTAAAAATGTATTTGTCATTCAATGTATTCATCCAGTAATGAAACAAGTGGAGTATTTGAGTTGGGCATTGAATCATTCATTTTAAAAAATAATAAACAATTTTTAATAGACTGCAGCAATTAAAATTTTGTCAGAACCCTATTTTGCTTAGCTGTCTGTTCAGAATCATGAGAGAATTGTGATCTCTATTTAGTATATAAAAAATTGTCCTTCTCAATTGATCCAGAATCATGCAGCTCTAGTGCTTGTGAAGCAAATCGTACATACTTATTCGTCTTCCATACAAACTTTGGAAAGTAACTAATCTAACTAAGCTAGATTGTAACTAAACTAAACATTTTCTTAAGAAAATGTACGTGTCTAGTATTGATCAAATAAATGTAGCGCTGGTGAGTATAAAGGTCTGATTTGTTCTTCACTTAAGGGTAAAATGAAGTACGAAATATACTGTTAGCGAACATCCAATGCTGCCCACTGTGCTGCGTTTAGATGATAATGAAGCATTTCATTTATAATGCGCTTTTCTCAAACCCAAAGCACTTCACATAAATTGGACAAAATACAATAAAAGTACACCCCCCCCCCCCAAAAAAAAAATTAAATAAAAAACAACAGAAGCTAAAGTACAATATTAAAATAATATACTCGAAAGCAGTAAGCATCTACAGGTGCATCTCAATAAATTAGAATATCGTGGAAAAGTTCATTTATTTCAGGAATTCAACTTAAAGTGTGAAACGTGTGTATTAAACACATTCAACGCAAGTCATTGTGATGATTTTGGCTCACATTTAACAAAGACACACCAATTCACTATCTTATCAAATTAGAATATGGTGACATGTCAATCAGCTAATCAACTCAAAACACCTGCAAAGGTTTCCTGAGCCTTCAAAATGGTCTTTCAGTTTGGTTCACTAGGCTACACAATCATGGGGAAGACAGCTGATTTGACAGTTGTCCAGAGGACAATCATTGACACCCTTCACAAGAAGGGTAAGCCATCGACTTCTTAAACCAGTCCAGTGTTGGGGAATTTCTAATAACCTAAAGAAGTTTATTCCACAAGCATGGACCTGAGACAGAAAATGCAATCCACCCATAGATTTCAATTTGAAAGTAGGTTGCTGAAGACTAAAGGAATCAGAGGAACAAAGAGAACGGGTTGGAGTATACAGAGATACTAAACTACAAAGGTATGCCGGAGCTGTCCCATGAAGAGCCATCTATCTTAAAATCAAGATTTTAGAATCTATACATGTCGGTACTAGAAGCCAATGGTGTACATAATAAAAGGCATGGATAAGCCTTTCCACATCAGGCAGAGATAGAGAAAGACATAGTCTGGCTGTATTTCTAAGACGGAAAAACGCAGATTTCGAGACCATTTTGATATGGGCATCGAATGACAATTACGAATCAAAAATAACACCAAGGTTATGTCCTTTTGAAGATGGAGGCACATGGTTAGAATCAGTTGTCAAATTTATATTATTGCATGCTAATATAAATATATGCTGCACCCATCAATAACAAAATAAACAACAAAATTGGAAAACAAATTTTAATAGAGTTTTCATCTTTTCTATTATATCATCGGTATGGAGCAATGGTAGTACAAAGGTGTTCACTAGCTGTAGCGAAATTTTCACGCATTCATGCAAATTCATTCATGTGTCTATGCTCAAAAAGGGACATGGCAACTAAAACGTTAAGCTAGTTTTTATGACAAAACTGTTTCCGGGTTTATTTACAGACAGTGGATCAATGATACCCAGCCAACACACCCATGTGGGTCTGATGTGGGTTGCCTAAGTGGGGCCCAGACAGTTTTGTCCACGGTTTCCATGTAGGCCCCACATGGGTTAGCCCAGATGAAATGAACATCAATGTGCACACTACAGGCTGTTAAATGTAACCCTGAATCAGTGTTGGAGTTAATGAGATAATGAAGTGATTGAGTGATGACTGAACATTAATGATGAACACCTGCTGTTTACAAGCCGAATCAATGAAGAAAAGATGAACAACAAGAACAGAAACTACAGCTTCAGCCACAGCCTTAGATGAAATCAACTTAAGACAAAAGACATTCAATCTCTGAAGATCTGATTAATCAACTCCACAAACAGCATTACCAGATTCACTTATTACTGTCCAGACTGACTTTACTTTCACATATATACAGAAGCTCTTATTGAGAATTAACAGAGGTTTAGATGTTGTTTTATTGGTTAAGAAAAATAATAAAAAATAAAAAATGACACCACCATCATGGAGATCAGAGTTTGCTTTATTTGGGCTCTTGACCCCTCCTTACTTTTGTTAGAGCTCTCTTTGTATTAATGCATGCATTGTCATAAAACAGTGACATTGCTGATTTTCTATGATGATGTAGTTATTGTGAGATGGCATTACAGTATCTGATCATATGTTTATTTTATAAATTCTGGTTTTACAGCATAGGTGGAAACAGTTATACTAATTAATTGACACAGTTCATAGAAAAATTGAAACTACTGCATCACTTCGACACACACAAACAATAAATAAATCTCAACAATGGTGATGAAAAAAACACTTCACACTGCAATGCATGCAGGGTATAAACATAGGACAAAAATCTCATCATGCACTGCAGTATGAATAATTATTGTCACCACTGTTGAGGATTGTATGCAATGTTTTCATGTAAAAGCCTGAGAGATAATAGTTGCCCTTTTTTAGCACTGAACTGTTATGGTGGTGTCTGTCTTAGATATATATATTTTTTTTTTTTAGTAAAGGATGATTAAGACATCAAAGAAAAAAGAGCTCTTTTTATGATCTTCACTTGAAATGACTCTCAAGCAGAAAAGTCAAGCGAATCTTCTTTGTTATAACTTTAATTCAGCAACGTATTAGTGTTTACTGTAGAACACTGTTATAATCAGTCATACATAAGTCATGAAAGGGTTACAATCCCAACTAAAACAAACCCTGACCACCATGATGGTGGCATAATTATTGACCAATAAAACAACATCTAAACCTCTGTTAATTCTCAATTAGAGCTTCTGTAGACATGTGAAAATAAAGTCAGTAATAAGTGAAGCTGGTAAGCTGTTTGTGGAGTTGATTAATCAGATCTTCAGAGATTGAATGTCTTTTGTCTTCAGTTGATTTCATCTAAGACTGGCTGAAGCTGTTTCTGTTCTTGTTGTTCATCTTTTCTTCATTGATTCGGCTTGTAAACAGCAGGTGTTCATCATTAATGTTCAGTCATCACTCAATCACTTCATTATCTCATTAACTCCAACACTGATTCAGGGTTACATTTATCAGCCTGTAGTGTGCACACTGCGCAGTGTTCATTTCATCTGGGCTAACCCATGTGGGGCCTACATGGAAACCGAGGACAAAACTGTCTGGGCCCCACTTAGGCAACCCACATCAGACCCACCTGGGTCCCACATGGGTGTGTCGGCTGGGATTGGTACAACATTATTCTCATTGACAGATCCCTAAACATTAGGCCTATATAAAGTGTCACTATTTTAAAATGCCTTGCGCTTGATATATAAAAGTTGTTTATGCCATTTTCTATGCACATAAATCAGAACAAAAAAAAATAGCATAAATATGCATTTACACCGTGGTTAGACACTGTTTTCCATGTAACTGAAATTCCAGTTCAATTAAATACTGATTGGATATTACAATACCCTACCAAAGATTTATTGAAGACAGAAATGACATTTATTTATTGATTTATTTTATGATGGGAGACAAATCAAAATCAAGAGAGCAATCAAATGGCATTAATGACTGAAAAATCGCTAAATAGATCTTGCCAGAACCTACATTTTGTGTCTTTCTTCTTTTCAGCCTCTCCATGTTTCTTACTCACAATTTTAAGGCTACATTGTTCATAAGCTCAAGTTTCTTTCTGTCTGCAATTATAAAATCAAAACGGTTAAAAAAAAAAAGACCACATAAAGAAAAAACAAAACAAAACAGATGTACTCAGTTACTAGATATTTACAAAGCTAGAAAAACAGATAACAATAGCAAAAAAAGTAATAAAAAGGTGAAGTTCACATAAATTTTAAAGATTTAGTTCAAGTTTTCCTTTAGCTGTTCGCTTAATCTGACTCCAATTGTAAACGATCTCTAATTGGTAATGTTTCTGATGTAACATTAATAGCTGATCGTTCGATTAAATATGAATTAATTTAGATCTTTGATTCTTTAATTTCTCTTAATTTCAATTATCCTTTCATCAGGGCGCCTCAAAAGCTATATACGGCCGATATACACTTTACGGTCAAAACCTCATTAGTTTAGAATCAAAACAGAGGAATATAGCATTTGCTAAAAAACACAAATTATGGAATCGCCTCATTCTTATTCACACAAAAGTGCTGTTCGTTTTAGCCACGATACTATAACATGTTAACTCATAATAGTCAGAAATCCAAAATCTTAATAACGTGCACATGCTCCATTTATTAAGATTTCAGTATGATCTATCCCAACACTAGAATTGCGGAAATGTCGAAAACCACATTGATCTACCGGTGACAATGATTTCAGACGAATTCAAAATAAATCAAGATGTAGCAATTTATTTATCAGGTAAAAATGTATCAATGCCAATTACATAACTACACAATTATAAACCAATTCAAATATAATAAATACATAACATCAATTACTCTAAAAACAATTAAAACAATTACTTAGTTTTCTATAAGAGTATTTAAAAGTTATGCATACACATAGAGATGCGGGGTGAAAACACTCATCACCTCTATGTGGGGGTTCTGGCTACAGAATGTCCCCTCTTGCTGCTGTGTCTTTTCCCCTAAATACTCAGACCAGAACAAAAGAACTGTAATTTGCCCCAACACCTGGTTTCGAGGGAGAGGAGAAGGTTTCCTTGAAGAAACACATCCCAGAAAAGAGAAACAGAATTCTCCTAAGTTTTCAATCTTTCTCATAATACTACTGACTGCTGTGAAACTGAGACCATTTTACCAATCGCACTGAGACATTTAAAATGATACTAAACATGAAATTGGAAAATAATAGATTCACAAGATACATCATACATAGTACATATGCAGTCTTGGAGAACTTCAGTGACTTGAATCAGAGGGGAGTGGAGGGAGTGGAGGGAGGGGGGCTGGTCGAATAGATGAGTGAGGGCAGTTTGGGCAGGGTGTTGTCCTATTCCTTTGAAATCTTCTTTCCAGATGAGTTTTATTGCTTTATTGCAGGATGCTTGATCTCAGCTTTTATCTTAGCAGGAAAATCAAACCTTACAACGTTTTATATGTATGTTCATTGAGACACCAGCAAAGATTCGTTCAGTAGTGTTACGTCCAAGGACGTATGTGTGTTTTTTATTTTATTATTATTATTATTTATTATTATTATTATTATTGTTGTTGTTGTTGTTTATATAAAATGATGTTTGTAGTTGTGGTGTTCTTTGTTTTCTTTTTTTGTATGTGTGTGTATGCCTTCCTGACACGTTAAGGGTTACCACCTGTGCTTCAGCGGTCATGTGGGCGCTACCTGCGTACTGGTTGGTGCACTTCCTAATTACACTGGCATAAAAGTGCAGAGACGACATTGATGAGCAGAGAGATAATGCAGTGTGTGATCTTTCACTCTCCAGTCCCAGAGTGTAGCACGTGTCGCGCTTATTTGGTCGTTGTATTTGATTAAATTAGTTATGTTGCTTTGAGTGGAAACTTTGATTTATATTTGTGGGTAATGTAGGGTGGAGGATTCCCATATCTTTTCTCCTGGTTATTGTTTAGTTAAGGAGGGAGGGAAGTTAAATGTTGTTTTGTTATTTTCTTTTGGGTATATATAGGTAAGTTAGTATTGATTGTTTTAGGTAGTTCTTATTTTTCTTTTTCTTTTATACAGGTCCTCCACTTGAGGTAATTATTCTGTTTTTGAATTATTTGTTATCTTTTAGTTTCTTTCCTCTTTATATTTCTGTTCAATGAATAAAAGGCAGACATGCCATTTAAATTGATTTCTTATACTTTGGTGGTTTTTTTCGGTGACTCTGGGAGTGGAGAGCTAAATATATTAAGTCTCTCCATTTTTTATTTATTTTTTTTTTTTGGTTCGTTCAATCCCTATTTACCCGGGACAAAAATGGGAGGACGTAACAGGTTTTCTAAGGAAACGTTGGTAAGTTGAAATTTACTCTCTTCTCTCTTGTTGTTTGGTGTGTCTTCGTAGTAGGTGAAGGGAGGGCGAAAAGGACCTCTTGTGGGAGAAGAAATGGAATTTGATTTGACAGCTTTTACTCTTTCTCGTTCCACAGAGGTTTTTAACCATTGTTAAAAAAATCCGCAATTGACAGCAAATCTTTTTTTTCTACATTTGGGTGGCGAGGGAAGCTACTAAGCAAGTTATAAAGACAGAATTGTATGATGAATTAGTGGATGCTGGTATTTTAGCTGAAGGTTCAGAGAATGCTGATGATGAGAAACCTCAGGATGCTGAGGTAGTAACATCTGCACCTGCGGTTTTTCTAGATTCTAAACAGGTGCAAGCTTCTAATCCCATGTTGGAAATCAGGCTTAGGGAATTGGATTTAGAAATAAAAAAACAAGAATGTGAATCTCAAATTATTAGGTTGCGCGTTATTGAAGCGGAGAAAGATCGTGAGATTCAATTGCGTAAGTTAGATTTAGAGGCTCACGCTGTAATGAAAAATCCGGTGCATGTACCAAGTTCTCGTCCATCCTGTTCTGCGGCGTTTCCAGTTTCGCCAGTTAGTCCTGCTCCGTCTTCTGTTTCTACATTTGACATGATTAAGTATATTAAGCTTGTGCCTCCTTTCAGAGAAGCCTAAGTGGATGCTTATTTCGTAGCTTTCGAACGAATAGCAGGTAAGCTTAATTGGCCTTAAGACATGTGGGCTTTGTTACTTCAGTGCAGTCTAGTGGGTAAGGCGCAAGAAGTAATTTCCGCTTTACGGTTGTTCCGCCTTGAGGATTCCCTTGATTATGATGTGGTAAAGGTAATGGTGCTTCGTGCATATGAATTCGTTCCCGAAGTGTATCGGCAGAGGTTTCGGTCACATACGAAGACATCCAAACAAACATATGTTGAGTTTGGGAGGGAGAAGAGAGCTTTATTTGAAAAATGGTGCCTATCTAGTAAAACTGACACTTTTGAACAACTTGTGAGCAAAGTTGTGCTACACTTAAATGAACAGAAAATAATCACGCTTGCTGAGGCTGCGGTATCAGCTGACGGATTTGTGCTTACACACCGCAACGAAATGACTCCAAATATTCCGTCATCCTCTGAAAGGTTTGTGGGGGAAGAGCCCCTTTCTCAATTTTCTCGTTCGTGGAAAGGCGGCGCTCGTCCTAAAATGAATGTTCGAAATGCTGCGTGTCAAGGAGATAGGCGAGCTTGTTTTTACTGCTTGGATCCTGGACATTTAATTTCTGAGTGTAAGGAATGGAATAAAAAGAATGCGGCAGTGAAAGAAAAAGGTGTTGCGCTTACCCAGACACTTACGAGTGCCTGAAACCTCTTATGAACCATTTATGTTAAATGGGCAGGTGTCACTTTCTGGTTCACAGTGTAAACCTATTTCGATGTTACGAGATACAGGGTCATTCCAATCGTACATACTTGAAAGTACGCTGCCTTTCTAGGAAAGATCGTATACCGATACAGATGTCTTAGTGCGAGGTATACACTGTAAAAAAACTGCCAAATTTCAACAATAACATGCTGTTTTCCATTAAAACAGTAATATGCCGTAGAAACAACGCATTCTGTGGAATATTTGAAGTTTTCTAGAAAATAGCCTACAGCAACACACTGTGAATTAAAAGCGCTCAAAATCGACACTCAGAGGCTGTGTTCCAAATTACATGCTATACCCTCATTCACTATTCCCTACACTAGTTCACTAATATAGTCCACTTGACAGAGTGAATGAAAAAAAAAGACTGAATTCAGACACTGATGAACACCTGCTGTTTACAAGCAGAATCACTGATGGAAAGAGAAACAACAACAGAAAAAAATATTAAATCAACTGAAGATAAATTCCATTAAATCTGATCTGATTTATCAACTCCACAAACAGCATTACCTGATTTACTTATTACTAAACGGACTGACTTTTTTCTGTCATGTGTACAGAAGTTCATATTGAGAACTAACAGAGGTTCAGATGTTTTATTGTCGTTTGACATTACCATGATAGAGATCAGTGTTGGTTTAGTTGGGATCTTGATCTTTGATGTGTAAAAAAAAAAAAAAAAAGTTTACTTCGTCAGCTCTAACTGTGTAATTAAGACACATTTATTACAGTTAAGAAAGCAGATGGAGTTGTTATCAAGTAAGATCAGCAATTTATTATATAGCTATTAGTCAAAATTAGCATCTCTTGGACAAATTTGTTAATCTCATCAGAGTTTAGATGGTACTATTTTTTTGATTATAGATTCATGATCATGGAATTTATCATTAATATGAGAGACAAATAATATGAAGAAATTTGTTAACAGCTTGTGTGGATAAGATTTTAAACTACTGTTTAAGTCAGAGTCACACAGATATCAACAATTGGGATATGAATCTCAACAATGGTGACAATCACAAGCTTCTTGCTGTAATGCATGCTGGGTACAAAACTCCCAGCATGCATTGCGGCATGAATAAATTATGTTGCTGAATAGTCTGGTTATTTTCTCTAATTCTTACTGCCTTGAATTTTGCTGTTGCTTTTGTGCTGACTTTTAGTAATGTGTTTTATGATGTCCAGAGTTGATTTTTTATTTTGTTTGTTGATTGTCACCATCATTGAGATTCAAAGGCTGATTCTTGAATTCTCTGTTTAGCTCAGAAATGCAACAGTTTACACATTTATCTGAAAATGAATTGTAAAATACTGAACTGCATGATTTTAAGTGATAATGCTAGAGTGGTGACATCAACACTGGATTTCATTTAAAAGAAAATCTACACACATTTATGATAATAGATTTGACGCAGGACTAACTCAGTAAAGCATGTTGATTATAAAAACCAGTATATTATCAACAACACCTGAGCACAATATTCATAGGCTTCATTACTGTGTGAGTTTTGTCTGGAATACACACAGTTACAACATGCAATAAAACTCTAATGTGAAAAAAACAAGGGTCAAGAACCCAACTAAAGCAAACACTGACCTGCATCATGGTAACGTCATATGAAACAAAACAGCATCTGAAGCTCTGTTTCTCAATAAGAACTTCTGTAGATATCTGACAGAAATAAAGTCAACCTGTTTAGTAATAAGTGAAGCTAGTAATGCTGTTTATATTGTTTAATCCTCCTCTGCTGAGATCTTGGGATATTTAATGTCTTTTATCTTCAGCTGATTTCATTTAAGGCTGTGGCTGAAAGGCTGTTGAAGTTATTGTGTTTCTGCTTTTATTCCGTTTTTTTCTGTTCTTGTTGTTTCTTTTCCTTCAGTGATTCTGCTTGTTAACAGCCGGTGTTCATCACTAATTCTCAATTATCACTTAATTATCTCATTAACTGTTGTCTCATTAACTTCAGCACTGCTTCAGTGTTACTCTGTAGTGTGGACACAATCAAGTGATCATTTAAAACCGAATATTTTGCTGTGGGGTTTAAAGGGTTAAAGGTGTGAGATGGAAAAAACCCCAGAATGAAACATAATTTAACAGTAATCAACTGTAAATTAATTTACGGCAATGTACTGTAAAAAAAAACAGCAATTTACTGGCAACCACAGCTGCCAGTAGATTACCGTAAAATCAAGGAAAAACAGCAATATTCTGTAAAGTAATTTACAGCAACAAACTGTAGAAAAACAGCAATTTACTGCCAACCTTGCTGACAGCAAATTACCATAAAATGAAGGAAGAAAAACAGTAATATTCTGTTGAACATAACAGTCAGATTTACTATACAAAACAAGTTCATTTGACTGAAATATTAGTGAAAGTTAATAGAAAAAAGTTACTTATCAGTCAATAACTGATAAGGAGAGTAAATACTGAACTGAAGTGTTTTGTGTTTTTGTACAGTATGATATAGGAAAGATCTGTTAGTTTAATGAATTGGTTTTGTGGGTCACCATTGTGCTGGAGAGTAGAGCCTGTGCTTCAGTCAATAATGAGCTGAGAAACACTGATGTTTTATTGCATGTTGCTTCATTTAAAGACAGTAGCTGTAATTGTTAATGCAGTGGAAAGCTGTTTACTAAGTACTTTAGCACATATATTTGTGCTATTGCTAGCTTAGACAAGGTGCAAAGATTTGAGTTGAAGTCATGTTTTTAATTATTTCAGTATTATATTAAGTTAAAAAATAGCATTTGCACAGCATTAGTACTATGAAATTGTTTCATTTGAGTCAACTGAAAAGAAATGTTTCTTAACTGCAAACACAAACTGTTTGTAGCAAAACGGTTTCCCAAATGAAATAAGTTAATATCCATGGTAGCATTACGGTAACATACAGTAAAATAAAAGAGCTGTAAATTTATGGTAGATGGCTGTAAATTAACAGTACATTACTGGCAACCATGCTGTCAGTAGATTACTGTTATTTTACCGCACAATTTTTTACAGTATGGGTCACGTCAGGGATACGTGTCTGACACGGCCAATCGTGAAAATCTATGAACTTTTCTTTGTGGTGATGGTGGATGTGGGTAAATGGAATGGACCAACTATTCGCAGGAAGTCAGTGTATATAAAATGAAAGTAGTGAATGTCAATCACATGATCTTCAACATGTCAAGTCTTCACTTCTTCGTTGACATTTCTAACCGAACGTTGCCCGTTCATTTGATTTCCTCTCTCTCATGAGCGTTTGTTTGGATGCAAAAAAAATCACTCATCTTCTGAACGAATTGATTTTTGTGTTTTATTGCCCCGAAGTGTATCAAAATCTTAACGTATAGCATGGATACAAAATTTAAATGTATTGTAACCTAAACGTTCGATTCCATTCAGCTTCCATCTTTGTATTATTTTTCAGAACACTTTTGTTTTTTATAGTTTTTCTCAGTCACTTTGGTGCATTTCTCACATCATTTACATTTAGTCATTTAGCAGATGCTTTTATCCAAAGTGACAAGTGAGGAATACAAACAAGCGATACTTCATGAATTAGCAAATAGACACAGGAAGTGCTCATAATACAAGTTTCGATAACACTTAAAATAGTAATGAAAAAAATAGAATGATTCCATTTAAGCTGTAAGAACTGAATAAAGCACAATATCATCTGTAATGTGAAACTAACTATCAGCATGTAATGTAGGGACTATATTTGCCCCAGGGTTACAACCCCTTATTTTCTGGGGTTTATTGTAACTCTTTATTCAGTACAGTTTATGATGATTGTACTGGGACCTTGTGATGGACTAATTTACACCAGGGTTAACCCTTTATACAGTACAGCTTATTGCAACTGTACTGGGGTGTTAGGATCCACTCAGGCCACAGGCTGATCAGACCTGCTGGCCTCTCCAACACCTCTTCCCGCTGCTACCCAGTCTCTCATGCTGATAGAGACCAGGCTCAACCTTGTTTAGCTTAAATGGGTGTGTGTGCGAAAGCCTCAGGTTGACCACAGCAAGACACCACAAACATTTTTCAACTCCATATATAAACACCTATGCAGAAATATATTCCTCAACAATGGTGAGATGCTTCATGCCACATTCTATAAGTTAGCACTAACTGCGTTGCATCTACATGATAAAAAAAAACAAGTGTAAGATTAGACCACTAGATGATGACAACCTCTTCATCCAGTTACTTTTGGGCGGTATTCCAGAATGGAAGGTTAACTTACCGTCACATATATGCTGAACTCTCAGCTGATTAACCCAGAACTTGCTTACTCTTGGTATGTTGGTTCCAAAACACCTGTAAGGAGGTGCTAAAAAAGCCGTGCTACATGCTTCAGTGAGACGGAGGTTTTAATGCTTGCTTATGAAGAACATAAGCCCATTATAACTTTAACATTTGGCTTGGCAAAAAGAGTAAATGTGCATGAGATTATAAAATTATAGATAAATTATAAATTTACATATTTGAGGCGGGGCTATTCTTAATAGACTTTTCCCTCTTTTCCCTCTGTTTGCATTCACTGATTTGCCAAAGTCATCTAAAATGTTTAATTGTCTGAAAAATTTGAGAGAAACTGAAAAATTTGAGAGAACATCTCATAATCTGACGTCATAAATTGGTTTTCCTAAAATGTTTTATTTTGGACTAACCATTACGGTGGAGGGTGTTTCCTTTGCTTGGGCACTTCCTTTATTTTGTTGTAACTCTAAATTTATGCAAAAATCAGAATCACAATTCATATGTGACTGTGTTTCGCATTTTATACATAAAATTTAATGAATGAATTTTATGATCTTTTTATTTTAAGCCAAGCAATTATTTATGTAGTTAGTGATAGCATATATAAATACATAAACAGGTGCAATTTTCAGTAGGTAAATGCCATTTTTCTAAATCCGTGATAGTATTCTCTAATTGCCTATACTTGAGTCACAGACTTCAACATTCAGCATGCTAAACATAACAATGGTAACAATTAAATTTTATTTAAAGTAAATTATCAAGTACACTCTTTAGTCACTAAACTATGTGTAAGTCAACTATACTTACTAAGCTTAAGAGACTTTTTAAAAATAATATATAAAATGGTAGTAATTTTAATAATTATCAAAAATGATAATAAAGTCCTTTCACATCACCATTTCGCCAGCCTACACTTCACATAAGAGGCCTGTAGGTGGGCTTCAGTAAATGTGATAGTTTCATCAAACAGTGTATCAATATACATAAATACAAGTGAATTGAACACTACTTACCATTAATGCGACTTTTGGTACTGCAGGGTTTTGTTCTGCATTTTGTCAGCGATGCAATTTGATTTATAAAATGAGACAACCCGCAGAAATCGCTCCACAATTTCTAACTCCCACATCAAAGTTCCTTAGTAGACACTGCAAGAGTGTGACTGATGAGGGAGACATACAAATTGTGCAGTGGTTATGGGTCCCCCCGGAAAGGTCCGAGAAGCACTGCTCTAGCCTACAAGCATCATGAAGCGATTTTTGAAAGTGATCATCACTATTCTAGATGCTGCAGGTGATCTGTAATATTTATGCTGAAAGATGTATTTGTTCTATGTTTTTCATTTTTAAACAAATTAATGTCATTCCATTGGTGTTTCATGTTGTCTGTGGTTTATTTTAGCATTTGTTTTAACATATGACTAACACTGAGTATTCGAGAGAACGCCAGCATCTGGTGATCCCAGTCTCACAGGATCCGTTCGGCTGAATTATTGTGTTTGTCATTTCCATCCAAAGTCAGTGGTGGAGATCAGATTATGTTTCAGTTTATGAGGGAACAGCAAAGCACCCAACACTCCTGAATGTGATCTACACCGAGCTCTACATCACAAAGAGTGAATGTGGAGAGATCAGTAATGAACATGAGGTGACCTGCTCTGGTACCGAAGAGAATAACAAATTACAGACACTTGAATTAGAATTCACATTCTGTCATTGTTTTCTACAGATTGAGACATTGTGATATCACGGATGAAGGTTGCAGCTTAAAGTACTGGATCTGTCTTGGAACAAACTATGAAATTCAGGACTGAAGTTGCTCAGTTGATCTGAAGGGTGATCCATATTATATACCAGAGGAACTATACTATTAGTCTAACGAAGGTCTAATGAAGGTTCTAGGGGTGTGTACATCTTTAGTGGCACACAATATTGCTTGCTTTCTAGAACTTCTTTGAAGTTCGTATTATGTCTGGAAGAATGAGACCATTTTACCAGGTGCACTGAAACATTTCAAATGATACCAAACATGTATATTCATTTGTTGTACACGTTCAGATTTGGATTGTTTCCCATCCTTCTCCCTCACCTAAAACTCAGAGGATGGTCGGGAGAGTGTAGTGGTGCACTGTTAAAAATTACCTGTAAATTTTACAGTATAATACTGGCAGCAGGGTTGCCAGCCAGTTACTGTAATTTTTACAGGACCATTACTATAATTTAATTTACAGAATTTTACTGTATTCTTTGATTAACAATTTTTTAAAAAAAAAATTGCTGTATTGTTTTTAATTAAATAAGTCACTTACCACAGTTGTAGACCACTCTCTCTTGCTGCTACCAGAATCTCAACCGTTGAAAATCCTACAATGCCGCTTTATGCTTGAAATTTACAGTAATATCCTGTAATTGAGTCAAACCGCCACGCCCCCCAGAATGCACTGCAGTTTACAGCAATATACTGTATTATTAAGAATACAGCCATCTGCTGTAAAATATTACTGTAATTTTTACAGCAATTCATTACAGTGTGAGGTGTGAACTGCTCGGCATGGGGCGTCTCGGAGGGTTCTGTTACTTATGCAGAAGAACATTCAAATGTTGATTTGTCAGGAAAAGTTGTCCTTCAGTCCAGACAATTCGACTCCAGCCTTACAGTTTCCTTAGGATCAGCTAATGGTGAATTAGGAGCTGTTACAGAGACTGAAGACACAGACACTGTTGTATGTGTGTGTTTTCACACCAGTTTCTTGTTTTATATGTAAGGCCCATGAAAATTAGTTCTGACAATAGATACTTTGAATGGTCTCAAATATTAAACAATGTAGATGTTGTAAAACTCAATATACATGGCAAACGATTAAAGAAAGTTAAACACTCGCATTTTAAGCAGTAAGCCATTGTGAGTGTTAAAAAAAAGATTTATTGTGCAATACACACAGCAATGTTTCCTATAACGGAGTGTCTGTTTTCACCAAATATAAATAGTCTGCCGGGTTGGCAGATGCTATTTACACTAACTCAACCCACAATTGTCTGATTGAGCCAGACAAAACAACAAAAGAAATCCTGCTGACAACAGGATTAGTGATGTAGAGAGTGAGGCAAGGGGCTTTTGATGTGACTTACCCGAGTTCAAATCCAACTCTCCCAAACTCATTTTTCTCCCTCTTCCCATCACATATCACCTTGATTTTAAATAACAATAAGCCCTCTAAGTGCCTAACAGGTATTTAATAGTGGGAATGACGTGTTTATCAGGTAGGGTTAGGGGTAAATGTAAGGGTGGACTTGATTTTTAAAATTAAAATAAAATTTTGTTTTACTATAAATTTAGGAAACATTTTTGCAAGTTTTTGAGAAAACAAAAGCCTGGCTGCAGAAGAGATAGATGCTGTGAATATCTGTATCAGCAGAGGGAGACAAAGACTGTGCAAATAATTTCACTGAAAATGTTTGTCTGTAAAATATTATTTACCTATTAAAGTTTCCACTTAAATCTTCTCATTCTTTTACTGGTTTGAATACAGTTAATTACTAATTGCTATGTTGACACATTCATCGTGATGGAAAGCATTTCTGAAGCCATCAACAAAAAACGGTGAGACTGTCTACACTTTATTTTAAAAATAGTTCTTTCAATGAAACGGAACAGGAATTATTATTATTATTATGAACAGTTAATTATGCCCCTAAATTGCTCACTACAATCATAAAGCTGGTAATAATAAAAAATAAATACGTTAGGGTTTTTTTTTCTGAAGCTCCTGTCATGGTTCATGCCTTAATCTAGATAAATGTGAATTAATGGCTTTAAATGACTGCTATTTTGTGTCCTTAATAAAATCTAGTGTTAAACACCTAGACTCGAGCGAGTTGAATGAAGAAATTGATATTTTAAGAAGATTAGATGTATACAAATACATTTCCATAGTACAAATACATATTTCCATATTTGGTTGAATACTATTTACTAAAGTGGAGTCTTTCTAGAAAGGACTGCTATTTTGTGTCCTTAATAAAATCTAGTGTTAAACATCTAGACTCGAGCGAGTTGAATGAAGAAATTGATATTTTAAGAAGATTAGATGCATACAAATACATTTCCATAGTACAAATACATATTTCCATATTTGGTTGAATACTATTTACTAAAGTGGAGTCTTTCTAGAAAGGACTGCTATTTTGTGTCCTTAATAAAATCTAGTGTTAAACATCTAGACTCGAGCGAGTTGAATGAAGAAATTGATATTTTAAGAACATTAGATGCATGCAAATACATTTCCATAGTACAAATACATATTTCCATATTTGGTTGAATACTATTTACTAAAGTGGAGTCTTTCTAGAAAGGACTGCTATTTTGTGTCCTTAATAAAATCTAGTGTTAAACATCTAGACTCGAGCGAGTTGAATGAAGAAATTGATATTTTAAGAAGATTAGATGCATACAAATACATTTCCATAGTACAAATACATATTTCCATATTTGGTTGAATACTATTTACTAAAGTGGAGTCTTTCTAGAAATGACTGCTATTTTGTGTCCTTAATAAAATCTAGTGTTAAACATCTAGACTCGAGCGAGTTGAATGAAGAAATTGATATTTTAAGAAGATTAGATGCATACAAATACATTTCCATAGTACAAATACATATTTCCATATTTGGTTGAATACTATTTACTAAAGTGGAGTCTTTCTAGAAATGACTGCTATTTTGTGTCCTTAATAAAATCTAGTGTTAAACATCTAGACTCGAGCGAGTTGAATGAAGAAATTGATATTTTAAGAAGATTAGATGCATACAAATACATTTCCATAGTACAAATACATATTTCCATATTTGGTTGAATACTATTTACTAAAGTGGAGTCTTTCTAGAAAGGACTGCTATTTTGTGTCCTTAATAAAATCTAGTGTTAAACATCTAGACTCGAGCGAGTTGAATGAAGAAATTGATATTTTAAGAAGATTAGATGCATGCAAATACATTTCCATAGTACAAATACATATTTCCATATTTGGTTGAATACTATTTACTAAAGTGGAGTCTTTCTAGAAAGGACTGCTATTTTGTGTCCTTAATAAAATCTAGTGTTAAACATCTAGACTCGAGCGAGTTGAATGAAGAAATTGATATTTTAAGAAGATTAGATGCATACAAATACATTTCCATAGTACAAATACATATTTCCATATTTGGTTGAATACTATTTACTAAAGTGGAGTCTTTCTAGAAATGACTGCTATTTTGTGTCCTTAATAAAATCTAGTGTTAAACATCTAGACTCGAGCGAGTTGAATGAAGAAATTGATATTTTAAGAAGATTAGATGCATGCAAATACATTTCCATAGTACAAATACATATTTCCATATTTGGTTGAATACTATTTACTAAAGTGGAGTCTTTCTAGAAAGGACTGCTATTTTGTGTCCTTAATAAAATCTAGTGTTAAACATCTAGACTCGAGCGAGTTGAATGAAGAAATTGATATTTTAAGAAGATTAGATGCATACAAATACATTTCCATAGTACAAATACATATTTCCATATTTGGTTGAATACTATTTACTAAAGTGGAGTCTTTCTAGAAATGACTGCTATTTTGTGTCCTTAATAAAATCTAGTGTTAAACATCTAGACTCGAGCGAGTTGAATGAAGAAATTGATATTTTAAGAAGATTAGATGCATACAAATACATTTCCATAGTACAAATACATATTTCCATATTTGGTTGAATACTATTTACTAAAGTGGAGTCTTTCTAGAAACACCATGTTCCCTTCTCTTTTCTGACTTCACAGTAAAGGTAAATTGTAAGTTTTTGGTTTTGTGTTTTGAGCAAAATTTTCACCAAATCAATACCACCTTCACAAAACATCCATTTAAATTATCTGGTAATATTGCAGATTGGAAACTATTTCTTAATTTATTGTTTTAGTTAGACTCTTGTTTTGAAGTTAAGTCAACGGTGTCACGCGTCACCCGGAAGTACTTCGAGCAGTTTGTGAATGTGCTTTACACTGATGTTTTAATGCAGTTTGTTTCGCTACAAATGATTTGATTTCGAGAAATTGGATGGATTTAATTCCACTCACAGAGTTTTAAATGATTTTTGGTGGCTGCGTAAGTTTACTTAAACTGTTTGTTATATGTTTTTCATCTGAAAACAACAGTCGTCGTCGTGTATTTGTAATTCCAGTGGTTTCGATGTAAATATTCGTGGTTTAATCTTTAAATTGATTTGACTTTATTACTTTTCTTAAAACATTTTGTATTAGAGAATATTTGCTGACACACTCATAAACGAGCTCCTGTCATCACATCATTGGCGTTTTTTTGTAGTAATAAAAGTATTATGGTGTACTGTTTTGCCTGTTAAAATACATGTTTTCAAAACCTACCCAGGTGCTCTTCTACAGACCGAAATGGGTAAAAAGAAGGAAAAAGATAGAAGTCCTAGAGCAGACAGCAACTCTGAGACACCAGGTACATGTGTGACAATCAAATGCTTCAGTGATTTTAATCATGAACCCTCACACGTGATTCTCCTGTTGCTTTGCAAGGGCTTTCCTGCACTCACATCCGCAAAGGAATAGACAGCAGCTTACTGAAGAAAGCTGGTCTTAATCTGATCTTGTGCCAGGACTGTGAGCCGAACAAGCCTGCTGAAAACCAGATCTCAGAAGATGAAACTGACAGAGAAAGTCCAGCTGTGTGGATTTGCCTGAAATGCGGCCACAGAGTACGTGATCAGGTGACTTAAAAAATAAACCGTGTTGCTTTTGGGCAGCTACACATAAACAATGTTGTGCTACTCATCAGGGCTGCGGGAGAGCTGAGAATCAGCATGCGATCAAGCACTACGAGACGCCTCGATCCGAGCCACACTGTTTAGTGCTCAGCCTGGATGTCTGGAGCGTCTGGTAAGTGACACACATCCACACACTCACTGAAATGCGGCAGACCTCTTACCTTCTGCTCTGTGTCATCAAGGTGTTACATCTGTGATGAAGAAGTTCAGTATTCCAGAACTGGGCAGCTGGCACAGCTGATCACAAACATAAGAAAACAAGTGTTGACGGATCCTGGCAAGAAGAACTCTAACAAAAGTAGGTGCTTGACAGTTTTCACCGTCACTTACACATAATGGCAGTAGGAGTTGACCGATATGTTTTTTTTTTGTGGCTGATGCTCATGATTTAATAAACAAACGTGTATTTATGTGTATAATATTAACAAGATATACTATATAACATTTAAAACCTATTATTAAATGGGTCACATGCTTTGAATGAAAGTAGATGGATTACGAGAATCATTTGTGTTACAACTGTTAAGACAAATGAATAGATTAAAACAAAATTTTCAGCCTGTTTGAGATAAGAGACCCCAGTTGTGTAAAATGTACCCCTGGTTTTACAGACAAGTCTTAAACCTAGTCCCAGCTGTTTTAACTGAAGGCAACTTGCACCGACGTATATCTTAAAATATGTCACTATCACTTGTTTTGTCTCAAGATGCTCATCAGTAATGTTTTTTTTTTTTTTTTACGAAGGCACATTTATAAAAGCTACTAAATGGCCCAATTTAAATATGGCCTAATCCTGGCTTAATCTCAGCCTTGTCTGTGAAACCAGGCCTTAAGGTGATGATACATGGGGCAACTTTTTGAAAATTTGCTTCCCATTATTAATGGGAAAGTGCCCAAGCATCATCACTCAATGACGTTGCGTGGAAACAAAATTTGTTCCAAATTTTATGCTGCAAAATGTGTCCCGTGTATCATCACCTTTAGGATTAGGTTTGAATCTTGAGACAAAACAAAGGCAGTGACATATTTTTAAGATCTGTCAGTGCAAGTTGCTTTCAGTTAAAACAGCTCAAACATACATCTGGGACTAGGCTAATGCCTTGTGTGAAACCAGGAGATAGTGATAGAAAAAACATTTAAATATGTCCTTTTGATCAAAGATGAGTTTTAAGGGAGACAAGTATTGACTGCTGAGGGACTTAAATATTTTCTTTTTAAATCATGTTTTCACTGTAAACTTTAATCAGACCCTCTTTCGAAGGTCCTTGTTTTAAAATATCCATTTGTCTTAACACAGGCAGAAAGCTGTATCTAAATCTTTCGAAATGCCTTTTTAGTGATTATTATCAATACATTACATCAATGCATACTCTGCAGAATCTAAGAAGGAAGAGATTCATGTAGAGCAAACACTGGACGAAGAGAAAGAGAACAAGGGGAACCAGAAGAGCAACTCCAAGCATGATGACAGTCCCAAAAGACAGAAAGCAGCAGCAGCAGCAGCAGCAGCAGGAAGCTCTGGTGTCGTGTGTGTCAGGGGTCTCAGTAATCTGGGCAATACGTGTTTCTTCAATGCAGTCGTGCAGGTACAGAGTCAGAGTTTGAGACGCTACACATTGCTGCATTTAAACAAGCTCTGTAAACTCTGATGCTCTCAATTCTCAGAATTTGTCTCAGACGCAGTTTTTGCGTGAACTGCTGAACCAGATTCTAGACAAGAAGAGCTGCATCACCATCACACCTGCGCTGTCATCTGAGCTGGTACTAAAGCTGAGCCTCATCATGTTCTTCTCTGACTTAGTTTATGCATAAATCTTCATCTAACAGGACATTTTCACATTATGTTTTCAGGAACCTCTTCAGATCCAGCTGGAAAGGCCCGGGTCGCTCACTCTGGCTATGTGTCAGTTACTGAATGAAATCCAGGAGACAAAGAAAGGTGTTGTGACACCTAATGAACTCTTCACACAAGTGTGTAAAAAGTAAGTATCCGGACAAAAATGTTCCCAGCACAGCAGCCTCATATAATAAGAGAAAAAGTTCTGTTATATTGATGTATTGTACACCTGCAAGTCCGAAAGAAATTTTATTGAATATATTTAGTCTCGTGTTTAATAGTTTGGTCCCGATGATCACGTGAGAGACTCTGATATGGCCTGCATCACGTCTCATTCCCATCATCCTCTCTCTTCACTTTTACAATCAATGTAATGACAGAAAGCTCAAAAAATAAATCATTTTGTTATACACTACTGTTCAAAGGGATGGGGTCAGTGAGTTTTTTTCTTTTTAAATATTTTAATATTTTTATTATGCATGGAGGACATATTAAGTGTCAGTAATGAGTTTTGCATTGTTGCAAAAGATTTCAATTTCAAATAAATGCTGTCTTTCTAACTTTAGATTCATCAAAGAATCCCTGTTTCCACGCAAATATTAAGCAGCACAACAGCTTTCAACATTGATAATAATAAGAAATGTTTCTTGAGCAGCAAATCATCTTATTAGAATGATTTGAAGGATCATGTGACACTGAAGACTGGAGTAATGATGATGATAAATTCAGCTTTAGCATCGCAGGAATAAAATAAGCTGCGAGCAGCTATTATTGGGGTTCAACGTTTCAAGGCCTTTAAGCACATGCGTAAAAATTTATAATGTTTTAAGTAGCAAGCGTGTAATTGTCTCGATCATAGATGGAAAAGACTATTTACAGCAAATACAGGAAATTTACCATAGGAAATATGTACTTAAAGCTTCTAAACAGTTATCGAGGTTGAGCCAAAAACCTATGACTAGTTCCGATCCGATGGACAGTGGCAGTCCTAGAGGCAAAGTTGGTCAGAATGAGGAGTACTACCTTGTGGCAGGAATGTCATGGTCGTGCGCAAAAAAACACACGACACACTATCTTCTACGCACATGAAAAACACGAAGATGCCCCCGGTTACCGATTTAAAAAAAAAAAAAATTCTCACAGCCCTTAGGGACCTAGAATTGGAATTTCAAATTTTTTTTTATAACTTTTGATTGTCAGACTCCAGAGAATCTTGCTGCATTGGATTGGCTACAATCAGGTCAAAAACCTCAGACTAGTTTGCGAAAGTAGATTTTTCAAAAAATTGTCAGGCGACAAGCGAATCTGACAGTTCAGTCAGTCTGCTATATTATTCCAACCGTTACTCCTCATCGGATGCTTTAAGAGATATTTAGTTTATACGTTGAGTTAGGGTTTAACTAACAAAAACTGCATAAGTTGTAACTTCGTGCCCCTTTATGTCAAAACTAGGCTAAGATGTAACTTAACGCACAGCTGGTGCAGCCACCCCTTACTGAGCATAAGAGGCTTGTTATTATCTGTTGTTCACAGAGCTCCACGCTTTAAAGGCTTTCAGCAGCAGGACAGCCAGGAGCTGCTGCGGTACCTTTTGGATGGCATGAGGGCAGAAGAAGTGAAAGTATGGATCTCTAACAGCACATAGATAAACTCGAATCTGCTTGTTTTCCTTTGCCATTTCATTTGATTACAGGATGTTTGAGACATTTTAGTTTAACCAAGTCCTGTCTGTTTTTTCCCTGTATTTTTCAGAGAGTGAATTCTGGAATTCTCGAGGCTTTGAAAAACTCTGGCAAAAGTTTAGAGGCTGAGCAGACGAAGAAGGTTATTAAAGGTGAAAGTCATTGTCAGATTATCAGAACAAGAAGTAATATATTATAATTAGTGCTGTTAAAAAACAAACAACAAAATTTTAATCACGTTTAATCACACCTAACATTTAAAAGCTTTAATATATTTGTATATTGCAATAATTTCACATTTAATCTCCAAATTAATGTGGACAAAACAAAAATATACAGATATTTTAAATATTTGATTTAATGGGTAGGAAATATACAGAAACTGAATAAAGTTATCAAACACTTCAGTCTTCACTGCATAAATTATAAATTAAATATAGATTAATCCTTATTAAAACTACAAAAGTTCAGTCAAGAGCAGTGAGTGATTTTTGTTCTTTGATTAACATTAATGACAGACATCATAGCAGCAGGTTTATTAGGCTGCTGTCACTTTAAGACCTGAAGCACATGACATGGATCTGACACGTCTGATGTCCTTACAACTCTTTACGGCCATTTAAGACTTTCTTTAACTCATTATGACTCATCTTTAACTGTGCTTATGAGGATTCTCGACAAAGCGGGCATTTTAGCATTCTTTTTTGTGTTTCTGATTGTTCAAGTGTGAAAGGGAACTGAATGTGGCCGGCTCGCTGTCTGAAGCTGCTTTCTGTGTGCATGTGTGTCTGTCAGACGGGAGATTCACAGACCGCACACCTGTACAAATTTAAGTTATTTTTTCTTGTCGTGCTTGAATGGTTTAATAGCACTTGAATGAATAAGAGCGTGATCATATAATGTAGCACTAACTAAAGAATGACATAAAAATACGGATGCTGCGTTAATTGCATTAAATATTTTTAACGTGTTAAACTTAAAAAATGAATCACACTAATTATAATGGTTAAACCCAAAACTTAATCATAACATGTAATATTAAAGGAATAACTTTGACTCTCACATATTTTTTTCACCAGATTATGAGAAAAACGGTGCACCCAAGAACTTTGTGGACCGAGTGTTTGGTGGAGAGATAAGCAGCACGGTAATGTGTAAAGAGTGCAGAACAGTGTCTCTGGTGACAGAGATGTTTCTGGATCTTTCTCTTCCTGTAGCTGATGAGGTACGATTCATCTAGCTGCTTAATCCCTCAAACACTTTTCCTCTGGATAAATGCTCATAGTTACTGTTTTAAAGCGTAAGCATGTTCTGGGGAAGTGAGCTGATTTGAGTGTCTCCTCCAGTCCTACAGGAAGAAGAATCAGAAGAAAACCCCTCAGTATCGCAGCAGCGTCAGTGATGATGGGGATCGAGACGGCACAACATCTCTGGCCAATGGGAATAAAGACATGCCTACTGGAACAGGCAGCAAGTACCAGCAGAAGAAAGCCAAGAAACAGGCCAAGAAACAAGCTAAGGTAAAGCCACACGCTGGTTCAGAAGATGATCGACAAATTAATAAAAAATATATTTTTTTTAATAAAAAAATAATAGTATCTTTGTAATGCATCTATACAATAAGTGATACTCTTATTTACTGTGTATTGACCAGGCCGTTTAATCGCCATAATTAAGGTATTTATTTTTGATGAGTTTGGCTGATTAACAGACATTTTAGTGCCAACTGATCTATTTTTTTTTTTATAATATTATTTAAAATAAATGTTAATTTAATTTCGTTAAACTGTATTATGTATACATCATTATATCACACATTATTATTATTATTATTAAATGCTTTGGTCGATTAAGATGTTTTAGCTCCCTTTTGTGTTTCAAACTCTTATTTTGTGTATATTATTTTAGTTTTAGTAATATTTTCATTTTTAGTCATTTTGTTTTGTGCTTTTGTCATTTTATTATTTTTTCATATTGCTATTTTAGTGCTTCAACACATTTTACACAGTCTATTGCAACATTTCCAATTTTCATTTAAAGTTAAACCAGACTGTTTAAATTTTGAGCACAGGAATCTCATTTGCTGCAAGATCAGCAGAGGCCAATCATCTTGTACCATGCGGTAATGATGCGATTGCTTGTAAAGGACCTACAGTATCGGCCTGTGGCCTGTAGAGTTTAATGACTGATATTCTCCCTACATATTTTCCACATATCATATTCCAGTAACATTTTTTCACAATATCGAGTAGAATTCAGACAATGTGCGATACTCATTATTTTTTGGCTTTTGTATCCGTAGAATCAGAGACGGCAGCAGAAATTGGGCAGTAAAGTCAATCTGGATGCTCTGACCAATCAGAGCACAGCTAGCAGCACTGTTCCAGCGGACAACTCTGATCAGAGTGTGTCAGTAAATGGCAGTGCTGATGTGGAAGCAGATAAAAACAGTCAGGAGCATTTGATCCTTGAGAAACCTTCCGCACACTCACAAAATGAGGATGAAGATGATGAGGAATCTGAGCAAGAACATGATACTGCTGGCAATAACCGTTTCACTGCCTTATCTGAAGACCAGACCTCTGAAGATGTATCTATGGAGAGAGACAAAGTGGAAGATGTGAGTGAAATTGAGGAGGAGGACTGTGCTGACCAGCTTTGTGCTGAAGAGGAACTATTAGAAGAACTAAATACTATGTCACTAAAAACAGCTCCAGAAAGTGAGATGGAGAATGGAGATGACACCTCAGCTGATGCTAAAGAATACATTGTGGTGAATCAGGACCCTGAGCTCGCCTTTCACGCACTGACCACCAGGGAGACACCAGAAAAGCAGGAGTGTTCGGTGGAGTCCTGTCTTTACCAGTTCACTGAGGTGGAACATCTCACAGAGAACAATAGGCTGATGTGTTTTACCTGTACAAAACGCCAGTCTGGATCTAAAGCCTCAGACGGTACTGTGATCACCTTTACAATATTTACTATATTAACAGACCTTTTTTTAAAAATTATTTTTCTTTGTTTTATCAGACGTTAAGTATTTACCCTGAGGTTTTTAGTTAATTTTGCAGTGATTTAATGACATATTTTGGTTAATGGTCACATGATATGCAAGTAAACAGACAAAATGTCTAGTTTAATTTTAGTTATTTTTATTTTTAAAAATGTGTGTATATATCTTTGATAAGATTAATCACTATTTTAGTTTTATTTCAATTAATTGTGAAGCCCTATTTATTAATTTTAGTGTTTTACTTTCCTTTTAATTAGATTTTCATCAACTCACAAATCCATTGCCTAGCAAATAGAAAATACTATTGTACTGTTTTCATGTTTTAGTGAATTTTTTTAAAATATTGTGCAGTATAAATATTTCAGCTATTTCCTAACATCTCATTTTATGTATTTAAAATACATTAAAATGCCCTGTATTTAAACTTTTTAAATGACATAACATAAAACTTTAACGTTTGTCATGAACCTCAATTGTGAGAGCAGTGTTTCTAAACCGATTTTGTCATGATTCAGGTTGTAAGAAAGCTGTTTACAGAGATGCACTGAAGCAGATGCTGATCTCACATCCTCCAGCAGTGCTCACGCTCCATCTGAAGAGATTCCAGCAGGTAAAACACACCTTGTAGCTCCTGTCCCAGACCTCACTACACTGATAAACTCAATGAATTCTGCATTCAGATCCTTATTTTGTCATTCATTTGACTGTAGGTTGGATACAGTGTTTGTAAGGTGAACAGATATGTGCAGTTTCCTCAGATCCTGGACCTTGCTCCTTTCTGCTCTTTAAACTGCAAGGTCAGCGAATGATCATTTGTTTTTACACTGAGCTGCATGATTCTGGATGAATTGAGAGTGACATTTTTTGTTTGTTTGTTTAAAATAGAGATCACCATTCTCCCACGATTCTGAATAGATAACTAAACTGAAATAATTTACTAGAGGTTCTGACAAAAAGTCTGCAGTCTATTAAAAAAATATTTAATGTGAATATATATATATATATATATATATATATATATTTTTTTTTTGAATGAATGAATGAATGAATGATTCAGTGACTTTCTCATGAAGACTTGACTTGTTTCTTTACTGGATGTGAACGACTCTCTTGAATGTTTCAATGACAAATAAAAATTTTAGCCGCCACATACTGATGTAGACTACACTTAGTTTATTATTGATTACATTATTACATGTTATTCCCACAATGGAAGTAAACTATTTATAATTCATCGATTCTCCCAACTACTACTTTTAAATTTTTCTTTCTTTCTTTCTAAAAAAATTCTACTGCTTGCATACATTTGGAAGGTATTCCAGGTTTTTGGAATTTTTCACACATTGTGCTTTTCATTGAAAAATGAGAAGCTCACAGCATTTTCAGAAATCATTTCTCAACATTGCATATCTAATTAATTATTATTTAAATGATCTCTCATTCAGTCATTTAACCTTGTATTACTGTCACGAACCCTAGTCTAAGAAACCCTGACATAATGTAATATTTAATGCACTTAATGTTTTTTCCCTTTATATTTTCATATCAATATGGAACAAGATCATCCTATTCAAATCAATGTGATAAATGAATTAGGTCAACAGTAATCTAAAAGTAGTCATATTATATTACCTTAAATGCGTAATGTAATTTAAAAAGATTAATTTAATAGATATGCAATTTTCATCATGTAATTTGGATTTAGTAACCAACTACAATTTACAAATCTACCAAGCAATGTGTCACGATGTCATTGCCACAATCTTTACTTGAGGCGTCAAGTCACTTTCAAAAGCTGATTCACTCTCTTTTGATCTCTTGAACTATTTTAACACAGAAATAATGATAATGTGTGGCTGAAAAGACTGTTTGCAGAGCTTTTTCATTCCTGTACATGAACAACTGCTCTCTCTAGGACGACAGCTGCAGCACCAACACAGATCTGAATGTGATCATAGGCTACTTGTCAAAGGTTTAATAGACATCGTTGTCATTTTGGAATGAGAGCACATGGATGTTTGAATCGAGATTGATGATTAATAGTGCAGCTTTATTTTCATGTAATTCCTTCTAGGTTCCGTAAACTCACTCAACTGGTTAAAACTCACAGATGAACAGTGCATCAAAACCCTTGTGTTTGTGTGTTTTTAGGGTGTGAAGGAGGGTGAGACGAGAGTGCTGTATAGTCTTTATGGCATAGTGGAGCACAGTGGCACCATGCGGTCTGGACACTACACGGCCTACGTTAAATCGCGACCCTCCACGCACAATTGTTTAGAAAACGGGTTGGCTCCTGGTTGTGAGTATCAGTACTATTGAGTCCAAGATTGTAATGAGTTCTATGAATAATCAATAAAACATCTTGAAACCAATTGCATTTAGCTTTAAACTAAGTGACATTTTGCTTATTCTTTTTCAATCATCCTTTCATAGCAGGTAACGCTGAGGCCAGTAAAGGATCATGGTTCCACATCAGTGACAGCAGCGTCCATCCGGTTACAGAAGCCAAAGTACAGAGTTCCCAAGCCTACCTCTTGTTCTACGAGAAGATCTCATGACTCCTATGAAGGACTCATATGAGGACTGAGTTTCAAAATAAAGGGCTGCTGATGCTTCATTCTGATGCTGATGCTTCATTCTGCTGGGAAATCCTGTTAAAACAATGCAAAAAGATTGAAAACTTGAAGTTGCTTGTATGAGAATCTTTTATTTTATTTTAATTTTTTTCTCTGCGTTATCAGCTGCTGTTCAGGGGAAGGTTTTGATCAATGCATACAAGATGCAGAACTTGCAATCATTTTTATTTTTTTTAACTAATGTTATTTGAAAGCCGAGAAATGTTTTTTTCTTACCTCTAGATGATGACAGCATGGTTTGATGGGGCTTTGGAGTGGTCATTTACCTCATACAGCGTTTCTCAAAGTATCTAAGTGTTCTGCCCAATCTTCCAGGACTCTGCTGCCAAGATAAATAGTCATTTTGAGTGAATCTCATGAAGAAAAGTCATATTTCGCACCAAAATCAAAGGCATTTCATTTTTTTATTTATTACAATTAGGTACATATCCCCACAATTCTCATTACTGTTTACATTTACTGTTACAAGTCTCATTTTTAATATGCTAAATGATCATGGATAGATTTTTAAAATTTAGTCAGTGTTAATTAAATTAAATTTAATACAATAAATAATATGATGTAAACATACAGTTATACTTAAATCAATAATGGTCTTAGAAATTGGTTTCATTTTCTTTATTCAAAATAATTAAAAAATGATTTATTTTGGGGCGAAATAAGACTGAAATATGACCAGACATGACTTAACAGTCATGAGATTCATCCTTTTTATTTTTAATATGTAAAACTTTTTTTTTTCCCTCCCAGAAATATATATTGGTACAATTGTATATTACAATAAATTCCTTCCTGTCCTCAATATAATGGCATCATTCCTGAGTCATGAACTTAAACATGAAATTTGAATTTCAGATTTTGAAGACTTGTTTTTCAGATGTTTTTTTTTTTTTTTTTTTAGAAAATTTTCCAAAACACTTCGAGCACTGAAGCACAAAATAAATGCTACCTTCAAATAGAATTTTTGTTTTGTTTTCTAAAGTTTTAAGAGCGCTACTGGTGCCCTCGGCTTCCTGGTCCTCTTGGACGTGAGTGCTGCTTTTGCTATTCAGTACTCCTCCCTACCAGTATCACTGTGTCTTACTGTCTTTCATGGCTAACTCCACATCTCTTGGACAGGCAACAATTAATTTATTAGCATTAAATAAACACATTTCGCTCTGTCACTGTTTCCCATGGTGTACCTCAAGGATCCGTTCTTGGTCCACTTCTATTTCTCGTCTGCATTCTGCTTCTTGGTCTGATCATCCAGCGTTATGGTCTTCATTTCCATAGTTATGCTGATGATCCACAAATATCTTAGCTTTCAGCCTAAAACTGTTTTTCCTCCTCCTTCCATTACTTCCTGTCTATAAGATCGCAAAGTATGGATGGCTCAAAATGTTTTAAAACTGAATACTGACTGTTAGTAGACCCCAAATCCCTGGTCTTTTCCCAACATGATTTCTCCATTCATACTAACGGAGTTATAGTTCATCACCCACTATACAAAATTTTGAGGTACTGTTTGAGTCCAAATTATGCTTTGAACCCCATATCAGCCAGCTTGTTAAATCCTGTTTTTTTTTTTCCATTTTCGTAACATTGTCCATATACGATGTCAATAATTAAATTCTAAATATCAAGAATTACCTTTCCACTAGTAAAAATTATAATTCTTGATATCTGTAATTGTATTTTCACTAGTGAAATCTCGCCATAGGCTGCCATTCAAATTCAATTGTTGAAATTCCAATTTCACATATCAGAAATACAATTCTTACTAGTAAAAATCATAATTTTTGTTATCAATATTTACATTGTTATTAGTAAAAAATACAAATGTCTGATACCAAGAATTCAATTGTCACTAGTTGAAATGTCTATTCTTGATATCAACAATTGAATTTCTACTAGTAAAAATATTCATTTCTGATATCTGAAAATGAATTCCTGATATCAATATAATTTCTGATATCTAAAACGGCTTTCTTTCTTGTAACAACCACATTCATGATATCAGAAATTAACATTTTTACTAGCAATTCAGTTGTTGATATTAAGAATAGACATTTGCACTAGTAACAATGTAAATGTACATTTTTACTAGTAAGAATTGTATTCCTGATATTTGAAATTGGAATTACAACTTCTAAGAAATTAATTCTTGATATCGACAATTGAATTTGAATGGCAGCCTATGTCGATATTTCACTAGTAAAAATACAATTCTTGATATCAAGAATTAACGTTGTTACTAGTGGAAATTGAATTGTTGATATCAAAAATTGCCATTGTTACATTTAACAAATCTGCTAACATCACTCCCATACTTCAGCAACTGCACTGATCCTAGTTTTTAAGGCCTGCCTCTTAGATTGAGTACTGAGAATTTGCTTGTATTACTTTATTAGTTCAATCTATTGTTGGTGGAAGTGTGTTCAGGAATATCAGCTCCTAAACTTTGGAACAACAAGTGATTGTTACTTATTATCAGATCCTTACGTATTTCAGTTATCTCAGTCTGACTGCCTGTTCACTTTGTTGTTCCCAGATTGTACAACTGTATTTGTGTTATCTGTCACTATGTGTTTGAGTCGGTTCGTCAAAGGTGTTATATAAATAAATTATTATAAGTATTATTCTAACAGCTGTTCAAAACGAGCTTCCCAGCGTCTTTTGAAACATAGAAACAAAATATTATTGGGCGGCACCATTTACTAGTTAATAAAACTTTCTTCTTATGACTGTTTCTCCTCAAGGGGGCGCTTGACGGCTCGAGAATCTCTTATATATTTTGTCGCATCTCAAGACTGTTTTTTTTTTTTTTCAGTTGAATGAAAATTGGCCTCTGATGTACATTTTACAAAATCTGACGTATCCCATTGAGAAAAATGCCCGTGTGCTTTAATCACAAAGACCCGCCTTGTCCCCAAATTGACAGGCACCACGTGACACGGCTGTTCTCAGCAGATTTTGAGCAATACTTTACACCATAATTGTGATTCTGAGAAACTTTAAAGCTACTAAAGTCAAAAAGAGTATCTAATGAAGAGTTAAAATTTAATTCAAACATTTAAGTTCAAACATTTAATTTGTATAACATACCTGACTAATTAGAACTTCCGGGCCACTTCCTGCAGAGTTTAATGCCTTTGCCGCTCCAGTTTCGTATCGTATTCTTTTGTTATGGCGGGAGTTTAGAACTGAGCACGAGAGGGAGCGGTCTCCACGGTAACCATCTAAGCCGGAAGTGCTGGGCTCTCTTAAGGTAAGCAACAATAACAGATAAAAAACAAATGAATTCTACTCCGCATTCCGTGAATACAAACATATTATCTTTTCGAAGTCGCAGAGTGTGACAGAAATGTAGATGTTTTGTTGAGGAGCTTCGCCTATGACACCTAACGGTGCGTGTTTGTGCGTTTGCACTGATATATATTTCAGGTTAATGCCATCATATTCTCTGAAAAAGTATTTCAGCAAACCTGAGACATTTAAATGTAAATGGCATTATATATATTTAAATGGTAAGATTAAACAATGCGTCTAATAAACTCTTTATCTATCTATCTATCTATCTATCTATCTATCTATCTATCTATCTATCTATCTATCTATCTATCTATCTATCTATCTGTCTGTCTGTCTGTCTGTCTATCTATCTATCTATCTATCTATCGATCTATCGATCTATCGATCTATCTATCTATCTATCTGTCTGTCTATCTATCTATCTATCTATCTATCTATCTATCTATCTATCTGTCTGTCTGTCTATCTATCTATCTATCTGTCTGTCTATCTGTCTGTCTGTCTGTCTATCTATCTATCTATCTATCTATCTATCTATCTATCTATCTATCTATCTATCTATCTATCTATCTATCTACCTATCTGTCTATCTATCTATCTATCTATCTATCTGTCTATCTGTCTGTCTATCTGTCTATCTACCTATCTATCTATCTATCTATATCTATCTATCTATCTATCTATCTATCTATCTATCTATCTATCTATCTATCTGTCTATCTGTCTATCTATCTATCTATCTATCTATCTATCTATCTATCTATCTATCTATCTATCTATCTATCTATCTACCTGTCTGTCTGTCTATCTATCTATCTATCTATCTATCTATCTATCTATCTATCTATCTATCTATCTACCTACCTACCTACCTACCTACCTACCTACCTACCTACCTACCTACCTACCTACCTACCTACCTACCTATCTATCTATCTACCTACCTACCTACCTACCTACCTACCTACCTACCTACCTACCTACCTACCTACCTACCTACCTACCTATCTATCTATCTATCTATCTATCTATCTATCTACCTACCTACCTATCTACCTACCTACCTACCTACCTACCTATCTACCTATCTACCTATCTATCTATCTATCTAGTAATGTCCAGGCCGGTTTTCTGTCCTCTGACTGTGGGACCCACGGCTCCTGAGTCTCTCTCGGTCTTACAGAGGCGTCTTCAGACAGCAGAGGAGCAGACGGAGGAGATAATGAGAAGCCTGGGCTCTTTGGGAGTGTCTGCAGATCAGTTTCTCGTGAACTCTTTGAACGAGAGCTCCTCTAAGCATCCGGTCAGTCCAGTGAACATCCACCGGGCCTCGAGTGCCGCAGGAGAGGGGTTGCTATGGAGGCAATGCGAAACCCTCATTGCACGTGTGTGCAAGTTAGAAAGTGTTTTGCACACTCTGAAACTCAGCATCTTTCGTCTGGAGATGGACAGAGAGCTCAATCCATCTCACACAGGTCTGCGCTCTTTATTTTCAGTGGTGTGTATGTGTGCGATTCTAAAAATCAAGTATACATCAACAACAATGTATATTATTAACAACATTAATTAACAACAATTAATGTATATTTTGAGATTTCACTTTGAGATTTTCTGAAGATTACATTTAACATTGTTATTAAATTTTTAGTGTTTGAAAAAGATTTACTTTAAGAGAGTATTACATGACAGCAAAGGAATCCAAATGTAATAATAGGATGAATGAGCATGTAACAGATTACATTTAATCAGTAAATAGATAGATAGATAGATAGATAGATAGATAGATAGATAGATAGATAGATAGATAGATATAGATGATAGATAGATAGATAGATAGATAGATAGATAGATAGATAGATAGATAGATAGATAGAGTGAGTGAGTGCTGGGTAGTAACTGATTACATGTAATCTGGATTACATAATCAGATTCCAAAAATTAAGTACTTGTAATTAGATTATATTACACATAAAAATACTTGTAATCAGACTACAGTTGTTTTTTGTTTTTTATTGATTACATGATTATGTTTTATGTGTATTGTGTGTGTGTGTGTGTGTGTATGTATATATATATATATATATATATACATATTCCTCAATATGTGGTTTACGGGGACTCTCCATATACATGTGTTTATACTGTACAAACTGTATATACTATCCCCCTAAACTTAACCCTACTCCTAAACTGCACCATCACAGAAAACTTTCTGCATTTTTTTAAACACCATTTAGTATGGGTTTTTTTTAGCCATTTGGAGGATATAGGAAGTGTGTTCTGTTCTTTCTACTCCAGAAACAACAACAAAATTGATTTGAATGAGCAGCAATCCAGTAAGATGACAGATGACAGTGTAGTTCTGTGTGTGTGTGTGTGTGTGTGTGTGTGTGAGAGAGAGAGAGAGAGAGAGAGAGAGATTTTTGCACTTGTTTTGTCTGCATGCATCTATGGGCGCAGCTTCCAGCCCTGCAGGAGACGAGTTTGTAATTTCCCCTCTGTGTTTAGCACGTCTGCAAGAGCGATTAACCACCCTGCAGGAGCAGCATGAGGAGGAGCAGCGCTCTTCACGGCGGGAGGTGCTGCATTTACAGGATGAGCTGCAGCAGGCCTGTGAGGAGACGCAGGAGGCGCAGCAGGAGGTGCTCAGACTCAGGGAGGCGCTGGAGAACTACACCTCCGCTAAAGTAAAATAGCTTATGGGCTCATTAATAAATAATGACTACATGAAATATTTGCCCTTTTAATAATTAATTTGTCACACAGTAGGATTTTTTTTAAATGAAGTGCAAAAAAGCTAAAAGGTGTTAAAATAGCTTTTTAGCTACAAGGTTAAATGGTGTCCAGTCAGAAATGTAATATATCTACTGTTCAAAAACGTTTTTTACTCACCAAAGCTGCATTTATTTGATCAAAAATACAGTAAAGACAGTATTATTGTGAATTTTACTATTTAAAGTACTGTAACTGTTTTCTATTTGGATATATTTTAAAATGTAATTTTATGGTCAAAGCTGAATTTTCAGCATCATTACTCAGTGTCACATGATCCATCAGAAATCATTCTAATATGATGATTTGATTCGCAAGGAACATTATTATTATTATTATCATCAATGTCGAAAACAATTGTGCTTGCTTTATTTGAAATCTTTTGTAACAATATGTCTTTACTGTCACTTTTGATCAATTAAATGTGTCCTTGCTAAATAAAAGTATTAACTAAAATAATTATATTCATTTTTCATTCTATATATATATAATATATATATATATATATATAAATTTCAGTTGAATGATTTAACATTTATCTTGGGTAAACAGATTAATCTTAATGTCATAAATATTATAGTAATTTCAATCTCAGTTGATAGTTCTTGACCTCTGAATCTGTTCACAGAAGGAGGAGCAAATGGCGCAGGAGACCGCAGCACACTTGGAGGCTGAGCAATCCCATAATGCACTGCTGCGGAGAGTGGTGGAGAGGTAGAGAGGACAGGTAAACTGAAGGAAACGACTAGAAGAGGTTCACAGTTTAACCTCATTTACTGAGATCTTACTTGTATATTTAGAGAAAGACCTGATTGATAAATATACTTGGAGAAACTACAACCATTCCAAACACCATAGCAACACCCTAGCAACCACCCACTACACCCTGGACGTGTTTTATAATCATAAAATGCCTTATTTAAACTTTCTGTGTGTCTTGTGAGGTGGAGGTTCTTCAAGCAGACTGCCAGGCCTTACATACTGACGGACAGGCAAACAGGGCGGAGCTAAAGAAGAGGGCGGAGCAAATACTGTATCTGGAGAGAGACTGTCAGCAGCTCCGAGACCATTCCAGTCAGAAGCACTGAATTATGGGACATTTAATCTTTGTTTATGCTACAGTATGTCTGAAACTAAAATGTTTTGATTCCTCTCAGGAGTGAAAGAGACTCTGATATCACAGCTGAGCAAAGAGATCAAGGTATGAGAGCATGTGGTAGAGACACTGATAGCAGTAATGACACGTCTCATGGTGTCATTGTGTGTTTAGAGTGTGAAGACGGCTCTGCAGAAGCAGCAGCGGGAGAACAGCAGACTCATCAGAGATGGACGAGACCTCAGAGCAGCTGCAGATCAAGTTCAGGTAAACAAACAATCTGTTCAGCATTAATCTGTAATGCCAACATACTGAAATGTTGAACATTTAAATTATTTATATATTATAAAATAAAAATAGTGAGCTACAAAATTAGCAGTTATGTTTTAATTGGAAAATTAGTATATATATAATTATTTATATATATATATATATATATATATATATGTATGTGTGTGTACGTGTGTGTGTGTGTGTGTGTACATATATATATATATATATATATATATATATATACACACACACAGATTTTTCAATTATTTTATAATAAATAAATAATTTAAATGTTTTATATACATTTTGGCAACACAGAAAGTTAACAAAGGCTTTCCAGTGAAGAAACTTTTAACATTTTAAAAAAAAACTGCTAATATTGTAGCTCATATATATATATATATATATATATATATATATATATATATATATATATATATTTATCCAGCTTTGTCTAGCCAACAACATAATTTTGTTTAAAAATGTTTGTGCATGTTATGAATAACCTGTATTATAAAAAAGTTATTGTCTCTTCTCCTCTCAGGTGTTGAATGATAAGTTAGAGGTTCAGTGTTCAGAGCTGAGCACTGCACTTCACTCACTGACACTGGAAAACACTCGACTACAGACAGAATATCAGAACAACATCAAGGTATTTCAATTCAGTTTCAATTTGAATGTCTTTGGCATGACATTTCAGTTTATACTTATTAAGAAGGTTAAAGATGAAAATAAGAGTAAATATGGTAGTATTAGTAATACAGAACAAAAGTTTTCTGACAGACACCGTATTTCTCTCTCTCTCACACACACACACTGCTCTACATGTGCTGTTTGTTCAGGCTGAGCGAGATCGTGTGTCTAAACACCTTAAGGAGCAGGATCTGCTTTTAGACACAGCCAGAAGGAACATCCAGGCTGAACTACAGGGCACGATATCAGAGAAACTCGTCCTGCAGAAAGAACTGTGAGTTACACACACATTCACTACAATAAATCATTCACAACTGGTGGATCATGACCCACAGCAAAAGAAGACAAAGACTTCCTATATCTTTTGTTGGTGACATCAGCTGTATCCTAGCAAACGCTATTGTATTTTGGCTGAAATTCATCTTGTAGCCTGTCAGATTAGGCAGATGCCAACATGTTGCATGAAATGCCCTCATCAAACAAAACTACATAAGATGAAAGAAATCATGACTGTGAATCACAGTTCTGTTGTAATGTAAATGAAATCAGGTTTTAAATGTTTGGAATCACAAGCTCTTTTATTTTGTCTTCAAGGGAGGCACTGAAGATGGATCATTCCAAACTGCAGCAGAGTTCCACCGCTTCCCAGGAGACAGCTGTCAGTCTTCAGCAGATGCTGGAACAGAGCATTGAGAGGCTTCAGGGGGAGCTCAGCTATGCTGTGAGAGATGGAGAGACCCTGAGAGAAGAGAGAGAGCACATAAAGAATGAAGTGAGTTGAATGGTACTTTTTTTGTGTATAATAAGAGAAAAGTACATAAACACCGTTGTTTAAATGTGTATGAATGAAACTGATAGTTCCAGCGCTAAATTCTGATTGTATGAAGGCACATTTGAAGTTATAACATTATTATTATTTTTATTATTCTTGGTGGTTTAGTATTAGTAGAAATGTATATTGTTATTAATATTGTATTAATGTTAGTAATATTTTTATAAATTATATTAAATAAAATTAATAAAAAAATAGTATTAATAAATATATAAATAATGACAGTAACACAAAATAATATTAATAATAATAATTCATTATATTTAATCATAATTATATACACACATTGCATAATATCATAATTATTAACATTATTAATTTATAATTAGTTAAATATTAATATTGTACTTATCATCAAAGTAGTAATGTTTAAAAAATACATGTAATTTGTGTATATACAAATAATTATAATAAAAATTTAGTATTATTAATACTTTTAATTATTCAAAATCTGCAATAAAGCAATAAGTGGATGTGCAAAAAAAAAAAAATCACTTGCTCCCATAGCTTTAATGAACTCTTTATTTTCAAATTTCAGATGAACTCTACAATCTATTTGCTGGAAAAAGAGAAGAACATTCTAGAAACACAGCTGTCAGAGATCAAGGTATTGCTGTCCAAATGTGAGGTCACTTCCTGTCTTTCTTTTGCTCATTCAGGAGATCAACTCAGCTCTTGGTTGAATCATAATTTGACTTTGCTGGATACAAAATGGAGCTCATTTCACCTACTCTACGGATCAGGATAATATTACACCAGCTATTCCCATAAACATCTTCTTCCCCTGTGATTGACAGATGGAGTTGACCACAGTGAACTCAGCAATGCAGAAACAGAAGGAGGAGAACAAGGAGCTGATGGAGAGCCTGGCAGCTATGAAGCATCAGCAGGTTTGAGATCAAAAGAGCACAGAGTCAGATGCACGTCAAAAGAAAATGTGCTTGTAACCCTTTTTCTCTCCCAGGTAACTCACCGTCAGGTAGAACAGATGCTGTGGGAGTTGACAGACAGCAAGAACAAACTGGCCTACGAGAAGGGCAAGCTGCAGGTCTGTTTTGGACACACGCACACATATTTTGTATGTATGTGGATTTATTGCACACATTTTTTTTCGAATGATGCTCAAGCAATCATGATAAACACACATCATATAGCAGATACACACCAGGCTTCTAATAGACTGACTGTCTGTGTGTGTGTGCGTTTTTGTGATGAGGACACAAATATGCATAATGACATGAGTGTTACACTGGTAATATGACATAAACATGAAATATGAGGACATTTCATGAGTCCTAATGTTTAAAATAGCTTTAAAAACATACTAAACAATGTTTTATGAAAAGTTAAATGCTGAATGTTTTCTGTGGGTAGGTTTAGGAGTAGGGTTAGTGTAAGGGGAGAGAATGTACAGTTTGTACAGTATAAAAACCATTATGTCTATTGAATATCCTTACTTTGAGAGCAAAACAATCCTGTGTATGTGTGTGTTTTTACACAGGCCCGAGTGCAGCAGTTGGCCGCTGACCTGAAGACATTGAAAGCAGACTGTACTCAACACTGTCAGTCTAACACTAAACTGCAGATTGATTACAAACAGGTAAAGACACACTCATCTGTCTAACAAACCACTTCTGTTTCATAAGCTCTGTCGCTCAGGTGTGTGACACCGTGTCTACACCAGATGCGAGTAGCGACAAAAGCAGATAAAACCGATTATAATCAGTGATGCTGTCAACACTAGATGTGGCACGACGCGATATGACAAATCCTGACAGTAAACCGAAGCCCCGTTCTATTTCTGATGTAGTCCAAGTGCTCACGCTACTTCTGACATGAAGAACAAATAGATTTGCAAATTAATATTATCATGAAGGATCCAATTTACAAATTTTGAGATTTATTATAAATAATGTATAGACGTATTGACGTCGGTGACCCATACTCGAAATTTGTGCTCTGTATTTATCCCATCCAAGTGCACACACAGCAGTGAGTAGTGAACAAGTGCACACACACACACACACACACACACCCAGAGCAATGGTAGCAGCTATTACTACAGCGTCTGGGGAGCAATGTAAGCACCTTAGTATCGAAGGTGGAGAGATCATCTGTGTTTATTCACAATCCCCACCTTCAGTTCCTGCCAGCGAGGGAATCAAACCGGCAACCTTCACGTTACAAGCCTGACTCCCTCACCATTAGGCCACGACTACCCTAAATCACTAAGTTCCTGTATATTAAATTAATGATCACTTAAAATTAATGTTTGATTTCATACTGTACATTATAATGTTATGGTGCTGAAATTTCTTCTAAACTTTAAACTTTTAGTGTTTTATTTTTAATTTATTTAGATAAAGTAATGGAGAATTTTAATACTGGCCATTTCATGATAGTCTAATGATCTTAAAATTCCGACTGATACGATAAGCTGATGAATAAATTCAAACATATAATGAAAATAATTACTTTAACAGTTTTTAAAAATAGTTTAAAAACAATACACAAAAATAAAATCAGTCTTTTTAAATGCTACTAATGAATGTCAAGCATCACAGTATTATAACTTACAGAATGAAAATGGATATTCATTTTGAGAGTACATTCAGCAGTGTTATTAAAGCATTAGATGACAGCAAAAGTGATCTAAATGTAAAAATAGCAGAAATGAGTATCACAATACTGATTAACACTTAACCCATATGGTACCATTATAATGTGCATCCCTAGATTCCTGACATCAGAATGATGACTGCCCACATTTAACAACATCCTTTTTAAGTGCTCCATCATATTGAATGATGGAGCACTTAAAAGCTAATGTGAGACCAGCAAAGCATTGTGGATGCAAAATGGTGATACAAAACAAAATTGTAGCTAAACTACTGAATATTTAACACTCTCTTTCTCAGACGCAGAGAGAAAATCAGACACTGAAAGAGCAACTCGGTGCACTACAGCAACAGTACAGAGACACGGTGAGTGTTTCAAAAGAAACTTCTATTAAAAGATTACATTTTTATAACAGAGTGTGTGTTTTTGTTTGGAACAGAATGAAATAGCACAGACTCTGGAGAACGTTCTGTCATCTCACACTCGGAACACACAAACACTGAATGCAGAGCTGAGAGAACGAGCACAGGAGCTACACACACTCAGGAGAGAGAGGTGTGTGAGAAACTATAAGAGGACACGTCTGGTTAAAGGAAAGGGGTAATTTTTTAAGTTGTGCAAGCCAATATGGCAGCCGTCTTGCACAATGCAGCATCACATAAACGTTTTAGGTCCCAATCCCATTGTAGAAGTGCTGTATTTACTCACTTTGTCACCCATATTTCACTTTCACTCATGGTATAAATGAATCATGGCTGACTGTAGTGTTCAGCTGGTTATCTGATCTCCAGGTAAAATATTATTTGTGTATGTGTAAAAATTTTAAATGAGGGAGAAATTACTGAGTACTTCTTTAAAGTCACCGTGAAGTGAAAATGGATAATTCCAGTTTCTTTTTATGGAATATTGCAGTATTTCTTAAAAATAATATGTATCTATTTACATTAAGAGATGCGCAGATCAGCTCAAACGTCACCCGAATCTGCTTTAAGAAGCCACGTGGATGACACATATAATTTTCTCTGCTTTAGATATCTACACACGTTCATCTTCGGAACACAAATTAAGATATTTTTAATGAAATTCGATGGCTCGGTGAGGATCTATCGCCAGCAAGACAGTTAACACTTTCAGATGCCCAGAAAGATACTAACAACATATTTAAAACAGTACAGTGGTTCAACCTTAATATTATAAAGCAATGAGAATACTTTTTGTGTGCCAAAAAATTACTTTTCAACAATATCTAGTGATGGACGATTTCAAAACATTGCTTCGAAGCTTAACGAATCTTTTGTTTCGATGATTGCAGCTTTCATGTCATGCAGACTTCTGATAATTTTGATTCGTCCTTAAAGAGGCTATATGTAGAATTCATAAACCCTTGTTATTAGCGACATCGGTGGCCGTCAAATGAACTGCAGCCAGCAACTTATTGCTCGTACTCGCACTGAACGTGATTCGTTGCCCCGTTATACTAATGGCAAGCTTCTTTTTCGTTCTTCGCTTAGGGGCAAAAAGAATTTGGAAATACCTTTGCAGCGATATACTGTTAACAAACATCCAGACGTCGGCCGTGCTGCTGAAAGCGATGCATTGATGAATACATAAATATGTGCTGCGCGCTTTCCTCGATAACAAAGTAAACACAACATAATTGACAGCGGTGAGAAAACAGCAGTTAAGAAAGCATCAGATCCAGTGATGTGGATATGTTTGCATAAGCTTTGCAATTGACCTGCATCATGATGACAAATGTGGTCATTAAAATTACACTGTTATGATAGTTTGATTATAAAGTATATTTAAGACTATAGACTATAAAGATCTGGCTTTGTGAGACTCTAGTTTGAATTAATCGCTTTTCTTTGCATGACACATTGACATTACACTACAGAATGGTTCTTTTTTCATTATCCTGAACATTGTATATGCATTCGTTTCATTCCTGTGTTCTTCACATAAAAATCAGTCTACAGGCTTTCATAGACAACCTAGGAAGTCAGGGAAGATCTCGTTTAAGTTTTGTTACAAGCTGTTCACACATTGGCAATTAAAAAAAGCGATTAATACATGAAAATTCGAACATATAGCCCCTTGAAAAACATGTTTACCATGGAAATCCATGGAGCAAGAGATTGTATTTAAATGAACTATACAATACACTTTTTTAACACTTTATAGTTCAAATAATACATTTTTGCTTGGAACAATTAATAAAGTGCTGTAATATTAATTTCTGGGGACTGTCTAGCTGCATAGACTTCCATTATAAATGTATTACTGTAAATATGAACTTTGTTTTTACTAAGTCAATGTTTGTCTGAGGTAATCTGCATTATGTTGTGTTTGTCAGACTGCAGGCTATAAAAGAGATTCAGAGACTTGAAAGTGAAGTAAAGAATCACAACACAAGCAATAATGAGAAGGTAAAACACACAAACACACTGACTAAATCAATATGAGACGTGATCAAGGCGTTTAAATGTTTGAACACTCATGTTGAAGGTGGAATCTTTGCAAAAAGCACTGGATGAGGCTCAGCTGGACAACAGGAAACTTGCCCAGAGTTTAGAGCAGGCCTTACAGGAAAACCACAATGCACAGGAGAAACTAAACACCCTCAGTGAGAGGTGAGAGAACGGTATTAAATGAAAAGCTGTATGGTGAAACTGCTGTTAAAAATTGATTTGGCATTGTTCATTTTGGCTATTTCATAAATATCACTTCACATTAGGATGTGTGTTATACTGTACTTCGAGATGCACCGATATTAAAAAATCTGGCCGATACTGAGAAGCAGATAATTATTTTCACGCATTGGACAATATCAAAATTCTGTATTAACAACAACTAAAAGTTGCATAAATTTGAAGCATTTTAAACATCACAACACAATTATAATGTACAGTACAAAAGTGGATCATAAAAAACAACAATTAATAAATTATTGGTGAAAGATTAAATTCACATGGCTGTTAATTTAATAAAAATTTACAAATAAGGTAAGCGATTAAATATCACAATTAAATATCTTATACTAACTGATATGGGGCAATATCAACTAATTAAAATGTAAAAATCTATAATTTTGGTCGATAACTGATTTAGTACAGATATATTGAGCAAACTTTTGCATGGATTATCTATTTGTGTTTGGTCATTTATGTATTCACCAGGATTTAAATATATTTAATAAAGGAAGCCTGTTGTTTTCTTGCAGGGAGGCGGAGCTTAAAGAGGCAAGGGCAGAGATTCATCGACTGTCGGAACGTGTACATTCCCTTAAGAACCTGCTCAACAGAAAAAAAGATTCTAAGAGGAAGTCAGCACAGAGGGTAATATTAAATAAATGTTTATTTATTTTTATGTAAATTAGTTGCTTGCTGGGTAGATTTCAGTGCACACCACTATGATCTACTTTATAAATAAGTTTGACTTAGACTCAGTTATTCACTTACTCTTATTTGTTATATAGCTGAAGAAGGCACTACATGATGCGTCAGCAAAATCAGATGATCTCTCACAAGCCAATCGAAAGCTACAAGAGAAGGTGTCTGAGCTGGAGAAGCTGTTGTCCAATCAGAAGTCTCTGTTGAATCAGTATCTGAACAACAGAACAGCTCTGAATCACTCTCTCAGAATCAAGGTGTGTCATTTTACCAGCGGTTTACCTTTCTCATTGTAATACTAGCACCCCAGAACACACATAAACACAGTTTATTGCATCATCTTGCTTCTCCCAACAGGATTTGGAAGCAGAAATTGAAAGTCTTGAAGAAGCTAAGGATGAATATAAGAGGAGGAGTTATGAGCAGGTGGGCATCCAAACTTTATAAGCTTTTATGCATGATTTTTTTTCTGCTCTTAAAGTACTTCACAGTCTGATTACAGTGAAAACTTCCTCTCTAAAGGTTACATTGCATATTTTCAAAATCCACAAGTTGGTGGGTTTTTGAGTGACTACTCTGATTTTAAACAATAGATAAAAGAATAAATAAAAGACGTATGTATCATATATGATACATGTATACATGTCTTTCTAAGGGCGTCTACATCATTTACACAATCAGTACTTTCCCAAAAACTGTTCTATAGGATTTACTGCATGTCTTTTGCCCCCTTGTGGATTATCCATGCAGATCAATAAGTAAAATAACTTTCAATGTAAGGGTATGTTTACACGACAATCATGTACAAAAACAGGAAAGTTTTAACTTTGCATTTTTGAACAGTTTCTTGTACAGGTTGTCAAAATGATCCCTGTTCACAATGATCTGCAGAATGGGTAAAAAATCTGTATTATTCATTCCAGGCCAGTAGTTGGCGATGTCACTTTGTAAAGAAACTCCTACTGCCAATACAGGGAGTGCAGAATTATTAGGCAAGTTGTATTTTTGAGGATTAATTTTATTATTGAACAACAACCATGTTCTCAATGAACACAAAAAACTCATTAATATCAAAGCTGAATATTTTTGGAAGTTTTAGTTTTTAGTTTTAGCTATTTTAGGGGGATATCTGTGTGTGCAGGTGACTATTACTGTGCATAATTATTAGGCACCTTAACAAAAAACAAATTTATACCCATTTCAATTATTTATTTTTACCAGTGAAACCAATATAACATCTCAACATTCACAAATATACATTTCTGACATTCAAAAACCAAACAAAAACAAATCAGTGACCAATAAAGCCACCTTTCTTTGCAAGGACACTCAAAAGCCTACCATCCATGGATTCTGTCAGTGTTTTGATCTGTTCACTATCAACATTGCGTGCAGCAGCAACCACAGCCTCCCAGACACTGTTCAGAGAGGTGTACTGTTTTCCCTCCTTGTAAATCGCACATTTGATGATGGACCACAGGTTCTCAATGGGGTTCAGATCAGGTGAACAAGGAGGCCATATCATTAGATTTTCTTCTTTTATACCCTTTCTTGCCAGCCACGCTGTGGAGTACTTGGACGCGTGTGATGGAGCATTGTCCTGCATGAAAATCATGTTTTTCTTGAAGGATGTAGACTTCTTCCTGAACCACTGCTTGAAGAAGGTGTCTTCCAGAAACTGGCAGTAGGACTGGGAGTTGAGCTTGACTCCATCCTCAACCCGAAAAGGCCCCACAAGCTCATCTTTGATGATACCAGCCCAAACCAGTACTCCACCTCCACCTTGCTGGCGTCTGAGTCGGACTGGAGCTCTCTGCCCTTTACCAATCCAGCCACGGGCCCATCCATCTGGCCCATCAAGACTCACTCTCATTTCATCAGTCCATAAAACCTTAGAAAAATCAGTCTTGAGATATTTCTTGGCCCAGTCTTGACGTTTCAGCTTGTGTGTCTTGTTCAGTGGTGGTCGACTTTCTGCCTTTCTTACCTTGGCCATGTCTCTGAGTATTGCACACCTTGTGCTTTTGGGCACTCCAGTGATGTTGCAGCTCTGAAATATGGCCAAACTGGTGGCAAGTGGCATCTTGGCAGCTGCACGCTTGACTTTTCTCAGTTCACGGGCAGTTATTTTGCGCCTTAGTTTTTCCACACGCTTCTTGCGACCCTGTTGACTATTTTGAATGAAACGCTTGATTGTTCGATGATCACGCTTCAGAAGCTTGGCTATTTTTAGACTTCTGCATCCCTCTGCAATATATCTCACTATTTTTGACTTTTCTGAGCCTGTCAAGTCCTTCTTTTGACCCATTTTGCCAAAGGAAAGGAAGTTGCCTAATAATTATGCACACCTGATATAGGGTGTTGATGTCATTAGACCACACCCCTTCTCATTACAGAGATGCACATCACCTAATATGCTTAATTGGTAGTAGGCTTTCCAGCCTATACAGCTTGGAGTAAGACAACATGCATAACGAGGATGATGTGGTCAAAATACTCATTTGCCTAATAATTCTGCACTCCCTGTAGACTGAACACGTAATATGCATGCTCATGACATCAACGTTTGCACAAATTCACATTTTTGTAGTTTAAATAACGGTACTGTTTACAAAAACTTGCACTATGTAACCCATTTTCAAAAGTGCGATTTCAGGCCCTCAAATGTATGCGTATATATATATAGTTATATAACTACACATGGCAAAGTTTCTGTATTGATAGCTGTAATAAAATGCTGTGCAAATGAATCCGAATGACAGTGATAGCAATAGCAATGGACAGAATAAGACAATCTGATTCTATATGTCAAATGATCTGTGCATTATGTCTTGGAGTGTAAATGCAAAATAATTGACCTGCCACTTTTCCTATGTAATGTTACTTCTTGTTCATTTTATTACTAACTTTTCAAACCAGTCACATAAAATAGTTCTAAACACATTTGTTTTATGATCTGTCCTGACAGTGATTCTTTTTTATTTCACAAATAAATAGGTTGAGTAGAGTTAATATTACAAACTGTTTCTTTGCATTTATTTTGGATTTTTTGTCAGTACTGAGCTCGCAGTTCATATAGGTCGGGAACTTTGTACTGTTCGTGCGGATGGCCGTGTTCATCTGCCACCAATGAAGAACATTTTTCACCCAGGAAAAGCCCTGTGATATTTATCTTTCAAGGCAGAGACTTTATTTACACCAGCACTGCTTTAATATTTTAAAAAGCTTAAAAGGTTTGCATTTCTAATTTAATCCCCTCTAAAGCACAGCTGCTAAACAATATTAGCTACAAAAAAAATATAACCGACACTTACTGACATGCTGAATACATAGTAAATGTCCTGACCCATCCTTACTAAAGATGTTATCTCTATTTCTTATGTGTGTTTCAGTCTCAGTCTCTGCTGCAGATGCGTTCTGAGATGGTTTCTCTCCAGTCTGAGCTGCAGTGTCTGTCCTCCACTCAGCAGGGGGAGCTAGAGGTTGAAAGAGATCTCAATCGCACCCTACAGGAGAAATGTCGGGTCAGCACTCTCTTTTTCACCTTAATCCCCCGATGTATTCGATGCAAAGTTCTTTTTCGTTCTTCACTTTGGGGTAAATAGAAGTTTGAAATACTTGAGCAGCGTTATACTGTAACCCCTTATTTACACTGCACGCGTCTGCGGTGCGTTACGGCTACGATGCGGCTGCCGGAGTCGATCCGCGGCCACTCTAGTCAATGCTCGCCGCGCCGCTTCGCTAAAGATTGGTGCCAAGTCTATTTTTGTTCAAACACAAAATAAAGTCAAATCTTTTATCCTTGTCTGGAAGTCTGTTAACTTCGTCTGTCGGCTATAGCAAACTAAAGTATGGCATAGCAATAAACACAATTAAACTGGAAAAAATATAACAATTTAGCCAATAAAAAAAAAAAAATCAAGAAAAACAACGTCGGAAAATCTTGTGGTCTCGCGAATCCAGCCGATTCTGAAAGGCTTCTGGTGTGAGTTGACTGCGTTAGAGGACGGAACAAAACCTCAGAGCCGTAAAGCGCGTAGATGCATGCAGTGTAAGTAAGGGGTTAGCGAACATCCTGACGACATCCCCACTGCTGAGAGCGATGTTTAGATATATGGAGGACCAGGAGTGCCACATAAAAATAAAACGATGAATCAATTAATTTATTTAATAATTCACACATAAAAATGTAAATAAATAAATCACTTTTAATAGGCAAATAAATAGACGTATTTAAAGTTGTTTATTTAATTCCTGTTTTTAAACGTAGATAAATAGAACAGTAAAAAAATACATTTGTAAATCATTTTAAATCTCTTTTTAAATCGCCTTTTAAATGGCTTTTTAAAAAAAGGATTTGCCAGTTGCTTTTCTCTCTCGGTTTGCCAAACGCTTTTCTTTATCCATTTGTCAATTGAGTGCTAAAATGCCATTGGACAGTACACACGTGGGAGCAACCAATCAGCTTTCGCCTCCATTTGAAGAGCCGACTCTCTAAAGACAGTTCGAGCAAAAAAGCCATTTAAAAAGCCATTTAAAAGGCGATTTAAAAAGAGATTTACAAATGTATTTTTTTATTGTTTTATTAATCGACGTTTAAAAACAGGAATTAAATAAACAACTTTAAATACGTCTATTTATTTGCCTATTTAAAAGTGATTTATTTATATACATTTTTATGTGTGAATTATTAAATGAATTAATTGATTCATCGTTTTATTTTTATGTGGCACTCCTGGTCCTCCATATAGATAGTCCTCTCAATAACAAACACACACAACAACAACTGCAGTGAGAAAACAACAGTTCAGAAAGCATCTGATCATAGCGATGTGGATATTTATACACCAGCTCTGCAATTCGACACGTTCAAGACACGTCACTTTATACAGCAGATTATTTAAAATCAAGCAGCTTTATGTCAGGAAAAACTACGGATTCAGTTGCAGGTGACAGGAAAAGTTTATTCTGCTCACAATGAGCCCAAAAAATTCCACAGGAACAAAAGGGAAAAATTACAAAACAAATCCACTGGAACAGGGGATCCTTGATGTCCTCTGTGACGCAGTGTCAAAGTCCTAGCGGAGAGCCTCCCCAGTGACGCAGTGTCACAATCTGCCAAAACTCCTCAAAACTCCTCCAGGAGTGTGCTGAACTTGCAGAGGGGAGCTTGGGCAATAATCCGAGTCTCCACCAACTCAGGGAACCCTTACAAAAAAGAACTGCAGTATATTGAAGTAGAACTGCAATAAAACTGCAGTACCAAGTAGTTTAACTGCAGTTTAATTCAAATTTGCAGTATAATGAAGTATAGTCACAGTACAACTGCAGTACATTGAAGTTCAACAGCAGTAAAACTGCAGTACCAAGTAGTTTAACTGCAGTTTAATTCAAATTTGCAGTATAATGAAGTATAGTCACAGTTCAACTGCAGTACATTGAAGTTCAACAGCGGTAAAACTGTAGTATAAGTACAGCTGCGGTAAAATGAAGTACAACTGAAAGTTGCATGAAGTATAAAAGCAGTATAACTGCAGTTGTATTGCACACTCAAAAAAAAAGATTTTTCGATGCTGTTCACTTTATTTAAACAACTTATTTTGATTCAACACCATTATATTGGTTTTAGGTTCAAACGTGATTGCTTCATGTTAAATTGACTTGAAATGATTACTTTTTGACTTAACGTAATGTTTTCATTTTAAAATAACATGTTTCACTCAAGTAAACTCAACCAGGACTCAATCAAACAGGACTTTCACTTCCCATCATGCTTTGCAAAGCGGCTGAACTGGGAGAGTAAATGTTGAAATAAAGTGTTATTTTAAACCGTTTTTAGCAAGATGAGAAAATTGAGAGATGTTTTTAATGTTTACTGTTCTATTATTTTGATATTTAAAAGTTTCTGTTATGTTAATAGTTTTGGGGTTACCATTGTGGTGAAGTGTTGAGCTTGTGCTTAGGTTGAGGGCATGCCAGCTGCTATTCTAGTCACACTAATAATTGAGTGATCCCTGTGGTAGTGTTCTGGATGAAACCAGTATGACTTCTGGACCATGAACAAAGAGCATCACAAAAATTATACAGAACCAAACAAGAAGCATTGATTATAGGGTTAATTAAACAAATCATATTAAGGCCGTGGTCGATAACTGAACAACAAGCCAGGCCAGGGGAGAGAGAGAGACATTCAAAACCAAAAAACAAAAACAAACCAAACATCCTTAGGAGTCTTAATGGACACAGCACGGCAAGACACGGCTAACAGGAGCTGGGCAAGAACAAAGAAATGGCAACACATACCAAGACGGTCTGACAAACGACTGAGCACAAGAGGATCTAAAATAGACGGGGGCTAACGAGGAAGGATAGGTAACAGGTGTGACAGAAACACAGATGAGAATGAGGATAACGAGTGGGAGGGGAAAACACCACACTGACAGCGGGACACATGGAGAGCTGTCAAAACAGAACCAACAGGACAACAAGGCACAAGGACACCAAGACAAAACACAGCAATTCAGACTGAAGTCATGACACTTTATAGTATTAAATATTAAAAAATGTTGTCAGTATCTCTTTCAATGAAACTTACAACTATATTGCCTCTAAGCATGTGACACTCTCTCAAATGGTGCACTCCATTTGATATTACATCACAATGGGTTAACTTGAAGCATCAGGAGCCATAAGTACCCATCCTCCTTTTCAGCCCGTGCCCATCCTTTCTCCTTTCATCTTTTTATCATTTTCTGTTTGCCTTGTGATTCTCTCTCCATGTCTCTCTTTTTCCTTCCTCTGTGCAGTATCAGCAAGCTACTCTTCTTCTTCCTATTTGTTTCACCCTTCAGGGCATCAATACTGCAAAGACCAACAAAGTGATCAGGGGTTTTGTGCTGAATGGTGCTGTTATGTGTTTGTGTACAGCACCTGGAAGAGGGATTGAAACAGCTCCAGAATGAGAGGGATGAAACAGATGTGAGACTCCGGGAAGTCTGTCTGCAGTCACAGCAGGTAAACGAACCCCATTTCCCTCCGTTTATACATGAGCAATACTAATAGGGACATATAATGACAGAATTTTTATTTTTGAGTAAACTATCCCTTTAAAGTGAATCTTAATGCTGTGGTATTTTCAATAATGATCATCTCCCTTGTTCCAAAGTCCTGAAATTAATTCTCAAAACCATGTCGGAATTTAGATTGCCGCCTCTTCCTCTGATCACAGCTAGTGTTGAAATCATGTGCGCTCTCCAGAGGATGGAAATTTCTTTTGCCTTTGATTTGGTTTCTTTGTTTCTATCCCGCTTCTCTGTTCCTCAGATCACAGAGAACATGGATGAGGACCACCGAGGGCTCCGATCTAAATCGGAGAGCTTTAATGGCGAGGCTGAGCCACAGAAACTCGGGGAAAGCTTATTGAGGACGGGGACAGACGGCACACTGTCCACTCCTTCTCAGGTAGCAAATGAGACACGCGAAATAAATGAAATTATTTCATATTACATTTGTTCAAAATCCATTATAAAGCGTCCAAGTTTGCATCCAAGTTCAAATAAAGTTGCATTTAAAAATTGCTTATTAAATTATCTTGTTAATACATTTTTATGTACACGAATATACACATATTTGTGTGCTGTTCTTTTGAACTTTATATTCATCAAAGAATCCTGGAAAAATTGTGTCACAGTTTCCACAAAAATATTAAGCAGCACAACTTTTTTCAACATTGATAATAATAAGAAATGTTTCTTGAGCAGCAGATCATATTAGTGATTTCTGAAGGGTCATGTGACACTGAAGACTGGAGTAATGATGCTGAAAAATTAGCTTTGATCACAGGAAGAAATGACATTTTAAAATATACTCGAAAAGAAAACGGTTATTTTCAATTTCAAAAGCCTTGTAGAACATTTGTTTTCAAAAATTTCTAAAATCTGACCTCAAACTATTGAAAGGCAGTGTATATTAAAGATATATATTTAAATATCTCTATATAAAATATAGATATATAAATGTATTTAGATTTAGACGTATTAACTTGGTCCTCATTTGTAAGTCGCTTTGGATAAAAGCGTCTGCTAAATGACTAAATGTAAATGTATCACTTTGTCTCTGAACATTAGGGTGATTATTTTACCTCAGATATTAGTTTTGTGTGTTTTATTCCTGACGTGAATGTTGTACTTTGTCATTAGACCCACGTTTGCTTTTATGACCCTAAACTGGAGCCTTGGGGCTCAGCATTACAGCGCTGGGAGATGAAGAAAGAGCTGGGACTCATCGGCGGCAGTTACAAACCCACAAGACGCGTACTCACACTTACCACCTGACAGCTCCAGGAGTCATGGAGAAGTGCAGCCATGTGAGAAGTGCTTCAGTATGTAATCTGCTTGAAATGAAATATCTACAGTAGGTGTGTTTTAGGAAGGCATATATCAAGCATATTTAGTAAATTAATTGAAACGTATATTAATCCTTTAGTCATTACATAGATATAAAATTGCACTAGCAAAAGTACATTGTGTGAATGTATAAGGACAGAGTTATGACAACTGGAAGATGGCCCTGCTGCTCATCAAAAAAAACAAAACAGAGCAGTACTTTAACCAAATGGCCTTGTTACTCACAAATGACTCATGTTAAACATGTTATTTCCCTGCAGCCTGCAACAACGTTATTACATTGCAATATTACAAGGACAAACTCATACCTGCAAAATTAAACCCAGAAAGTGAAAAAAGTGTTGACATTAGAAAGGGGCAACCTACTTTTTGTATGTGTATATTTAGCTATTATATTTATATTTAATAGTTTTATTGCTATATCATATATATGTCAATTAAGTCACTTGAATATTGTAATAAATTTTTTTTTATTTTTATATATATATATATATATATATATATATATATATATATATATATATATATATATATATATATATATAAGAGAGAGAGATTCATCCAGTCATTTATGATTAATGAATAAAGATTTGTAAGGAAAAAAAATGATACGTATACTATTATTATTGTATGATTGTGTAATTCTTTGCTCAAGATTACCCAAATTCTGACTGCTCTACTATTTCTATCTATCTATCTATCTATCTATCTATCTATCTAGCTATCTATCATTTGACCACATCTATCTATCTATCTAGCTATCTATCATTTGACCACATCTATCTATCTATCTAGCTATCTATCATTTGACCACATCTATCTATCTATCTATCTATCTATCTATCTATCTATCTATCTATCTATCTATCTATCTATCTATCTATCTATCTATCTATCTTCTAAAGTAAAACTTGAACTATTTCAAACTTCAAGCTTTTCAAACTGTTTCAAATTTTTCTAGCTAGGCTTTTTCATGCCAACTTAAAGTTTGTCTCGACGAACTTTTCTATCTAGTTTTCTTTAGAGTTTGAGACTACAAACTGTACAGCTCCACTCTGTACAACCACAAGCCTTTTTTTTTTAAACCCGCCCAGCACTTGTATGTCAGCCAACCAGAACACTGAAGAGGCAAAAGAGCGTACTTACTCTGATTGGCTAAAAACATGTGGGCCGCTTACAGTCCAGTGCTGTTACAGTATGGAAGCTTCGGCTTTTTATCCTACAATTTTGACTTTTTTTTCCCCCATTCAGTTGTGAGTTTACATCTCGCAATTGAGTTGAGTTATTAAAGTGATAGTTTTCCCAAAAATGAAAATTGACAGAGACACGATTGCTTTATATGATGAACAAATTTAATATGCGCTTTTACGCTATATGCTAAAACTATCATATAAATCATGTAAACTCATGTCTCAACTTTCACAGCTAATTAGCGACATTGTAAGCCATTTTCTGACTGACTCCAGTGGCCAACTACTATCAACATAATTATATAATGACCAAATACAACCAGAGACAAATGTTCAGCCTTACCTGTGAAAGGTTATTCCCTGAGACCTGTATTCAATTGAGCAAAATTGAATACACAAAACAGGCAATTCTCAATTTCTCAATTCCAGTTATGAACGTTATGGGAACGTTGCCCTGCACAATATGGCGGCGTCGTTGACGTAAGAGCCATAGGCCAATGGAGCGTCCACGTATTTTATTAGGTGAGGGCCTTTTATGTGTATTTAAAAAAAAAAAAAAAAAAAAAAAAAAAGTTTACAGCCTTTTGGGCCATTGAGAATTTTGGTCAGTTTATCGTCTCAGTGTCTCCCCCTCTCGGTAGTGAGGAGTCACTGTCACTACAGATGTTCTCTTTTCTTTTTTTTCACCTCCTTCCCGTCTCTCGTGCCCCCGCAGAGAGGGAGAGAGCGCGCGCGTGCTCGCGCCTACTCCTTGGCCTCCTTCTGCGCGCGAGGCTCCAGTACTGCCACGTAATCTCGGTCGAGCCCCCGCTCACTCACTCAAAACCTCCGGGAACCGTGACAAGGACTGCGGAAAATTCAAAACACACTGTACGAAACCCCTCCGGGCGGTGCGCGCGGGTGTAGCGGAACACAGACTGTAGCGGTAAGCGAAAAGTGTGTGGAAGTGTCCCCACGCGCGCGGCGCGAGTGCACGAGACGCAGTTCACATTTAGTGCATTTTTAAAGCGCGAGCACAAGAAACAGGCGATCCATGTATGTGAAGTGGGATCGGGTACTTTTCAAGTCATTTGCATGCAACAGGTCGTTGATTTGTTGTCTGTAGCAACTCGTTTCATTGTAAACACTGACAAGCAACTTCGACGCAGAAGAGAAACTATGCGGCTCATGCTGTCAATGCAGTAGATTTCCAGTATATTCTATAGCAGCCTGATATGTGAGCTTGACCGGGACCCTTCAGCTGTTCTCATGGCCAACTTTCATGTATTCTGAGCAGAGATACTGGGAACTGTAGCTCTTGTTTTTATACTCAGAGAAGTTCAACATAAGATTTCTCATCCACCTGTAGAGCAGATTCATAATGTGACATGAAAAAGCGTTTATTCACTGCATGGCATGCCATATTCATGTTATGCTGTATTGTGCTTAGTGGGTTTGGGATGTTGTGTATGTTTTTGTGTTATAAAGTGAGTTAAGGATGTTATTTATTTGTTGTACTTCAAAACCCAGATCAAATATGGTGGTGTATGTTGATAATTGGACATGATGTACACATGTGGTATAAATAAAGGCTATAAAGTGATGGGAATTTCTATATTGAATAGACACTTTTCCATTTTGTGAGCAATTATTCATTTGAACTGGTTCTTTTGAATCAGTCAAACAAATTGGCCTGAATGATTCATTAGTTAAATCATATTCAAAGTTATTTTAAAATCCTTATCCAGGAAACTCCAATGAAACCCTGCTTCAGTTCATAAATCTTCTGGGGGGGGGGGGGGGGGGGGGGTTCAACAGTTTTTCAATAATTCTTCATATCAGTTTACATGTACTTTGCTTCAATTAAATTGTTCTTAAATTGTATTATGTATTGTAAATGAGTATTAGTGCTGTCAAGTTGATTAATCACGATTAATCTCTTCTAACAAAAGTTTTTAAATATATGTATACAGTATGTGTATTTGTGTGTGTGTGTACATACACATTCTGTATACATATATATGCAGACATTTATGTTCGTTCGATTAATCGACTTGACAACACTAATTGCCATTTAAATTGAATTATCATCATCAGTCACTGAAAAATGTGCTTGTAAAGTTAACATATTTACTTTAAGAGGGAGTAAGAAATTACACTTCAGATCTTTATGTCCCAGATAAGTCTAATTCACCTGAGTTGGTTAGCAAAATACTATGATAATTAACTTGTGTTTTGTTTTTGCTTTAATGCCTGTAGTTAATTATGTGCTCAACATCACACAGTCTTAAGATTCAGGATACAACACCCAGTTCCTGTTTGCCTGGGTGGGAGTTGTGGCTGCTGTTCTGCTTCATTCTGTGTGTGTGTGTGTGTGTGTGTGTGTGTGTACGTGTGCTATTGCGTTTTCACATTCAGATTTCTTAGTTCTGGCCTTTGCTCAGTTGCCATGACTACGGGTGAAAAAACTTACTAAAGGTGTGAAGCCACAGATATGGAACAATATTTAGGACCTGAGCTCCGATGGTGCGAGGAGGACCCTATTGGATTTGCTCCGTTTATTATTAATGTGTATATATATATATATATATATATATATATATATATATATATATATATATATATGTATGTATACAGCAGTGTCCTACAGTGCAATATTATATACTCCAAGTTATTTTTTTAATAATTGTCATACATGCATAATTCATTTGACATACTTAAAAAATTGTCACACTGCAGGATAATTTGAAAAAATGTAATATAAATATAAATTTTATATATATATATATATATATATATATATATATATATATATATATATAATATATATATATATATATATATATATATATATATAAATCTCCAAACTGTATTATTTATCAATAATATATTATTATTTATTAATTGTATAGTCATATTTTTAATACACACTCCTAGTGTTGTTGTGAACAATTCATCAATGTACATTATTATTAGATAAAAATAATATTTTTTTTATTATTATTATCTAACAGATGTCCATCACATAGGCAAATTGATATCTAAAAGTTTTTTTTTTTTATTCTTCTCACTAACATTTGAATATTAAGGGTGTTTTCAGACCTGTGGATTGTATGTTTTGTTCCAAAACAGGGACTTAATTTGTCACAATGTTGCATTTTCTTCTTGGTTCGGTTCGCTTTCACAAGGCAACATGTCAAAGCGTACCAAAATGTGTTTATGCAAGTCACATATGAGTAAAGCTGTCTTCTTATTGGTGAGGGTTTCCTCTGTGGCAACATGTTTGCTCTGTTAGCTTATTGTGGCTTTATCTTCAGCTGTCGTGACACACGCAAACACTTATAATGCAGTTAGAGCAGTAATCAAGTCTTTGTTGGGACAGCATTGCTCAGAGAATAGCAATTAATTGGGCTGCCCTCAACTAAAGATTTTTCTAGTCAACTAGTGGTCGTTCATTTAAGTGATTAGTCGACTAATCCTGTGTTTATATTAATAAACCATATAAATCATAACAATGAGCCTTAATTGCCTAAACGCATAAAGCTTGCCACAGAGCACCGCCAAAAGATTATGAATGCATCGTTAAAAAAACAGCCAGGAGACTGTCTGAACATTTTAATTATGTGTTGATAAAGTAGCGTTTTCTGCTGAAGTGATGAAGTTGACAATGTAGTGCACGCACCTATATGCACGTTTCATACCATAATCTTAGAATATTAGTTTTCCATTTGAATCAGTTACATTTCAACTTTTCTCATGCCTGTGAGGTATGAGTCGATTTATTTTATGACGCGCTCAAGTTCACAAAGACCAAAACGGCAGAAAGCGCATCCTGTTCGTTTCTTTATTTAACAAAAGCACACCGTTTAGTTGTTATTGTGAGTTTGCACAAATAAAATTGGTCAGTTTCGAATGATATATTACGCTATTCTTGATGCAAGACCAAAAATGAGTTTAAGGTTGCGTTTACACTTGTAGTTCGGTTCGGACCAAAAAAAAAACAAAAACATATAGTCCTGGTCCGCTTTGCATTCACACTGGCATTTTTAACAGCGAACCTAAAGTTTCCGAACCAAAGGCATAGGGATATGGTCACGACCTGATTGGTTGGCTTTTAACGTATATTTCATGACGGAGCTTGATTCCCGAACATTCAAAACAATGCTGTGTGCTGGATTAAACGCCATCATTTTATTCGTGTACATATGGTTTTATTTTTACCAGCTGAGACCTCATGAAGAGCTCATAAAATGTTCAAAACATTCAAAACAGCAGCAGGATTTCCTCTGTTGTATGCAGAAACAAATATTGATGAGGCACTTTACCTCCTCGTTGCTCCACGTTTTCCCTCTACTCATTTTGGATACACGATCTTCCCGCGCCGTCAAATCAGCTGACTTGTAGCGTCGCATCTTGAGGCATCACGTCCTGTTTTTGGTTCGTTTACATGTCTTTGGTCCGTGTTGCGTTCATATATCAATCGAACCGCACCAGAGTTCGTTTGGAAGCGGACCTAGACCCATCTTTTTCGCTTGTTTGGTCCACACCAGGGTTCGGATGGCAGCGGTCACATATGTTCAAACGAACCGCACTAACTGAGCAATCGCACCAGGGTTCGTTTTAATTGAACCAAACGCGACAAGTGTGAACACACCCTAAATTAAATGCCTGTGATTGCGCCAAGTAAGCGCGCTATACTTCAGCTTCCACACTCCACAGAAAACACTTGGAAGTGCACCTAATAATAGGGCACATTTTTCTGGGTTAAAGCTAGAGCAAGCAGCCATGTAAAGTTGGTACTACTTGCATGTTTAATGTGATAAGCCAAATTTGAGGTCGATGGATGATAGGCGAAAGATTGGATATCCTACTCGACCTACTGTTATTACCACAAGGACCAGCCGTTAATGATCTCTCCCTCAAAGACTTCGTGACTTCACAACTTCCTGAGGATTTTCTTTTTTCTGCGGCTAACCGACTAATAAAATTTGATTGACTAAGCCTCTTCTAGTCGACTGTTACGTGGCAGTGCTCTTTGGCTTTCATCTTCAATAACTAATGTGCTCAGACACTGCTGCTTTTTATGGGCCTGTTTACACCTGGTCACTCAATGCATTTTCACCGATTAGATAGCTATCCGATTGTAAAAGACCAGGTGTAAATGCCCTCAATGCATTTGAGACGGACTTAAATCGGACCAAACTAATTCAGGAGGTGGTCTGAGACACTTTCCAGTCTAAATGCATCTGGCAATCACATATATAAATGTTAATCCTCCCAAAAAATACTTAAAAAATAAACGTGTGAGAGCGTTAAACATGTTATAGGTTAAATAACGTTATAGCCAGATATTAAAGCACTACTGCAGCACGCATCGCCACAGATGAGCAGACGATGAAAGCACAATCATCTTCACTAAAAGTAATGAGACTAAATGATTTTCCCAGGGTTGTCGCTGCGCTCTCTCCTATTAGCTGATGATCAATAAATGCTGCTCATATCTGTTGCTTTCGGTGACGTGAACTCCATTAAATCTGAATATGTCACGGGAATTGAAGATCGGATTTAAGTGTAAATTGTTTTGATAAATCAAAGACCCATCTGATCAGTAAAATTGCATGAAGCATGACTGTGAAAATAGGACCTTAATGGTAACACATTTGCTGATATAGCAAACAGTGCTGATGTACATAAATTAACTAGTCTAATAACTATTGATCTTTTCAACGGAATGAATCAATACAAATATATAGAATAAGCTGGACAATGACACCATTTTCTTTGGGAGCTGCTGTGCAGCCAAAGTTATTTGCCAATTATTACTGTAAAGCTGCTTTGCCACAATTTGCATTGTAAAAAGCGCCTCATAGGTAAAGGCGACTTGACATTTCCCGTTATGAATTGACGCCGCTTAGTCCATTGGGTCGGATTGCTTTCACACATCAACCGAACTGCTTAAATGAACCGAACCAAGGGAGAAAACGCACCAGTTTCTGAAACAAACACTTCAAACGAGCCAAAAAATATAAAAATGCAACAATAAAAAGAAGTAGCTAGGTTAGTTGATTATCTTCCATAGATATCGCCATCAGTTCATACTGCTCTTAAAGTCCCCCTGTAGTCAATAATTTTATCCCTTAAAACTCAACTTTGATCACCAAAATATGTTTTTTTCCTGTGAAAAAATTTCTTCATGTCTTAAAATAGCTTGAATGTAAGTCTACACCCTTGCCTCAGATCAATGAAGATGCAAATTAGCCCCGCCTACACTCGCTCAGGCTAACTCAGAGATCCACTTACTCAACTTACTGAGGTAAACGCTGCAGAATGGTATCGCTCTTTACAACATCAGACACGAAGCAGAATATAGTTCATCATAATTTCGTAATATACATCCTACACCCGGCAAATTGCTAAATCTACACAATTTTTCATATCAACAGAAAAATATAGCGGGATAACCCGCCTTCTCTCGACACTCCCCTGCTAGTTAAATACTCAGCAATGGTGTTGGCATGAATTTGCACATGGTTTGTCTTAAAGCACATTAAAAACACCATGTAGACATTTAAAAAAAACATTTCTCACCATAGGGGGTCTTTAACGCTTTTTCCACTAGCGGATGCGATGAGACCTGTTTTCCTGTTTGTTCATGTGACATTTGACTTAAACCGTATTGTACATGTTTTCACAGGAGGGCATCTTTTGGATTTTGCATTTGGGATCGCCGGTAACCCTCTGTGTGGAGACGCACTGAGCCATGCGGCAGTTGAAGGGCAAACCGAAGAAGGAGTCGTGGAAGGACAAAAAGGAGCGCAAGCAGGCCATGCAGGAAGCCAGGGAGCAGGTGACGACCGTCGTTCTACCGACACTTGTCGTGCTCGTGCTGCTCATCGTCCTCTTCGTCTACGTGGCGACCAGACCCGGAGCCATTGAGTAAAAAGACTCCAAATAGCCAAATCCCCCTGTCCTTGTCTTTCTCTTTCGTTTTCCCTTGTTCTATCCCAATGCCATGAATTGGACACAATCATAAGGATGAATGGATTGATAAAGGAGAGGTTTTCCATGCCAGGTTTAATGGAGTCTTCCGTTTGGGCTTCCAACAGAGCGCCTCTCCCAGCCACCAGCATTTGTGTCTGTGGGGGCCATGTTGGCTCTAAATGCATTTACAGGGTTCCAGTTTCATGCCAAAGCACCTGAGATGCAGCAGACTCAGACTGACCCAGCAACAGGGCCAGACCTGATGCCTCTGTGCTCAGAGTTACAAAGTCAGTACAAATATGAATTGACTGTAGTATTGCACATGTCTGTAGCATGCACGCTTACGCACACACACAAAGAGATCCTGTGGATGTGTCACAAATGAACTTTGATGGGTGTCACATGAAACCAATGACAGATATGAATGTTTATACTTCTGAATGCTCATTGCCGAATGCCTCTTAACAGTCAGTCGCTGATGTGTTTTGGTTAAACCGTGTGTGTGTGCAAGCAGATGCACCGTGGAGTGCATGTTTATATGACATATTGACATATCTGTGATATACAATCCCAGCAGCAAACACACTCTTATTTTATAATGTATTCCAGCAGGACTTGGATCTAAGAACGTGCCTTAAAACTTTCAATGACGTAACAGCAGTTAAACTATTAATAAAGAAATTAAAAGCCAGGCTCACTGCTTCAATGCTTTTAATAAGACTCTGTGTTGTGATGTTTTACACTAAAGCCGAAGGTATAGTTCACTTTTTATGTGTATGCAAGGGTAAGCATACATTTCCCGTGACATGAATTTCGTCATCAGAAGAGTGCGATTACTGTGAACGCGCTAACTTGCACTAACTTGTATATTTGTACTCTTGTACAAATGTGTATTTGTTCATTCATTTTTTTGAAGTAATTATTTTATCCACAAGGTGCCCTGGGGGCATCGACTCACAAGGTAGTCAAAGAAAAACTGCATAAACAGAACAGACCGGAACACATGCAAGCTACAGCGACAATGAAGGCCTACATAGATGAGAGATTGTGCGAAGAGGTTAGAAAGTACCCTGGTTTGTACAACTCTAGCATGAAAGAATATAAAGATTTATACATTGGTTGTAACTCTTGGCGGGAGATTGATTAAAACTGCATGCATTGAACACCCATTTATACGTATGAGTTAAATGAAGTATGCTTTCCACGTGAAAAAACAAAGTATACCCAGGGCTAGAGCCCGAGAAGTTCCAAGTTCATATGCTTCTAAGGAGGTGTTTGTTCAGCTGAGCTGTATTCTGTTCTGAAGGGCTCATTCCTATGCCCTAATCCCTTCAAAGTGTTTACCCTCCGCAGTGCGAGCTTCAAAGGGGTGAAGGGTGTAGGGCAGGGATGTCCAAACTCGGTCCTGAAGGGCCACTGTCCTGCAGAGTTTAGCTACAATTGCCTAGTAGAAGTTTCTTGTATGCCTATATTGCCCAGTAATGCCTTTATTAGATGGTTCAGGTATGTTTAATTGGGTTTTGAACTAAACACTGCAGGACAGTGGGCTTCCAGGAGCAGGACTGGACACCCATGGTGTAGGGCATGGGTCTCCAACCCTGCTTCTGGGGACCCACTGTCCTGTAGAATTTAGCTCCATCCCTAATCAAACACACCTGAACCAACTAACCAAGGATCACTTGAAAAATTACAAGCCAGGTGAGCTGAGGCAAGACTAGATTTAGTGACTTTCCCGCCCCTTGGCTTGGCCAAAAAGTAGCCACCATTGTGCAATTGTGTACACTACTTGACCACTTTTTTGAAGGTTTTTTAGGGGAATGGAAAAGTTTTGCGCAAGAACGGAAACCATGTCCCTTGAGGGGCTCCATAGACAGTAAACTGGACTAGACTATGGCTGCATCCAAAAGTGCATACAAGTGCATACTATATAGTTGGCGAAAAACTGTATGTGACAAGAATAGTTTTTCCGCATTCACAGGACTCATAAAAGATTATGCAAAAAGTACATGAGTGACCTACTTCTTCCGGCGAGTTTCTAAAGTGGGCATACGATGGACGCTTTACTATCCCATGAGGTCACTGGAGAGGATATGTGAGGTGAACCGATGTTACTGATGCTGTTAGGTCACATGATAATGACAACATGGTGAATGTAGGCTGCCAGATTACATTCATACTACACAAATACTATTTTAGCAGTTACAAAGTAAGCACTTCAAAATAATACCTACTCGAGAGTATGTGATTTTGGATGCATTAAACAAACAAATTTTCTCTACTTGCCAGAAGAGAACTTTAGTAGCACTAAATTTAACTGGCAGTTTATAACAATAAACAACTGCACCTTTTGGAATTTGCTAATATGAAATCTAAATTATGTAGCAGGCCCAGTATTAGGGGAGCGCTCTGTTCGTCTTTGTTTTTATGAACGTCTGAATGTGTTTATATATCAATTTTTTCGTGTGTGCTAATTGTCAAATAACTAAATTGATTTATTTTTAATTATCAAAAAAATATTTTTATATGAAAATTTAATTGTATTTATATTGTCAAAATATTTAACTTTGTCTTGCATATTTTTTTTTCATTAGATCAGATTATATTTTATATATCTTGTTACAATGTGCTCCATGTTGTCACCTTTCACTTCCATTTTTTTGAGGTAAATAAAGAAAAAAAGTATATGGAGTAATAATGAAACAAAACCGCATTTTTGTACCAAGACATGTGAAATTATTGTGGGTAAAAGATAAAAACAATCTGTCGATTTACACAAAATGAGAAAGCCAAAAAATTTTACACGTATAAAAACCACGTAGTGTTACAAGTATAAAAAAAAAGCAGCAAGTATTGTACTGCAGTTTTTACCATCAATAACTACCAATCAAAAAGTACAGATCACCGCATATAGTTTTATATTCCAATTTATGATTTTGCTATGGAAATCTAACAAATAGCTCTCAACAGTGATTCTTGATTAGAATTAGAACTAAAAATCAACCACTAGTGAAATATTTACAGTAATATGAAACAATTAAATATGTAAAGTTTGTATGCTGGGAAAGAAATGTAACTGCTAATGTTAACTAGTCAAACTTGACTTCTGGCCATAGCCAGCCCAGTGGCTGTAATTTGGATCGCGGCCCCTTTAAGGCGTTGCTCCGTCGTGACGACGATGACGTTCACCGCATAGTTTGTGTATGAGATCCTGTGATGATGTTCACCGTCCGTGGTGAATCTCATCTGCTTTGATCCACAAGAAATCTCCACCAGGGCTCATCTTCATTGACGGGTAGCTCTTTTCCAATGGCATGTCATCACTTTAGACTTGAGTCATCTTATCGTGGGTCGTTCGGTGCGACTACCGGATCCAGCACAGGGCCGGTGATGGTCGCGCTTGAAGCCGGAGAGAGCAACAGAGGAGCGGCTGTGATTTCTGCGCTCCTTCGGTAAGTCGTCACTTTATTTTGCTTATAACGCACTACATAATCAACACTTATAATGACTGATAAAAACATCTATCATTCATTATAAGTGTTGATTATGTGCTATATACACAGTATGAATCTTTTTTTTTTTTAATTGAAATAAAATGTAATAATAAACTTAACTTTTTTTTTTATTTAGTCAAGACTTTTATTTTATTAAAAAAAAAAAAAAAAAATCCGAACAAATTTTTAAAATATATGTATTGAATATTGTGTATTACTGTTTGTACATTAATTATCTATAGCATATTGTCATGATAAATAATAGGTGTGTACAAACCTAAGTATGGAAGTCTGCATACACAGTATGCAAAATATTTATATGGTTTTTGCTGCTTAACAATTAGAAATTATTTTGACATTTCTCATTTTTAATATAATTACAGCAAGAAATTGTAACAACAGATAAATTGAGCATTTTGAGTTTTTGTCTATCATGTGTATTGAGTCCAATGAATGTCTGTGTCATGGTTGCACTTTATTTACAGTATGTGCACTTACATGTACTTACAGTGGACTTACTTAAGAAAATACTAGATAACATAAGGTAACTACATGGGTTAAGGTCAGGTGTAGGAATAGGTTCAGGGTTAGTATTCAGTTATTGCAATGACTATAATATACATTAATATATATCGATATATAAGTAGTATGTACATGGGGAACAGGACTGTAAAATAAAGTGCTACCTGCATTTTTATTGACCACAGCTGACTCCCTGTGTGCCAGCTCAGAGCACACAACACGTGTCCGTAAGATAATCAGCTTCAGCGTTTGGATAAACATCCTCCAGATGAGCAGCAGAAGATGGCATCAGCTGAACAATTAGGTAATGATCTGTGTTTTACACCACAGATGACACTGAACCAATCTGTTTCAGTCTCTTCTTGATGCATTGGTTTAATCTCTCTGTCCTAACATGTAATTGTATGCAGTAGCTTTCTCTGCATGTGTGTTTATTTATTATTTTTAATTTAGCAGTGTTGTGGTATTTTTATGTTAGTGCAGAGAGCTGCATTTAATAATCAATATCATCCAGATGAATCTCAAATAGGTCTGAATTTTATATAAAAAATATATTAATGGAATTTTTTATATGGATGAATGGATGGACCGTCCACATGATGACACTGAGTGTAGAGACTGTTTTGGGCTGTTCGGGGGTTAATTTATTAACTGAATAAAGCATCAGGCTGCTATTTTTAAGGAGACCTTTTTTCATGAACTAGATCCATTTTAATTAGGCCATTAATTATTTTTTTTTGTGTGTGTGTGTATATTTTATGTATGAATATATGCTTTTTTGAATGGAGTGCTGGGTTAGTAACTGATTAAATGTAATCTGGATGACATAATTGGATTACAAAAAGTAAATTAGATTGAGTATTTTAAAACCTAATTTAATTGGAGTACAGTTGCTTTTTTATAGATTACGTGATTACTTAATATTCACAAAATGGCAGGAAATTGTTCAGAATTCATTGTTTCTCCCTAGCTATTCTTATTTTTGTCTTTTAAAATGTCTGTTCTAAAAAAAGCCTATTGCTCTATAAACGTTCAGATGGTATTCCAGTTTTGAGGAATTACACACACAGAAAGGCCACACACACACGCACGCACACATGTGTATATTTGTATATATGTATATGTATGTGTGTATGCAGGGTTGGGGAGTAACGAAATACAAAATTTGAGTAACTGTATTTCATTGCAGTTACATTTTAAATGGGTGGTAATCAGAACTGTCCTGTCATGACCTGATCCACGACTGTTTTCATGTTTTGTGATAGTTGGTTGTGAGTCATTTTATAATTCACTCGTCACTGCAACTTTTTCTCACAATTGCATTTAAATTTAAACTCACAATTGCAAGTTATAAAGACTGAATTGGGAGATATAAACTAGCAATACTGACTTTTTTCTTGCAATTGTGAATTTAGCGTGAGTTTATATCTCATATTTCTTTACTTTTCTCAATATTGTGAGTTTATATCTCATAATTCTGACTTTTATCAATATTTTCAGTTTATACCTCATATTTTTGACTTTTCTCAATATTGTGAGTTTATATCTCATAATTTTGACTTTTTTCAATATTTTCAGTTTATATCTCATAATTTTGACTTTTCTCAATATTTTCAGTTTATATCTCATAATTCTGACTTTTATCAATATTTTCAGTTTATACCTCATATTTTTGACTTTTCTCAATATTGTGAGTTTATATCTCATAATTTTGACTTTTTTCAATATTTTCAGTTTATATCTCATAATTTTGACTTTTCTCAATATTTTCAGTTTATATCTCTTAATTTTGACTTTTCTCAATATTTTCAGTTTATATCTCATAATTTTGACTTTTCTCAATATTGTGAGTTTATCATAATTTTGACTTTTCTCAATATTGCGAGTTTATATCTCATAATTCTGTCTTTATAACTCACAGTTGCAACTTTATATCATGCAATTCTGAGGGAAAAAGTCAGAAGTGTGAGATAAAAACTTGCAGTTACCTTTTTGTGTTTGTTCCACACTTATTAGTATTCCAAAATATTCTAAAGTATTTAGATTAAGTTACTTAAACTTGTAATCTGTAGTGAAATACATTTTAAAAGTAACCTACTCAGCCCTGTGTGTGTGTGTGTGTGTTTGTATATATACTTTATATATAAACATATACAAACATATATATATATATATATATATATATATATATATATATATATATATGTGTGTATATGTATATGTATAATTATAATTATATACACCAACATACACAAATGCATATGTTATAATCAAGTTAGGTCAAAAGTAATCTAAAAGTAGTCAAATTATATTACCTAAAATGTTAAATGTAGATTACATACTACTAACTACAATTTGTATTCAGTAATAGACTACAATATTTATAAAATAATCTACCCAGCACTGTGTGCATGAATAAATGTTTGTTGATGCCATTGCTTTGTCTACTTCATTATTTCCTTGTACAGCATTTAAGCTTGGTGAAAGGCGCTTTATAAACAAAACTTACCAGCAAATCTTACCTCTGCTTTTGATAAATCTCTGGTTTTAATATATATGATCTGGAGCAGACATGGAGATGATGACTCCTCTGATGGAAGAAGCAGGAGGTGAGGAAGAGGATTTAGACATGGATGAAGATTCTGAACATCTGCCACAAGGCATCACGTGAGTCTCACCCAGTCACAGTCAGCGTTTCTCTTGTAGAATTTGGGTTTGTTACTCATCGGGTGTTTCTTTGCAAACAGTAATTTCCCCTGTAACAAAAATTTTGTGTATATATATAAACAGCATACTCTCATATTACACAGTGTATGTTATACCCTCTATAATTTCTGACATCCGTCTGGCTGAAATAACCACATTGGTGTGGATCTGTTTTCTCTGTTCTTCAGGTTTACTCAAACCCTGCTGCATCTTTTAAAGGGGAATATCGGCACAGGATTGCTCGGGCTTCCTCTGGCAGTAAAGAATGCTGGGATAGTGGTATGTAGCAGATCAGTTTCTGTTGCATGCAGACCATAGATTTCCTTCTTCTCAAAGTTCAAAACTGAGCCTGAACCTTCTAGGTTTACACCATGAAAACAGACTTGCAGACAGTAAAAACCTGAAATGCTATAGTGGAGTATTAAATGCATTTTGTTGTTGCCACAAAGTACAATTGCAGCTTTATTGCCCCTGTAATTACATTTGTTTGTTTTCACCAGCATATCCTGATCACTGGATACTGACTGGTTAAAAACAAGTCAGACTGGTTTAAAAACTAATCTGTGTAGAGTGTATTGTGTGCTAACAACCAAAATGGTTTGTAAGAATGTGAGCCCACAAACTTTATTGCTGTCATAAAGCCCTCATACAGTATGTAAGCAAAGTTCATGTTTAGAAAGAACGAGAGCGATAAGGCTTTATTGCTCTAGAAGATATTAGGTTTGGTCACTAAAAACAGATATTATCTTTTAAAAGTGTCTCTGTTTTTCCTCAAGCTCGGCCCGGTTAGTCTGGTACTCATGGGTGTGGTGTGTGTTCACTGCATGCACATCCTGGTCAACTGCAGCCATCAACTCAGTGAGCGGTAAGAATGCACTATTTTTTTTAAATGAACACTCATTCCTGCCCTGATTTAAGGTGTAGGTCAGTGGTTCTTAGAATTGCAAAATCCCGGGAATTTTCAAGGCTGGAAATTTTCCATGTGAATTAACGGGAATATATGGGAATTAAAGGGAATAAACAGGGAATTAACAAAGAACTTGAATGAAGTTGGAAAAAAAATATCTTGCAGCATAATCTTGGTTAAAACAACCAGATTTAATGCAATTTCAGATGAATTTTTACCATACACCCTGCATGCAGTCTGCATTTCTCCATAACATACACATTTGATCAAAAATACAGAAAAAAAAAAAACAGTAGTATTGTGTAATATTGAAAAATATAATTTATTGCAGTGATACAAAGCTGAATTTACAGCATCATTACTCCAGTTAAAAGTGTCACATGATCCTTCAATCATTCTAATCATTCTAATATGTTGATTTGATAATGTTGGAAACGGTTGTGCTGCTTAATATTTTTTTTTATATCCTGGGATACTTTTTTCAGGATTCTTTGATAAATAAAAAGCTAAAGAACAGCACTTATTTACAGCAATACTGTTAAAAATTTAGGGGTCAGTAATTTTTTCCTTTTTTTTTTTTGAAAGCAAGGATGTGTGAAATTGATAAAAAGTGATATTAAAGACTAGAAAAGATTTCATTTGGAATAAATGCCATTCTTTTTACCTTTTTATTCATCAAAGAATCCTGAAAAATGTATCCAAGGTTCAGTATCTAATCAGCATATTAAAATGATTTCTGAAGGATCATGTGACTCTGAAATAAATAAAACGCATAACAATTGCTGCAATAAAAATATATTTATTTTACATATTTAATAAATTAGAATTAATTGGATGCAAAAAAGAAATAACAATGTTATTTCATGTTATTATAACCAAACAAAAATGTTTATATTTATGTTTGTATATGATACATTTTATAGAAATTATATAAATTTCACAAAATTTCCTATTTGGAATATTTCCAAAATTCCCGTGGAAAGTTTCCATAAAGTTTCCGCCCCTTTGCAACCCTAATGGCTCAGAGACTAGGATACGTGAACAAAATGCTGAGTTTTACCGTTCATTTAATTCTGCCCCACCTTAAAATAACATTAAAACCTGTACCTGCATGTATTTCTAACGGGCAAAATGCCGCCTCTAGTCTAAAAACAGGAACATGGTAGTTGAAATATTCCCCAATAGAAAGGGTGTTTCTCATGGGTATCCTGGAAATGAATCTCATTGGGTATTCAAATAAAAGTGAGAGGCTTGGGTAGTTTGTAAATAAACAAACAACCCAAGCCTCACACGGTCATATATGAATGTTTTTTTTTTTTTATTTTGCAGCTAGCGCAAACATTTGAAACATGCATATTTCTATTCTGAATGCAGTGGTTGCTAGTATGTGCACAATCTGAATATCTGTGTGTTAACACTTTTAATAAATGCAGCTTCTTGCATTCTTTCCCGCTTCAAACGCGATCAAAAGGCTCTCCCTCGGGTCTGACTACAGGAAGCGGGAGACTACTGCATAAGTCAGATGTTTTTACAAAGTGTGCCAGTATTAGTGCTGCTGTTACACATGCATGCAAAGTTATCATTATATATCTATAATATAATATAATATTATATAATGCCAAATGTCTTGCGTTACCAGTGAAAAGTGGCCTACATTATTTTAAATATATGTAGTCAGTGACGGAGTGCAAGCATATGCGTCTAAAATAATTCTGTATTTTCAGCTTCAGAATCGTGAATATTTTTTATTCTGGTTTCACCATTGTCCTGTGCATTGGGTTTCCACCCCCAATGTAATACCAAATTTAACAATTTAATCAACAGTATATTTTTTGTTAACATTTTACCATATGCAATAATATTGTATCGTGATATGTAACAAATCGTGACATGAAAGTATCATTACATCCCTTAGTTTGGCTGGTAAGATTTTTAAAATATTTTTGAAAATAATTTTTTACCATGGCAGGATTTATTTGATTTAAAATACAATAAAAGCAGTAATATTGTGAAATATTATTGCGGTTTAAAATGACACTTTTCTGTTTGATTATACATTAAAATGTAATTTATTCCTGTGATCAAAGCTGAATTTTCAGCATCATTACTCCAGGCTTAGTGTCACATGATCCTTCAGAAATCTTTCTAATATGCTGCTTAAGAAACTTTTCTGGTTATCAATGTTGGAAACATTACTACTTAATATTTTTCTGGAAACAGTGATTTTGTTCAGCATATCTTTAAGATGAAAAAATCATTCACCTTATTTATGTCTTTAATAACCATGTAGGAATACATATCATGGCCATATTCCTGGATGACAATGCCAATATTCATCAGGGTTTAAATTGTGAAAAAATGGTTCAGAGAGTGTGAAGAATCATTTTGACACATGAATTAACCTCAGTGTAAGTGGGATGTGCTGGAGTAGACTTTATAGAGTGCTCACCACAGAGGACACAGTCAACACACAAGACAGGGCCGGTTACTTTTGATATGAAAATTTCATATTTAAAATATTGTAATTTTTAAAAAAACGCTTAAACAATAAATACTGTGTGGTGGCTCTTTAATGTGTCGTGACACATCGCTGTAGCTCCTTCAACTCATTATAAATACAAGATCTTGACCAAAAACTTAATGGAAATAACATCACAACATTTATTTCCATCAAAAGTTTAATTATTAATTTTAGTAATTAATTTTTGGTCAAGATCTTGTATTGATGATGCAAGAGGTGAGTACTCTTTAAAGTCTACTCCAGCACATCCCAAAGACTTACACTGAGGTTAAGGTCTGGACTCAGAGATGGCAATTCATGTGTCAAAATTCTTCATTCTTCATCTTCAAAGTTTTCGACCAGTGAATGTCGTGCTCGTCATTAGAACGGTTGCATCTGAGGCAGTATAAGGACATCGCATTACAAATTCATCATCTAAATTGATTACATAGTTTATAGTTGCTATATGGGCGCTCGTTTTTTCTGTCCTTTGGCCAAAATCTCATGTTATATTGAAGTGCTATTGCACAGTCTGTTTAAAACAGTATTGGCTATGACTCAATGGCAAATGCTGGACTAAGACACTCTTTTTTTGTTCCTCATGCACATAAATCATTGGTATTTCTTGAGTAAAGAAAACATTGTACTTTTGCAAACATCAGTTCTTTACCTTTGCATTGCAAACAAGCCAACGGTCTTAAAAGTGCGCAGCACTTCATTCACAATAGAAGTGGGTGGAGTTTTGACTGTTTAAGGAGCCAATGGAGTTACAAGGTTTAGTCATAAGCTCTTTTTAATACTTTGCTTAGGCCAGAGAAAGAAGCACGCCGCCATCTTTATAATAATGTCTTTGAACGTTTTTGCGGTAGCTCTGTATATTTCTATGGTATCACTGGTAAAATGGATTTACTTTTTTGTAGAGTTAATAAAAGTTATCATGAGCATTGTAATGTTTAAAGCAGATGTCTTAACAAATATCAGTAGATGGGGAAGATTTTAAAACGAGGGGTTCATTCATTAATGTGTAAGATCGCTGTGGAAATACAAACTGGAAGACAAAAGACAACGAGGACAGCACTTTCCAATGCCAATCCAGATTTGGCGTAATGTATTCGGGCCATATTTTCTATGCCATGTGTGGGCCATTTTAGGTTCACATTCAGATTCATCAGTCATTACTGTCCCACAAGTTTGCCAAAACTGTCCCAGATATGTTTTAAGATAACTGGGCCACATTTGCTGCATCGTATCTGGGGGCTCATGCTTTCTTCATTGCTCATAGAACAACACTATTCTATAGGAACAATTGACCCTTCACAAAGACCCGCCCCCTTTAGTTACTGTTACTATGTCCGACAAGCCATGCGCTCTCACGCCACACATCATGCTCTCACACAGTGAAAAATACATCCCGGCGCAAAGAGGACACTGACAACGTGTCGACAGACAATACAGAGCAGGTTACTTTTGAAATGAAAATTTCATATTTAAAATATTGTCATTTTTTTTAAAAATGTTTAAACACTAAATACCATATAGTGGCTTTTTAATGTGTCGTGACAGATTGCTGTAGCTCCTTCAAGCGGTTCGTGAACCGAACATCTCTTCATACTAGTTAATTTACAGCATCAAATAAATATGAATGGACATCAGAGGGAACGTTGTTTCAACCGCGGTAAGACGTGAATACACACAATTTTTCACCAAGTTCACCAACGTTAATCTACTTACCCCCCTGACTGCTTTGTCGGACAAAATGGCGAATTCAGGTTACGATTGGCTAGATCACCTGTCAATCAAAATGCCGGTGAAGGGTCAATTGTTACAGGCTGAGCTTAATCAATAGGTGGTAGGTGATTACCAAAACCAATTCAAACAAAAAAAGGGGGGATAAATGAAGAAAAATAAAATAAAATAAATAAGGGAAAAAAGCATGGAAAAAAGGGTAGACAAGAGGGGGTGGAAGAAAAAGAAATTACAAAAAAACATGCAAGATCCATCTGTTCATTCAATCCAGTAGGGGTCCTTGTAATGGGTCCCCCTGGACGTATGAGGATAGGCACGTGCCTGGAATGGCTATGCATAATTCCGGCCCTGCAGGTGACTCCAACCACAACCGCATAAAATATAAATATCACATGTGATGAACTTTTTTTGTACTTCCTCTTTTATCCGAGTGTTTTGACTGCATTTTCCCCTTTAGGATTACACAAAAAGGTGTTTTTTTTTTTTCTGCACTGCTTTGTTTTTCAAGAATATTTGCCTGTGTCTGTCTCCTTCCTGCATATTCTTTCACAGGTTGAAGCGTTCCCCCCTCGGTTATAGCGACACGGTTGCCGTTGCCATGGAGACAAGTTCCTCCCAGTGCCTCAGGAAAAGTGCTCATTTTGGGAGGTGAGCTATCCCATCATGCAGTTCATTGGCATGACAGCCCCCCCCCCCACACCCACACACACACACTTTGTGTGCATATGTGATAGAGAAAAAGGGAATGGCAAGAGGGCAAATGTCTGTGCTGGAATGAATATATTCATTAGAGTGCAGAGAGACAGGACAGGACGCTGCCTGCAGTGTGTTTTCAGATCTGATGTCCCACACACAGGGAGACCTCGCGCCCTGAATTTTAAAAAGATTTGTCTTACAAGGAATTGTTGCCTCATATTATCATTCTCAAAAGATAATATCATGCATACTACAAAATAAAACACCAACAATACAAACAGTAATATCATTAAACAATACTATTAATTGTATACATTTTAAAAATATTTTATATAGCTTACATTGTATATAGTGTATATATGACAGAATTTTCTGTCATCATTAAGTCAGCCTTATGGATTTAGAAACCCATAAGATTGTTTTTTGGAACAGCCTGAAAGCACCGCACTATTTTTATGGCACTTTCATGGTGCTTTTGGTTCTTTTTTTGTAGCTTGAAAGCTTCATGGCAATTTCATGGGAAAGAATCATAGTCTCTAAATGCTCCGCTTTCATGTTCTTTTGAAAAAATAAAGTCATATGGGTTTCAAACAACATGAGATTGAGTAAATCATGACAAGTTCCATTTAGTGTTATTATAATGTTTTATACAGTATTTATTTACTGTTTTATTTTTTTTTATCATTTTTTAATTAGATTTTATTTTTTATTCCTTTTGTTCTTTTTAAGTAATTTTTTGTTTGTTAAAATATTTCTAAATAATTTATTTACTTCAGCTAGTAATTGTAGTACTGAAAGTTATTTCAGTTACCTGTCAAGGCAACCTTTCTGATTGATATCTTATTTCTCATTTATTTAAGTTCAGTTGAACTATCCCTTTAAGACCTTAAAAGTTTTAACAAAAATGTATTGGATGGCTCTCTGGAATACTTTATTCTGATTGGTTAGTTGCTCCAGTCAGATATTTTTTCTATAACTGTATAATTGACTGTTGTTGCAGCTGATTTTCTATACTATGCTAGATTCATGTCTCTCATATCACAGTCTCTTTCTTCTTACATAATACACTCAAATGAATATCTTTTACAGGCACTTGGTGAATTTCTTCCTGGTTTTGACCCAGCTGGGCTTCTGTAGTGTTTATTTTGTGTTCCTGGCCGAGAACATTAAACAGGTATGTGTGGCAGTAGTGCTCCAAAAGTTTATTTTCTCCATAGAGCCAATGAAAATCATTGGAAATATACACATTCCTGAATGAAGACCAGCTAGGAATTTCTAGGAATTAAGTCAAATCTGTGTGTGTTTTTGTATAGGTGATGGAAGGAACTCGTCTTAACGCTTCCGTGGATGCTGTATTGTTATACTCCAATAGCTCAGAGCATGGCTCCGTCTCCCCAGACACGCCTTCTGCTGCGGGGCTGGACCTGCGGCTCTACATGGTCTTCCTCCTTCCCTTCATCATTGTGCTGACCTTCATCAGAGACCTGCGGAACATGGCCGTGCTCTGCGCCATCGCCAATCTCTGTATGGCTATCAGCCTCATCCTGATCTTCACATATATACTCAACGTAAGTGTGTTAGGGCTGCATCATAAAAATTGTAAGTAAATTTATTTTTAAACTCCAGGTTTGGTGTTGTTATATATCAATATAACTAACTATTAAATTAAAAAAAAAATATATATATATATTATTATTACTAAATGAAACTATTAACTTTAGAAATATTACTATTGTAATATTTCACTGTAAAATAAAAAAGTATTTAAAGACACAATATGTATGTAAGATGAGTTCTTGCAATATTCCAAGTGTTTCCAACTATTTGTAAATCTTGAGAAAATTGCGATTTTTAACCAAGGATCCAGGACGTGTGAGTGAGTCGCCTGTATATCCTCATATCCGCGTTAACTTCGGTTTCCGGTTTTATTTTGTAGAAACCATGGAAACACCAAAGACACTTTAATATATTACATGTTTTATTAAACAAGGGAATGAATTATTGGTATATAACTCAACACGTTTAGTCCTTATTTATTTTTTAAATCTAGTTTCTTTATTTTCCGAGAGTACCTTGCTTTTACCATGCTTCAGAGAAAAAACACTTTTTTGTCAAGTAGCTAAGTAATACATCATTTCCTCTGTCATGCAATACGTTTTAAAATGAATTGCATGCCATTTATCAACACAAGCCACCCAGCATTTATTAATTTGATATTCCAATATCGATTTGTCATACTGCAGAATGCGACAAGAGTCTCACTGTAGCCGACAGGCGAACATACAGAGTAACGTTATAACATCATTTTCAGCACTCAGATGTATCTAATATACATCTAATAACAAACAGCTGCATTACCTCATATGCTTGACCGGAAGAAGTGGAAGCGGTGCCGGCGATTGTGGCATAATAAACGTTCACTAGCTTTGACGTGGAGATGGCATCTCCCAAGATTCCACGCTCAAACGCTGCGTCATCAAGCTACGCCTTTGTTTTGAATAGGCGACCTCTAGTGGTGAAAAAACTACATATTGTAGCTGTAAGACGTATTTAAGAAAAAGTATTGTACAGTTACATTATATTTATGCATTCGGCAGATGCTTTTGTCCAAAGCAACTTGCATTTTATTCAAGGTACACATTTTATCAGTTCTTGATTTTCCTAGGAATCGAACACATGACCTTTGCATTGCAAGGGCCATGCTCAATAATAATAATAATTATAAAAATATAATTTTATTTAATAGTACAACTGTAAAATTACAATACTAATATTTATGGTCTTAATTTTTTCATTTTCAAACTTTAAACAAAAACAAGCTTTAATTTTGGTGGAAAACCAAAGGAAGCCCTTACAGCTTCTCTTTAGTTGGCAACATCTGGTTTATAAGCACATCATAATATAAGTTTAAGGGGATGATTGAAAATTGTTAGGGAATGTTACTTTTAAAAGTAATGCACCAAATAGTAGTAACTATTTGGTTACTTTTTATGGAAAGTAATGCGTTGTTACGCTCGTGTTAAATTTTTGCGTGTGAAATGAAAAAATTATATAAAAAAGAAACACTAATTGGTTATGTGATTTGATGTCATTTTTGCTTATGGTGGAATTGGATCATTGAAGGTCAGCAGCAAAGACGTTGATTAAAGTGAGATTAAATATACATAAAGTATATAAGCATTATTTAACCAAATGTATGCAGCCTAGGAATGCGACTGATAAAAGCCTGTGCATGCAAACTCTCGGAAATTGCATGAAGCCACCAAATCAGATCGGAGTCATTTTTATATGCATCAAATTGTGAAGGCTGTGGGCGGCTGGTGTGTCTGAGGCTGACACGAAATCTATACATATATTGTTCCTGTAAGTGTGTGTGCGCGTCTTTCATCCTTTATACTAGAAAGAAAGGCTGCAATTATAGTGATAACGTGAACTATATCATGCCTTTTACCATCTCTGACTCCGTCTGTAGGATGTGAGTGATCCCAGACGCCTGCCATATGCCTCCACATGGCGGAAGTTTCCCTTCTTCTTTGGAACGGCCATATTTGCTTTCGAGGGAATTGGAGTGGTGAGATTATGATTCAGTTTTTATTTATTTGTCAATACATTTACTATACATGGCATGTGGTGTTAGTCTGTCTAATTTTTCAATTGTATCAGTATTGAATAAATTAGGTATAATGATAATGGACAATTCTCTTGATTTGTCCATTATCATTTTATGTTTTTTTTTTCACTGAGCTTGTTACAATCTAGTATGAGATTTCCCCTGCAAAGGACACATTTCCATAAATATATAATCTGGCAGATGCTTTTTTCCATAGTGAAAGTGCAGTATTAATATTACAAAAGTTTTTTTTTTAAATTCTCCTTTAAAACAACAGTTTTAATCACTTTTTTATTGCTAATGTGTGACTTCCCCGACTTCCTAGGTTGTTTATGAAAGCCTGACTGATTTGAACGTTTTTAACATTAAAATCAAGTTTTAATGTTGTTTATTATGGAGGACCAGGAGTGCCACATAAAAATAAAACGAAGGATCAATTAATTAATTTAATAATTCAAAGATAAAAATGTATATAAATGAATCACTTTTATATGGGCAAATAAATAGACATATTTAAAGCCATTTAAATGCGCATTTAAAATTATTTACAAAATTTACTTTTTACTTTTTCTATTAATCTGTTTTAAAAAATTAATTAAATAACGCTTTTCAAATTCGTCTATTTCTTACATTCAAAAAAGACTGTTTAAATTCATTGTTTAATTGTTTTATTAAACTACATTCACATTTATTTGCCCATATAAAAGTGATTTATTTATATACATTTTTATCTTTGAATTATTAAACTAATTAATTGATTCTTCGTTTTATTTTTATGTGGCACTCCTGGTCCTCCATAGTTTATATGTCTATTTGGTGTTTTTAATATGCTTTAAGACGAGCCTTGTGCAAATTCATATGTCAACACCATTGCTGAGTATTTTTTTTCCTTAAAACTGCTGTGAAAAAAGACCCGTCTGAAATTGCTGGTGTCTGTGATGTCACAAACTACCTTGTAACCAATCACGTCAATGTGCCGATGGGCTTTAGCATATCGTTATCAACGAGCAGGGGAATTTTGGTTATTCCAGTATGTTTTTCTGTTGATATGAAAAATCGTGTAGATTTGTCAATATAGCAGGTGTATGATGTATATTATGAAGTTATGATGAACTATATGCCTTTCTCCACTGACGTTCTGAGTTGTTCAAAACATTTCTAAGGATGCTGAATGTTAGAAGGCTGATATAGCGAACGGGAACATGGTTTGTGTAACATTAGCAACACATTATTAGCTGTTTAAAATGTAGTCAAGGAAAAGGCTAAAAATATTGATTACTGTTATGTGTCCGAAGCTCGTTGTCCTCGTACTTTACTTCAGTAAGTTGACCGAGTGGATCTCTGAGCTGGCCTGAGCGAGTGGAGGCGGGGCTAAGGTTCATATTCATTGATCTGCGTATACTAAATGAGGCAAGGGTGTAGTTACATTCAAGCAATTTTAAGGCATGAAGAATATTTTTTCACAGAAAAAAAAAAACGTTTACATATGTGTTTTTGGTGATTTAAAGATGGGTTTTAAGGGATAAAATTATTGACTACAGAGGGACTTTAAAGTGAAGGACTTGGGACATTCACAAATTAAAAGGATGTGACGGTTAATCGGGATAATGCCGAAAGAGCCATTCTGTATTGTAATGTCAATATGTCATGCACAGAAAATCGATTAATTCAAATGACAGTCTCACAGCCTGATCTATAGAGTCTATAGTCTTAAATATACTTTATAATCAAACTATTGTAACAGTGTAATTTTAATTACCTCATCTGTCAACATGCAGAGCTGGTGCAAACATATCCACATCGCCATGATCAGATACTTCCGTAACTGCTGTTTTCTCACCGCTGTCAATTTTGTTGTTGAGTAAAGCGTGCCGCACATATTTTCATATTCATCCAATCGTCGCTCTCAGCACCGTGAACCGTCTGGGATGTTCGCTAGCAGTGTATAGAAACATTATTTCCAACTTTTTTGCTTTTAAGCGAAGAGTGACAAAGACCTTTGAGTATATCGTGCATTGAATCATGCATGAGCAATAAAGATGCTGGCTGCAATTCCCTTAACGGCCACCGGTGTCGTTAATAATAAAGGTTTCTGAATTCTACACATAGCACCTTTTATGTACATTTATAACACCATACGTTTTGTTATTACCCTGATATTAAATTACAAAAAAAGTAAATTCGGCTGTGAGAAAGTGCTGGTAAATTTGACATTTTATTCTCTTCTGATCACCAAAATTCATTCATTTCTTTTGGAAAGTCATTGAACGCAATGCTGGATTTTTTTCTTTTTTCTTTCTCCATTAAAGGAAATGGTAGTGCGAAAATTGTATTTGATATGGTCTCGTATCTCTCTATAGAAGTTACTTTGCTATAGATTATAGGTCATTGTTCATTCCTATATATATCTCTGTTGAGCAGGGTGATTACATGTGTTCAAGCCGCTGGGCATGATGTGTAGCCTCTTTTTTTTTTTTTTTGAATACGACTTGAAAATGGTATTAAATTGTAAGTGCTGATACAGATAAACTGATTTGAGCATTCCCTGGGAGTCAAACCCAGGGCTTGGCATTGCTAGCACCATGCTATCTTGTTTGAACTACCGTATACATAGAGTGCTGTTGTATAGTATATGGTCAAAAGAGGGGTCTTAGAAGGCAGAATCATGTTACACACAAATGTTTTGGACCAGGCTTTGTGCCAGGAGTGTGCTTTTGATGCCCGGAACAATGCTTTACCCATCAGTCTTCTGTATTTCTTTGTCTTATTTTGTTTGCGTAGGTTCTTCCATTAGAGAATCAAATGAGGGAACCGAAACGATTCCCTCAAGCCCTCAACATCGGCATGGGCTTTATTATCGTCCTTTACGTAACCCTGGCGACGCTGGGTTTCCTCTGCTTCAGAGACGACATCAAAGGAAGCATCACACTCAACCTTCCCCATGATTCATGGTAACTATGACCACACGCACTCATACCGGCTTAAAAAGTCATCAAATCAGTCATCGAAGTGGTGAAAATATAGTCATATATCCACATTTTACGGCATGTTGAACTTTAGCGCTCATGTGGGAAAAATGGGTTCAAGTCCGGCCTGCGTCATGTTCCCATTCGACTCTTCTCATTTTTTTCCATCCTCTCCCAGCTACCTCGAAGTAAAAAGCGGCAAATGTTGAAAAATAAAAATGCAAAACGTCCCATTCATCAAATCTGAGTAAGTCAAGTCATTTGAGTCATTTTTGGGGTTAAATTCAGAGAATTAAAATGAAACTGCTCCTCGCTCATCCTCTGCTCTCCCCTGCGTTCACTATCAGAAACATCTCGAGTGATTGATCGCTGCTCAGAGCAACTTGAGATCAAATTACGAAGAAATCAAAACCAGCTGCTTTCAAGTTCAGCTTGAACTAAAGCCTGCCATTTCCAACTAACTTTCATCAAGACTTTTATTAGCAGTCAACGTATTTCTAGATCTCATTAACATCCTGCCACCAGAGCCAATATCTGATTCAGCAAATGGGTTGTTGACATATCCAGCAGTGGCAGCAGTGTTCTGGAGCGTGACATGCATCTGAAACTGTTAAACAACTTTTTTTTTTTTTTAATGCAAGGATGTATTCAATTGATCAAAAGTGGCTGTAAAGACTTTTACTTGGAAGTATAAATAAATCCAGGAAATGCTGTTCTTCTCAACTTTCGATTCATTAAAGAATCCTGGATGAAAATCTATCACAGATTGCACAAAAATATGAAGCAGCACAACTGGTTTAAACATTGATAATAATCATAAATATTTCTTAAGCAGCAAATCAGCATATCAGAATGATTTCTGAAGGATCGTGTGACATTGAAGACTAGAGTAATGATGCTGAAAATTCAGCTTTGATCACAGGAATAAATTACATTTTAAAATATATTCAGATATAAAATGGATATTTTAAACTGTAATAATATTTTACAGTAATACTGTTTTTATGTATTTTTGATCAAATAAATATAGTATTGGTGAAAATAAGAGGCTTCTTTCAAAAAGTTAAAAAATCAAACATTTAAATACCAAAAGTACTCACCATAATTTTGAATGGTATTTTTAAGTTGAAATAAACAAAAACAACCAAACAATATGCTGCTGAAATATTTCAGATGCTTATTATTGTCAAAAAAAAAAACAACACCAACTCCAGAACATTCTCCTTCACTGCTCCCTGCTGGTGGAATGATCTCCCTACTTTCATCAGGAACGCAGAATCCCTGGCAATATTCAAGAGACAGCTGAAAACTCATCTCTTCCGTGAACACTTGATCCCCTCATAAAAAAAAAAAAAAATCCTCTCCTTCCCTTTCCCTTCCTACTATACCTTATGGTTCTGAGCAATGTATGAAACTTGTATTGTGAGCACTTCCTGTGTTATTTGCCAATTCATGAAGAATCGCTTGTTTGTTTTCCTCACTTGTAAGTCGCTTTGGATAAAAGCGTCTGCTAAATGACTAAATGTAAATGTAAACTAATGCCATTAAAATGAGTCAGTGCCAGTATTTGCAAAAATTTTCAAAACTGGTTCTCAGTTTTCTCAACCCTGGTGTTTATTTTAATCTGAAGGCAGAATGGCATGGGTTAATGGTTTTTCAAAAGGTCATAGTCTCTGCGTTGAGTTTCCTTTTGAAGTCATGTGTTGAAATGGTGCATTGCATCACTGATATTCCTCAAGCCGTTATTGCACATTCTGTGGTTTCTGACTTGGATCTTTCTCTGCGCTATTAATGTGTACGTGTGTGTGTGTGTGTTTGTGTTGGCGGGTATTCCCTATGTTATGGGGACCAAATGTCCCCACAGGTAGTAATACTAGTAAATTTTGATCTTTTTTTTGGTCCCCATGAGGAAACAAGCTTATAAATACAGAATTGTCTTTTTTGAAAATCTAAAATAGCAGAACATTTTCTGTGATGGGTAGGTTTAGGGGTAGGGGTAGTGTAGGGGGACAGAATATACAGTTTGTACAGTATAAAAACCATTACGCCTGTGGAATGTCCCCATAAAAAATGAAAACACAATGTGTGTTTGTGTCTGTGTTGCAGGTCCAATCAACTGGTGAAGGTCTTGTACTCGTTCGGAGTGTTTGTGAGTTTTGCAGTGCAGTTTTTCGTGCCAGCAGAGATTCTGGTTCCTCCTTTGTGCGAGCACATCAGAAAGAGCTGGCGACGGGCGGCTGATCTTGGCCTCAGAGCGCTGCTTGTTTGCTTCACCTGTGAGTGTACACTACACACACACACACACACACACACACACACACACAGTCTCTCTCTAATCCAGTGGTTCTCAACTGGCTTGGCCACGGGACCCACATTTTCCCGTCGTCATTAAGCCGTGACCCGTGAATTTGAACCAAGGTTGACACAAGTAACGTCCCACTTTACTTAACATGTACATGAACTGTAAGAATATCACTAACACTGATGAATAAACAGTATAAAGTAAGACTATTAAAGTGTTAGTTCACGCAAGAATGAAAATTCTGTCATTAATCATCCTCATGTCGTTCTACACCCGTAAGACCGTCATTCATCTTCAAAGCACAAATTAAGATATTTTTTTTATGAAATCCAATGGCTCAGTCAGGCCTTTATTGCCAGCAAGACAATTAACACTTTCAGATGCCCCTTAGAGGTATTAAAACATATTTAAAACGGTTCATGTGAGTACCACATGAAACTTATCATTGTGAGTACAACAACCTTAATATTATAAAGCGATGAGAATATGTAACAAAATAACGATTTTTCAACAATATCTAGTGATGGGGGAAACAAAACAAAAGATTTGTAAAGCTTCGAAGCAGTGTTTTGAAATCAGCCGTCACTAGATATTGTTGAAAAGTCGTTATTTTGGGGGGTTATTGCGCACAAAAAGTGTTCTCGTCGCTGTATAACATTACATTGAACCACTGTAGTCGCATGATGTTTTAGTACCTCTCTGAGCATCTGAAAGTGTCAATTGTCTTGCTGGCAATAGAAGCGTCACTGAGCCATCGGATTTCATCAAAAATATCTTAATTTGTGTTCCGAAGATTATGTCTTACTGGTGTAGAACGACATGAGGGTGAGTAATTAATGACAGAATTTTCCTTTTTGGGTGAACTAACCCTTTCAACAGCAATTCAAAACTAGTTTTTCATAATACAATAAATTTATTTATTTAGTATGAACAACCACAGTTATCAAAAATATGGAAAATAGCAAAAAGTGAATATAAAGTGCTATTATGGTACTGAAGCTAATGGAAACTACAGCTACACTGGGAAATACACAATACTAACATGAACTGTTAATAAAACATATGGACACTGATCCTGATGAATACATTTACCTTACATTTGACAGGACAGGAAGGTGCAAGACACTGATAACATCTCGTCTGACAGCACTTTATTTTACAGTTATGTGTACTTAGTTTACTTACCTAAGAAAGTACTGGTAATATATGGTAACTAAATGGGTTAAGGTTAAGTTAAAGAGTAGGTACTTGGTTAGTACCAGTTATTGCCCAGTTATTGTAATTACTATAATAAGTATAGTATGTACAGGGAACATAAAGTACTACTGCAGATACTGAATCAAGACAAAGCGTTTTTCTCAAGCACTCTTTACTCTTTAGAGTCAACATTCATGTCTTTCTTTCAAAATAAAAGTCTCGCATCTGAAAATCTCACAGAATTACCTTTTTATTGCTGTTGTTGTTTCTTTGACTTACACATTCCGACTTTTGGGTTGCGACCCACTAGTTGAAAAACATTGCTCTAATCCAAAACATAGTGAGCTGCCTCAATAAGCAGTATTTAATAAAATCGAATAAAAGTTGCTGCAATCGGGGAAGAAACCGTGGCTCTTTTCATCATGAATGACTTGCAGGCGAAATGCAATAAACTCTGTCATGTTATCTCGCGTTCGGATGCTGGTGTTTGTGAACGCAATCATGTGAGACGCTTCTGGGAGGGAATTAAACCCAATCATTCTGATGACAGACTTTGGCTCAGGCATTTCAGGATAATCAAATCAATACATGAGATGCAGTGCGACGTGATTGGTCGCTGGTTAGTCGAGTCATCCAATCACATCCTCTGCTTAGGCAAAGTCATGCGTTTTTTTTTTCTGTGCGTCTAGGGATTTATTCAGTTAATTTGTTTCCAGCATAGTTTTTGCATGTTTTCTTATCAGATAAATTATTTGCCTCAATTTTGCTCATAAATGTAAAAAAAAAAAAAAAAAAAAATTAGAGTGGCGTTTCCATCCATCATTTTTAATGCGATAACATAAAATTAGCATAAAAATAGAAAAATAGTCACTTCTTTAATAATGAAAGTAGTCCCAAAATGCATTGTGCCGAGCTCAGTGACAACAAAAACATCCAAGATAGTGAATATGGTTTTGTTATCAGAACGTAGGAAGCTCATCTATGCTTCTCCATCTTCATCATCCTCTTTGTCTCTCTCCTATCTTCTCTAAACGCGCTCCACCCATCCATCCATTTGATCTGTTTTTTTGCTTCCCTCATTCCCCCCTCCCCCCCATTCCTATCTTCTCCTTTTCCTAATCCTCCCTCTAGTATTCATTGGTGATGAGAGGCGAGATAGTGCAGGTTTGTACCCCTCCCAAAAATGATGGATGGATCCTGTGAACCATTGTAAACTTGAAGGATTTTGGATTACTTTGATATATGTTTTTTATCTTTGGAAAAATTGAGTCTGCCACTGAACCGTGAACCACCCAGAGACCTAAAATATGAAAATAAATATTTGTTTAACACCATCAGTCATGCAGGTACAAGTGAGAGAGTGTTGCTATGAAGAAAGAGAATGAAAGAGGAAGAGAGCATGTTGCAAGAGTTGTGTGCACACGCCGGAGAGTGAAAGAAAAAGCTAGTGATGGTGTGTGTATGTGTTTTTATATTCGAAAATGGAGTGAGACTGTGTGATACAAAAGCTGTTTTCATGTTATATGCATATTTTATTTTTATTTTTTTCCAATTACCTAGTAGTGTTTTTTTTCTATTTAACTTCTTATTCTGATATCTATCTATCTATCTATCTATCTATCTATCTATCTATCTATCTATCTATCTATCTATCTATCTATCTATCTATCTCTCTCTCTCTCTCTCTCTCTCTCTCTCTCTCTCTCTCTCTCTCTCTCTCCTCTCTCTCTCTCTCTCTCTCTCTCTCTCTCTTCTCTCTCTCTCTCTCTCTCCTCTCTCTCTCTCTCTCTCTCTCTCTCTCTCTCTCTCTCTCTCTCTCTCTCCTCTCTCTCTCTCTCTCTCTCTCTCATCTATCGTTTTATTGTATGTCTGTCTGTCTATCTATCATTTTCTCTCTATCATTCTCTCTATCTGTCATTTTATCTATCTATATAATTTATCGTTTCATTGTTTATCTATCGTTTTATTGTCCGCATCTAATCGTTCTCTCTATCTAGCTAACGTTTCATCATTCTATTAATCATTTTATTGTTCTCGTTGTTTTATCTATCTATTGTTTTATTCTATCTGTTGTTCATTCTATCATTCTGTACATCATTTTTTCTATCATTCTATCTTAGTAGCTTTTCTGTCGTTTTAGCTATTCTTTCACCTCTTCATCATTCTTTCTAGTCGTCCACCATTCAAGCTGTCTTTATCATTCTAGCTAATAATCCATTGTTCTAGATATCATATCAGCAATTGATCTGTTATTTTAGCCATTGTTAATAATAACCATTATTCTACCAATTCTTCTAACCACCTATTGTTCCAGCTATTGTTTTTGCTCTTTATTATTCTAGCTATTTTCTAGCGATCTATCTTTCTTGCAATCTACCATTCCACCGATTTATATTGTTGTATCCATCTATCATTCTATGAAGAAACAATCTTTCTTCCCTCCTTCCCTCCCTTGTGTCCCTGCTCACTATTCATTTGTCAGTCTTTTGTTCTATCCATCTCTCTAGTCTCCTTGGACATATCACATTCTCCACTTATAAGATTTCTTTTATTGCATCCATGACTTTTTTTTTTCCCCCCGCTTTTGTCCTAACCTCTCGGTCATTCGCCACTCTCCGTCTCTCTTTTCCTCTTTCTGTTTAACTTTCAAGTTGCAACATGCCAGCATGAAAGTAAAAAATGGATTTACAAGGCGTCCATGTTTAAGAAAAAAGCTTGGTGGCGTTTTTTAAAAAACTTTTTAGTTAAACGTTCACGGGAATTCATTGCTAAACTGCATTTATATTTTCTAAATTATGCATTTCTGAGTAAAGCAATTTTCGGTGGGACTTGATTTTCTCCATTGGGTTTTGATTGGTTTATTGGCCATTATATTATTGTATAATATTATTTTCTCTGCCCACACAGCAGAAAAGTCGTTTCAGAGGCAGAGGAAGTCATTACATTTTGATGAAAGATTATGAAAAACTTTTTTTTTTCATTTTTTTTTTTTTTTTTTCATGAAGTGCTCTGATGAGTTGTGTACAAAAAGACCATGGACATTTATCAGGAAAGAAAATAGCTGGGTTCCTACATTCTTGGAAGTCTTTGTAATTATTTAAATTAGAAATGTAAACAAAACTAAAATAAAAATTTAAAAGGCCTGGAAAGTCATCTGAATAAATATAATTTTTAAATCCTTCACGTCGTGGACATTTCCATAATAAATATAAATGTTTCTAGTTATACACAGCTCTAAATTATTTCTTTGCCTACAAATAGCTTTTTCAGTGCAATTTATATTAACAAACAACTGGAAAATCATGTCATGTTGTGACAATTCATTTTAATTTCAAATTAATTTTAATTTATTTATATATTTCTTTAATAAGGATACATAATTTATTGATTAAAAAAGTCATATTAAAGTCATACTATAATATTTATTCATATATCATTATTAGTCACAGTTTATGGATGTAGAGTTTTAAGGATAAAAAATAAATTAAAATGAACAAAAAACATAAAAAAATAATCAAATGTGTATATTTATTTTATTTGTTTATTTTATGTGTATCTTTAAACAGCATGTCCATAAATTATATATTGACATTATTAGTTATATCAGCTGCATTTTGTTCGGTTCTGTTGGATGTTTTTATGCTGCGCATTAGTGATGTGGATCGTGATTTTATATATATATATATATATATATATATATATATATATAATTTTCATAGCTAACTTAATTGATTTTATGTATGTTCGGGAAGTTGCAGTGACGGAAAAAGTGACATGTAAAGTTTGAAGGGAGTAAATCCTCTGTTTAGGCTATTAAGGAAATGTAATTTTGCCAAAGAACTTTTACCTTAAATAAATGTTCATTTAATAGCAGCCTACTTCAGTGTAATAGGATATCATTACGCTTAACACTGAGAATTAGAATAATTGTAATGTGACGACTGGATGCGGGTATCTAAATCAGAGAAAATCATAGGTTCTGGTGGATGACAGGTGGATGATTTATATTTAACAGAAGATTTGGGTAACATTAGAGCTGAGCTCTACTGCACATACCTCTTCCGAGGAAGTTTTAGAAGAGACCTGTAGAAGTGCTGTTGGACAGAGGGGTAATGAGCTCCGAAGGTTGCGGGTCCGTGGCCCGTGCTGGTAGATAAAAAGATGAAGTTCTCATTCTGTCACTCACCCATGTCTTTTATCTCACTCTGTGTTCTTTCTGCCTGATGTGCTTCCTCCCTCTTTCCCTGGCTAAAGGCCGTCTCCCCTCTGAGCACCGTGATTGATTAGCAGGTGCGTTGTATGTATGGATAAATGTGCGTGTGGGTGCTGTTTTTATATAGTCTTTTTGACCGTATACATCTTTTATGGTGTGTGTGTGTGAGCTGGGGCAGGGTTGAGGGACTCATTCAGTGTCTGGTCATTTATCTCCTTCTTCCTGAGGCTCTGTGAATTATTACCTGCCTGCCCTACAGAGACAGGCCCATCATGGAGCTCTCCACTGAGGCCTTTCGCGGAGCTCCGTGATAGGGCTTATCAAGCACCTGCATGCAGAGGCCCATCTCTGAGATTCAAAGAAGCCTCTGACTCAATAACCTTGTCCAGCTTTGGAAAACTTTACCGAAATAGTATTCAAATTTTTAAAGATTTCATAAGCATTGTGGCAAAAAGGGTGCGCCCGAGAGCTGTAGGAACGGAGCGAGGCTGGTGGTGTTAATGAGCATCACCTGCGCACCACACCAGTCTCCAGTCTGCTCCGGACTGGACGCTCTGGAAGGATAAAAGAAGTGACGACAGTGAAAGATTACCAGGCCTGGATTTAATGTTGTTTTTTTGTTTTGTGACAATGTGGCAGTCGTCCGTGAGGAGCTGCCGCTTTACTTTCGTTTTGTTGTTTATGATTATTTTGTGATTAAAGTTAAGTTTAATGTTAGCCCGTTCCTAAGCGAAGAAGGAGGCGGGAACCAACGAATGGTAAATGTAATGAAAGTAAAGCGCCAGCCCCTCAAGGATGACTGCTGCTTACACTAAAACAAAACAAAAACATAAAATCCAGGCCTGGTCCTCTCTCATCCTTCACTGCCGTCCTTTTATCTTTCCGGAGTTCCTCTGTGGGACTCGAGACCGGTGTGGCGCGCCGGTTACGCTCATTAACACTTGCTCAACCGGCCTCGCTCCGTTCCCATGGCTCTCGGGTCATATCGCCTCCATACATCACTTTTGGCCATTAGAATGTGGACTGTTGTTTTAGTATATTTAATATACGGATATGTGTTTTGAATTTTGTTGTAGTAATCAGTTTTTATATTTTATTTTTTCATTATTTCAAGTGAAGAAAATTTATGGTTTTAGTTTAACTATAACATGAACTTGGATTGTCTATAAAACAAGTTTGAGGAATAGCAATAGTGAGGCTTGTTTCATCAGGACCCACGTCACATTCCACTTATCATTCATATTTGGTTATTTGCATGTTTTATCAATTTATAGATGTCCTTTTTGAATGTGAGTCCATGTGTTGGTGTTGGTTTATCTCTCATATCATGTACCGAACTGTCAAAACCTTTATCCTGAGGGTGGCAGTAGCACACAGAGACGAGAAACTGAAGCATTCATGCGTGTTTGTGAGATAGTGTTCAGAATGCATGAGTGAGACGGAGAGAGAATCCAGCGTGTGTTATATGTTACTGGTTTCTAGAGAGAGAGAAAGCGAGAAGATGTAGCTTAGAGAGCAGGTGTGTGACACTTCACACTTGAGTCTCATGAATTAAACATATGTGTACAGCCTGAGAGTATGTGTCTGTTTGTGTGTGCTTTTTATAAAAATGCTGCAGAGAGTGTTTGGAGGCATTTCACTAAAAGCTGTATTTGTGTGTGGATATAAATTTGTTGTGCCTTTGTTTTCAGGGAAAAGAAAAGTGGTTTTGTCTTCCACGTCAGCAGAAAAGATGAATATTGATTTTTGATTTAGTCTTTCAGCCACAATCTTCTGCATACACTCATCCACAAACCACTAAACCAGCCTGGATTCCAGATGTCAGTTACACACGCGGCCAGAAGAATTGTGAATAAAAAGTTGCTTTTTGCTTGATTGCGCAAACTGCACAAAAATAATAATATTTGTTTCCATTTGTGTCTTTTTTTCTTTGTTGTATTTAGTGGTTTTTGCACAAATGAGTTACATGTAGAATTTTCTTACTTATGGTCAGGAGTTTGTGCTACAGACACGAATACTGACATGAACCCAATTTTGCGACCAAATTTTTGGCCCTTGCATCCATCCAGATCACCTTAGCAACACCCTAGCAACCACTCACAACACGCTAACAACTGCTTTGTAACATTTTATATATCCCAACACACCCTAACGAACCCCTAGCAACACTCTAGCAACCACCCACAAGTTTTAGTAATTGTATTGTAGTGATTTATATCGCAACACTCTAGCAACCACCTTGAACACTATTTTATATACAAATATTTTTTAATTATAGAAATATTTTTAAATATTTCTATTTCAGCTTTAGAATTTTCATATCAGTTTAATAGTTTTAGTCAACAATAACAAAACTGCAGAACTCCCTTGCAACTACATAGCGATGCCATAGCAACCAGCAAATACAACCTAGCAACACCATGGCAACCACTCAGACCTGCCATCATCATGGTATTGAGTTTCTTATGAGCAAACACCACTCGTGTTTACTTCAGAACATGCAAACATCTCATCTCTCTCTCTCTCTCTCTAAGGCGTAACAGCTGTCTTGATACCACGGTTAGACCTGGTGATCTCATTGGTCGGTGCGGTGAGCAGTTCAGCACTGGCGCTCATCTTTCCTCCGCTGTTGGAGCTTGTGGCATTTCCCAGTCAACCCCCTCCTCCTCTCCTCCTCGTCAAAGATCTCTCCATCGCCGCCCTCGGCTTTATTGGTTTCCTGACAGGAACCTACGTGACAATAGAGGAGCTTATTTATCCCGACGACCAAGGACAGACCCGTCTCCGTGACGACAGGAACTGGACCACACCCACTACCTCACCGCCCTGAGGACCACACCCACAAACAAAGGACCAATCAGTGAAGGCACAATTCTATACTGTCTCTATTGACACTGTGACAGCACATAAACATCATCCTGTGAGATGCAAGTGAATCTGGGATCGAGAACTTGTCTTATAGGGGCTGAGATGTTTTTTATAGCTCAATATGTTTTTCATTCCACAGGAACATGCCTGAGGTGTGTATGAGTGAGTGATGGCGTGCGCAGGAAATATTTCCTTCGTACAAGCCTTATGGACTTTCCATGACTCCACCCTGTTCCTAGATGGAATGGCTTTTACTCGATCAGGTCGGTGGACCGTATAGCACGTCGGCATTTAACACACTGCAGGAGAGAAATATTGCACACTGTAAAGAATGTACGTTCTTGCTGACTAGAGGTATTATTAATAAACTAATCCTTTCTCTTGAGGCTTGTGATATTTAATTCTTTTTATTTCCTTTTTTTTTGACTGCTGCAATATTCAGTGGGAATTATAAGTCTTTTGGTTAATGACAAACATTGACAATAATTGCAAGAGGTTAAATTGTCCTCCTGTAATCTTTGATTTCCTGTGAAAAAAAAAAAAAAAACTTCATGCCTTAAAATAGCTTGAATGTTACACCCTTGCTTCGTTTAGTGTATGTGGATCTATGAATATGCTAATTAGCCCCGCCTCCACTCACTCGCACCAGCTCAGAGATCCACTCAGTCAAATTACTGAGCTAAACGCTGCACAATATCACAGTATTCTTGCTTCACACTCTCACTCTTTACAAAGTCGGACAAATAATGATAATTAATATGATTAGAATTTTGCCTGACTATGTTATCCAACAGCTAATAATGTGTTGCTAATGCTACACAAACCATGTTCAGCTGCCTTCTAAAAATCAGCATCCTTACAAACGCTTTGAACAACTCAGAACGTCAGTGGAGAAAGGCATATTATACACACACTTGTAGCTCGGTTCGTTTGGTTCGGACCAAAAAACAACATATAGTCCTGGTCCGCTTAGCGCTCACACTGGCATTTTTAACAGTGAACCTAAAGTTACCGAACCAAAGGCATAGGGATACGGTCACAACCTGATTGGTCGGCTTTTATGACGTATATTTTGCAACCGAGCTTGATTCCCGAACATTCAAAACAATGCTGTGTGCTGGATTAAACGCCATCATTTTATGCGTGTACATATGCTTTATTTTTACCACATGAGACCTCACGAAGACCTCATCAAATGTTCAAAACATTCAAAACAGCAGCAGGATTTCCTCCGTTGTACGCAAAAACAAATATTGATGAGGCACTTTACCTCCTCGTTGCTCAACGTTTGCCGTCACCCATCTTTTTAGCAGTCTCGATCCGCTTGTTTGGTCCGCACCAGGGTTCGGATGGCAGCGGTCACATGTGTTCAAACGAACCGCACTAACTGAGCAATCGCACCAGGGTTCGTTTTAATCAAACCAAACATGACAAGTGTGAACGCACCCTTAAAGCAAATTAAAAACACCAGACAGATATGTAAACATTAAAAAACTTGATTTCCACCACAGGGAGACTTAAAGTAAAAATCCATTATGATTGTAGAAAACAAGCAGGCCTACATTTTACCAGAAATATTCAGGATTCAAAACAAGTATCTGCCGTATCGACCGTATCTGTGGTATGTTGTCAATTAGCACAGGCATCATTTTTGACTCGCCCCTTAGTGTGTGAAGACAAGCAAAACCCACGTTTGCATTAGAAACCGTTGAAGAAGCTTTTTAGTTAAAGCTCTTAATTTCTTCAGTGTGTGAATGCGTTTTTAAATGTTAATGATGTATTTCTGATTATGTTACCAAGAATCCTGTTGGTGTTTACTGTTTTATCAGCTGTTTTATAAATTAATGTTTATTTCTATTTTGGTTTTTGTTTAATTTTATTAGAGTTTCAGGAGTGTTGGGGGGGGGCTGGGGCAGTGATTCACCTCATAGCTGATTGGCTTGGTTCATGGCTTATAACAACTATTTTAAAATCCCTATAGGAAAAATGAATGAAAAAATTACTTCCTGAACCAGCACCAATGAAAAACAGGGGCGGGCACTCTATTGTGAAGAAGTGGCATTTTCATGTTAATGCAGGAGGGTGGATAGCACTCCTACATCTCAGAGACGTCTATTTGATGTGCGTTTTTTCATCTGGAAAATGTTTTTTTTTTTTTTTTTTTTTAAAGTGTTTGCTTATCTGCAATAGCCTACATCTATAGGACGTTTCCTGTCAGATGTCATATAAACGTTTAGAAAATGTCTTTAAGATGTTTATGATTTAGAATGCATGTAAAAAGTGACATCTTAAAGACGTCTATCAGATGTTTGTAAAGAGCAGATCTTTCCAGTGATCTAAAGGCCGGGATACACCAACCCGACGAGCGGCAATGAAAGCCAACTGTGTTGTCGCTGCACGTCGGCTGCGTCGGGGAAAAATACAGGCGAACTTCAGCAGACTGCCAACTAGCACGCGCGTTCTGCGCCTGCGTATAAAGGAGATAACTGTCTGAGCAGATATATTTCTCTATATTCGTCATTCAAAAATGGAAAGCGAAACTAAGACTGCAAGTATACCTTGCATGGATACTTAACGTTTTGAATATCAATCATGCTGATCGCGTTCTTTATTTCACTCCGCTCATGTTATTATGAAAATATTCATGTATTCGAGTGCGCAGGCAAATGACGTAAAATTTCAACCTTCTGTCTGTGCCGTCATGACTTTTTTCCTTGCTTTCATAACTTTTGCTTATATTCTTGTGAACTGACTCGTTTGCTATACTGAACAGCCAATCAGAGTCCTGTCTCATCGACGCCCCGGTGCCGATTCAACATATCGAATCAGCCAAAAAAAAAAAAAGCCAACCAGGACCAACTTCAGCCAACGGTGTCGAACACACTGATAAAACTTAGCCGACCGTCGGCTTGGTGTGTTCAGGATTTAACAGACATCTTGCAGACGTATGTGTGCTAATCCTCAGAATTTTTAATATACCAAAACTATTGCCATTTTTGTTTTAATGTATTAATTTATACTTATATATACTTATTTGGTCATGAGTCAAAGAATTGTATTTTGAACAAGGAGGTAACAGAAAATCTTGTGGCTATATTTTCAAAACAGCATGTTTTTTACATTTATTCAAGTGGAGTGCAAATGTTATGAGGCCTATATTACAGTAAAAGCAACTTTTGCCTTTTACAAACTGAGCGATGTCAGTTTTCTGTATAAACCCTGAACCTTTCCAAATTCGTGCTACCCAGTTTACTTCCACAAATATTGTTGAAGTTTTTCAGTACAAAAATGTGTCATTTAAGCTACCATATTCGAAAGAGGATACTCAATGAGGATAAATCCAAGGCAGTACTTGATTTTAACCATCTGGAATAGTTTGGATCATAAAAAAATTTGCATTTAGCTCATACCACAATAGAGCCTGGGGGTCAGAGGGAAGGGGTTGAAAAATAAAGAGGTAATGTCGGCCTAAAGGAAATTAATTTCAATGTCAGACGAAGTTATTATGATTTTGATTAAATATTATGAAGACGATGTGTTTTGGTCTTTGGACTAACCTGCTCTGATGAATTGTTCACAATAAGACCTGGAACTTTTATTAACAGTGTAAATAGGGCCCATTTAACAATGACTTTCAATTAATCATTCAATATAATCAGAAATATTCAAGCTTCCTTGAACGCCAGCATGCGTTAATTAAATTGTTCGCTGTCCATATCTCAACTGTCGTCTGTGACAGAACTGAAATATGTCACATTTAATAAGATTATTTTATACAAATACAAATCTGTCCCATCACCTGAGGTCTGGACGTTTCCTCCTATTTCTGATTAATTAAATAGATCTGGAATAAGCTCCAAGTGACACCAGACAGCCCTTTCTTACTATCTCTTCCTCTCTCTTGGCCTGTCTCTCTCTCTCTCTCCGGCTTTGGCTCATTAGTCGGGTCTTGTTTATATTCTCCTCATGTTTTCTCCTCTCTCTGCAGAAAGCTGGACACCTGACAACTGGCACGCGACACACAGAGAAAGAGAGATAGAATATGAAAAGCGAGAGGCAAAATGCTCGGATCAGAGAGAGATGGAGCAAATTAGAAGCTGAAAAATAGAGGGAGATGGAGAGCGGAGCAAACGAGGCGTAGAGAGAGGGAGGAAGAAAGAAAGAACGGGGGAATTTGCACGAGAGCACCGAGTGCGTGAGGGGAGTCTGTCTGGCACGTGAGGACAAAAATAGACTTCTCCGAGCTAAATATAGCGCAGATCACAGTGCGAGAGAGCGAGATGGAGTGAGTAAGAAAGGACTCGCCCGCTCTTTTGGAAATGATTTCTGAAGGAGCGCACCCTCCTCCATCCACCGGCTCCTTTTCGGAAATCTATTTTAGACGTGCACGAAATTTAACATCTATCATTCAAATGAGAGCAGTAGGACTCACTTTAAAAGCGTGCATAATTCAGAAGGAAGGCTCTCAACGTGATGCGTATTTATAGGTGCAGCATACGGAAAAGTATATTTAGAGTTTCTTTCTTTTCGTCGATCTGACGCGTCTGGAGTTCTTTGTCACGTATGCGTCTAAGGCCAGAAACGCATGAACACTCGACAAAAGAATTGCACGAGCGTTCGTCCCGTGAACTCAGATAAAGTGAATTGCTATTTGCAAGACATTTTACATTTTACTCAGCAAAAATAGTAAAGCAGTTTCAGAGGAATAGCAAATAATAACAGATAACAGACACACATTTAGAATTTGGACGTGCAATAAATCATTCACAAAATTTCTAATACTAGTCTGGTGTTAACAGGCATAGCCTGTGCACGGGCCGGATTATCCCACTGGTTTCCCGTAGACTGCAACCCAGGGGCCCCACGTGTGCAGGGGCCCTGGATATTTTTTTATTTACTTCAGCGTCAACAATAAAAGACCCTTATTGGCCCATAAGAAACATTTAAAAAATAATAAGAAGGTGATTGGATAGATGTGACATTTGGGTCACATCCGTCCAATCAGCTGCTTGTCAAATCATGTCTATCATTTTCATTTACGTCACTGATATTGCCTGACAGCATAGTGGCAAAATGTCCGAAAGAAAGTATGGTAAAGGAGCACAAAAACGAAAAATACGAAGGTTAAAAAAGCAACGCCAACTGAAAAATAAAACCTAAATTGACGGGATACATCAAGACATGAAGTGACGGAGTCACACAGTCCGTGAAGGAGAGATCATTAACGGCAGAAAATCCAAACATTCGCCTATCATTCATCGATCTCAAATATGGCTTATCACTTGAAACATGTGAAAACACTTTTATTTCTATGTGAACTCACAATAACAGAAAAACGTTGTGCTTTTGTAAATAATGAAAACATTCAGGATGTGCTTTCAGCCAAGTGAACTTGAACACGTAAAAAACATCAAACGGAGCTCAGCGTATACTTGCCTCACAGACACGAGAAATATATCTATGGAAAGCTTGAAATGTCTGCGCTGTGTGTGAATTTTGCATGTGTGTTGATTGAATCATTTTTGAGATTTGGCAAAGATGGAAAAAACTGGACCTGACAATTGAATTGACTTGCTTGTCCATTTCAAAGGTCACTATCTATAAATAAAGCCCACGTTTTTAACATATGGTTTCATGTCGGGTTCAAGGTGAATGAGCTTGGCTTTTAAAGTAGCTGAAGTAGATGCTGGACCAAACACAATAATTTCAGTCTTCTTTTCGTTAAGATGCAGGAAAAGACATACAGTTCATTATGACTTTCAAACGGGCCGCCAATGTCTCAAAATTGCTTGTGTCTCCTTTTTAATGGTAAGTAAATTTGGGTATCATCTGCAAAGCAATGGAATGAACCTAAAGAGAAAGTAAATGGGAGCAAGAATTGAGCCTTGTGGGACTCCACAGGTAAGCTTGGCTATGGACAAGGCGCAGTTTGTAATATTAACTGTGTAAAAAATAAGATGTAAACCATATAAGGACATTACCCCATAGGTCTACATAGTGCTAGATGAGAAATAAGAGTGAAGTGATTAACTGTATCAAACAGCGTTGACCTGCCGAGGCATGGACTTTAAATGATCCCTGAAGGTTTCCTGTGGTTTCAGGCACCAAGACGTCAGCAGAAGATCCTTCAAGTCCTAGAGGTTGCAAGGTGGAGCAGCTGTGGATCAAATTTGTTGATCCAGCACATCCCACAGATGCTCAATATGATAGAGATCTGGGGAATTCAGAGGCCAGGGCAACACCTTGAACTCTTCATCATGTTCCTCAAGCCATTCCTGGACAATGTGTGCAGTGTGTCAGGGTGCATTATCCTGCTGAGAGGATACTTCCACCAGGGAACACTATTGTCATGAAGGGGTATACCTGATCTGCAACAATGTTTAGGCAGATGGCACATGTCAAATTTACATCGACATGAATGGCCAAACCCATGGTTTCCCAGAAGAACATTGCCCTCAGCAGAATCACACTCCCTCTACCGGCTTGTCCTCATCCCACAGTGCATCGTAGTGCCATTTCTTCCCCATGTAAAGATGCACACGTACACGACTGTCCACATGATGTAAAAGAAAATAGCACTCATCCAGACCAGGCGACCTTCTTCCACTGCTCCAAGGTCCAGTTCTGACGCTCGTGTGCCCACTGTCGGTGCTTTTGACGGTGGACAAGGGTCATCATAGGCACTCTGATTGATCTGAGGCTACACAGCCCCATACGCAGCAGAGTGTGATGCACTGTTTGTTGTAACACATTCCTCCCATTGCCATTGTTAAATTTTTTTTTTGATGTGTGTCACAGTAGACAACTTGACATTCTGTTGGCTCATACCAGACAGGATAGCTTTCATTGCACTCTTGAAAAATGAGCTGTGGGTGCCCAACACCCTGTCATTGATTTGTGGTTTGTCCCTCATCGGATAACTGTTAGTACATTCTCACCACTGCTGACCGGGAGCAACCAACCTTGCCGTTTCAGAAATACTCTGACCCAGTCATCTGGCCATATCAGTCTGACCCTTGTCAAAGTCTCTCAGGTCTTTACTCCTGCCCATTTCTGCTGCGTGCAATACATTGACTACAAGAACTGATTGTTCACTAAATCATCTAATCTACTCAGAACTTTCCTTGTTAGGATTATCATTATTATTAGGAAACTTCAAAGTGAAGCAGGATATGAGGATAAATCTAGGGTTGTGCTTGATTTTATCTGACTTTATGTCCATATTGTCACATTCTATTCCCCATGTATTGCATGATGAATTGTGATCTGACACAGAATGCACCAGTGCATGAAATTGAACGTAGAAACAAACATTTGCACTCACTTACTTGCATTCTTTTTGGACATAAAAGTGTGCATGTAAAGTATTCAGTGAGGTTGTCAACCGTGGTACTTTTTTGAATGCAACAAATGATGGTACTACTGTTGTATATGTTCATTTTTTGCATGCATTGTATGTGTAGTAAATGTCACAAACAAAGGTTGATCGAATATTATAATGAATGCTACAGCCCTGTGTGTATGCGCACAATGAAATGCATGGATTTTTGGTGTGGGAACGAGAGCGTGTGTGTCTACAGAAGATGGAGTGAGACGGATGTGTCTACCCGCGGTGATCAGTAATGGATGAGCTGATCCAGGCTTGGCTAAACGTTCAGAGTAATGGATGGGAAGAGCCAAGTCTGTCTAAACTCTCACAGAGCCCGTCTGTGATGACTGACAGGTCATCTGTGGCTCCCAGAGCAGACCATGTGTCATCATTACACATCCTCCGTCAAAATCATTGCAATCCATAATCTTTATGTATTTGTGCTTGTGTAACAAAATATGACTGTTTACCATTCTATAAATCTGAAAACACAGATGAAAAATGCCTGAATTGTCCTTCAGGGATCAGTGAAGCATCCTCCTATCAGGCTTAAAGGCCTTGTTTTGCAAGTCAAATCTGAGATGATGATAGAAAAGGCTCAAGAATTTGAGTCACATATCAAATTACAAGACTGGATTTTGATTTGTGAACAAAAAATGTCCACTCTACTGAGGCTAATAAAACATCAGTGTACTTGTCCCAAACTACCAATAAACTTGAAATATGAAAATCAAAACCTACATAGGAAGTATTTTTACTAAAATGGAAACTTTTGGAACAGAACTTGTCGTCTTGCAGCTTGTTGTCAAAAACAGAAAAAAACAAGAATAATCTGTCAGAAAATTAATTTAAAAAATATCCACAGATTCAATGATCCAATTCTTTTGTATAATAGTATAATATCAAAGTCACTCCACTCAGCGGATATCTTTGAAACTTCTCTCGGCCAGCTATTTCGTTCATGCAAGTACAGCTGCTATCACTCTGAATGGGAAAATATCAAATTCTCCAAGCTTACGATTAAATTTCATATTTTGCATCACCAATGAAATCTGACAACAACTGAATCATAAATGTGATTTCTCTAAATGCTAATCATGACCAAAAATGCTGTTTTTTTGTTGTTTTTTTGCGTAAGAACATGTCTGAGAATGTTTCTCGAGGAGCTGCAGTGACGCTCAAGGTTTTTTTGAGTTCATGTGGCACTGCTCAGACCGATTGGCGTCCCACTTGAGACAGTGCCGACTCCACGGCACTGTGGCGCGTGGCATCAAAGTACTGCAAGAGTGATTCGAGAGCAGACGTCTGACTCATCCGGCGCAGCCAGAGATAGCTTGAGAGATATGAGGGTTCGTGGTTCTACCATTGGAAAAGTGTAATGGCTAACATAACTAATCACATTACAGGGATTGAATTACTTTCAGAGTTGTGCGACAGCCAATCACTGTTTGTGGATCCCATAGATATGAATGGGAAGTGCTGTAAACTGAACATGTTGGGCAATTGTCTGTGAATTCTCTTATAAAACTGGATTTTTTTTTCCGGTGTACACTCTATTAGATAAATTAAAAACTATTGTTTAAGAGCAAACATGTTGAAGATTAGCCGATGGGCTGACGATTCATTAAATGATAAGCTGTTTCCTCACAAATGCGTTTTACTCAGCATACTGAGGCCTCTCCTCCATTGACATCCATTTCATGAGTTCACGTTTACATATAAATAAATACAGCAAAAGTTATGCGCATTTTGCGAGCTGTCCAGGAGGAGGGCTCTGAGCTCGGAACCCGGAGTACTCCCCCTGGTTGTGGTAAAAATACATAGAACTAGAAGTGAGGAGATGGGGTAGAGGAGAGATGCTGAAGAACTTTCAACAAACAGAAGTAGGTCTGCTGTGTGAGTTGATTAACTTAATGCTCTCCAGTTAATTATCCGAACCTGCTCCTCCTTAACTTTGTTCATAAAACCTCATTAAAGAAAAATGTTATCTTGTCTCCTTCCCTGTGTATCGCAGCGTTAGGAGGCAATTTGTTTTTTTTTAAAGTGGCTTTGGCGCAGCTAGTCCAAGTTCTGATGACGACACAGCTGTTCCACAATTGGCCGGTTTCACTGATGACAATGACGTGTGTTTCGTGTATATTCTGACTCCCTCAATTTCACTAATGCTCACAAATCTGTTTTTAGAACATTAAAAAGCTCATTTCATGTAACCATAATGTCAAATTACTAAACAATATCCACTTTATGGGAATTTAAGTAGCTTATGTTGAAATTTAGTCTTGTACAGATGGCTCTGTATCAAGCAGTACATGAAAAGTTTTTCTGTTGCATCTTGAAAATGTCTGAAACGTCTGTGTATTTGACAAATCTTGCATCTAAACCGCTTTGTCTGTACACCAACAACTCGTGAGCATCCTTACAGGAAGCAGGCTCAATTTTCAGGCTTTGTATATCTAAAGGCTTTGATCATATTCAAGATAGCTAGCTTGCTAAGTATAGCACTGTGTAAAATGGTATTGTTTAGCAAACGTGAGTCATTCCATATTATTTAGTGGATTAATCTGCTTTTTTATGGTGGATCTGGGATTCAAATCTTGTTGCAAATCGGTTTTTGTTGTTGCTTACAGGGCCAGAGCGGATTAACTTGCTTATTGATTTCTGGGGTAATAGTCGTGCCAAACTGTAGTCCGTGTTTTTGCACATATGGTGATGGATTTTGGTTATGCGAATTGTGATGCTTGTGGAAAATTATTTAAATGATGGCTGGATTGCTGTTTTTTCCAAGTATGTTAGAATCACTGCAAGCAGAAATGATCTGTAGATTGTGCAAATAGTGCATTTTTATTCTTTAAAGTGTAACTATTACTGATTTTTTTTGTATTGTTACAGTGTTGGTAGTAAGCTATATGTAACAATGTTACCTGGACTGAGAAATTTGTGTTTATTTGTCATCAAAACTCCACCAGGTGATGCAAAATGCGTTTGACAGCCCAAGGGCTTTCGTGAAAGCTACAGAATACTTCCTGCATTTTTGTATCCCTGTCCACAGACACAGGGTGAACAGAACAGTTATTTTAAGCAGTGGTGTAATTTTGTTTTAAAAAATGAGTGGGACAGGAGTGTGCACAAAAAAATATCATGTTTAATGTGATAGTTTCATCCTTACATCTTTTACCATACAATAAATTTTTAGTCTCGAAATTATTTACATTACTGAATATGTAGATCTATTTGTGCCTTAATGGACTGAATGGACTGGTGGCATATTTTTTAAAAATTTTTTTCCATTGAAACCAAAGATGTTCATGATTGTATACCAAGAGCAGGGACAGGTTTGTATTGTGATTTCACAGGAACAAATAGAGTCTTCGCAACAGCCTTAAGCAATATATTGTGTGCTCCACTGTGTGAAGACTGCATGAGCGCTAAAAGAACGCTGTTGCCTTCTGTCACTGATAACAGCAGCTGCGAGCACTCAGCATGATTTCAAAAACAGCACATTCCAGATCGCTTCTTATTTAACACAAACAAATGAATTGCTAATAATCCACAGATGTTTGACAGGCAATGGTCAACACAACAGCAAACAACAGTAACACGGGAAAGGCAAACTTGAAGTAGATATTCCAGGCTGAAGTCAATAGGCAGGCAGATAAACAACAAGACGAAGAACCAGGCAGGATCGGATAACAGGCAAAAAACAAGACAGGGGTAATGCTCAGCAATGTTACAGGAAACAATACTTCGCAAAGTGGGTGAGTGTGAGTGGTGCTTTATAGTGGCGAGATAGGAATCAGGTGTGAAAGTAACGAGTACAGCTAGCAGGGTGATCAGTGACTGGGTGAGGGGCTTATGGGAAATGTAGTTTATGTGGTGTATGGAGTCCATGATGTAAGCGGGCGACCTCCGGTGGCAGGTGGATGGAACATGACGGAGTGGATTCATTACAAATGTGTTCATTACAATTAAACTTTCTTACGATGTTGCCTATTTTACAACAATAATTGACGGACGAATCTCAATGCCAATATGCCCATGTTAATTTGTGCTTCACGCGTTGATAGCCACATCTAAATACATTGTATTACACATAGGCCTGGTTTCACAGACAGGGCTTAGATTAAACCAGGATAAGGCCTTAGTTCAGTTAGGATTTTTAAGTAGCTTTAATAAACGTGCCTTAGAAAATAACATTAATGGTGTGCATCTTGAGACAAAATGATTAAAACATTTTTAGGCTGGGACTAGGCTTAAGCTTTGTCTGTGAAACCAAGGGTTCACGAGTTCACACTTACAAATAATCAGATAGAGTAATTAGTCCAAACGCATAGGTGAGTCGACTGTGTGTATAAATAGGTCTCCACTCATGCTGATTGGGTAGATAAGTTGATTGCTGACTGCTGGTTTGAGTGATGTGATGATTCGTCAGATCATTTGAATGTGTGCCACCCTAATTTTGTAAATAAAACATAATTTAGTGACATTTCATTTAATCCAATTGAATCTGATGGTTAATTAATTCATCTATAATCAGTACATCTATAGTTTATATATATATATACACTCACCTAAAGGATTATTAGGAACACCATACTAATACTGCCTTAATTCTACGTGGCATTGATTCAACAAGGTGCTGAAAGCCTTCTTTAGAAATGTTGGCCCATGTTGATAGGATAGCATCTTGCAGTTGATGGAGATTTGTGGGATGCATATCCAGGGCACGAAGCTCCCGTTCCACCACATCCCAAAGATACTCTATTGGGTTGAGATCTGGTGACTGTGGGGGCCATTTTAGTACAGTGAACTCACTGTCATGTTCAAGAAACCAATTTGAAATGATTCGAGCTTTGTGACATGGTGGATTATCCTGCTGGAAGTAGCCATCAGAGGATGGGTACATGGTGGTCATAAAGGGATGGACATGGTCAGAAACAATGCTCAGGTAGGCCGTGGCATTTAAACAATGCCCAATTGGCACTAAGGGGCCTAAAGTGTGCCAAGAAAACACCCCCCACACCATCACACCACCAACACCAGCCTGCACAATGATAACAAGGCATGATGGATCCATGTTCTCATTCTGTTTACGCCAAATTCTGGCTCTACCATCTGAATGTCTCAACAGAAATCAAGACTCATCAGACCAGGCAACATTTTTCCAGTCTTCAAATGTCCAATTTTGGTGAGCTTGTGCAAATTGTAGCCTCTTTTTCCTATTTGTAGTGGAGATGAGTGGTACCCGGTGGGTTCTTCTGCTGTTGTAGCCCATCCGCCTCAAGGTTGTGCGTGTTGTGGCTTCACAAATGCTTCGCTGCATAAATCGGTTGTAACGAGTGGTTATTTCAGTCAAAGTTGCTCTTCTATCAGCTTGAATCAGTCGGCCCATTCTCCTCTGACCTCTAGCATCAACAAGGCGTTTTCGCCCCCAGGACTGCTGCATACTGGATGTTTTTCCCTTTTCACATCATTCTTTGTAAACCCTAGAGATGGTTGTGCATGAAAATCCCAGTAACTGAGCAGATTGTGAAATACTCAGACTGGCCCATCTGGCACCAACAACCATGCCACGCTCAAAATTGCTTAAATCACCTTTCTTTCCAATTCTGACATTCAGTTTGGAGTTCAGGAGATTGTCTTGACCAGGACCACACCCCTAAATGCATTGAAGCAACTGCCATGTGATTGGTTGATTAGATAATAGCATTAATGAGAAATTGAACAGGTGTTCCTAATAATCCTTTAGGTGAGTGTATATATATATATATATATATACAGTATATAGTATACAGTAGAGAGAAAGAGAGAGAGTCTGAAAATATGAAACCATCAATGACAGTGTAATCATTAGATTACCTTTTTTCTCTCTTTACTGCTAACACACACGCTATAACTGATTCAGTATTCAGTTGGCACAATTTCCCAAACCATTCATTAAGTTCTTAAAACAGACACTTCTCAAAACGTTTAGCACATTTCTGTCTTGACAACTCTCTGAGAGATTGGTATGCTAATAGATATCGGCAATGGTAATGTATATGGCAATGTTAATGTATTTGGTCTGGGAATAGATCTGCTGCAGAACAACTACCAAGGCTTGTGGGTGGAGTTGTTGGGACTGGTGCGGATGCCATGGCTGAATCCATGACAGTTACCAGTTCATCTTTACACTGCAGAGGTGGAACAGAAGTTGCATCTGAATTGGTACAATTACAAATGCATAAATAATGTTGAGATTAATGTTTTAAACATGAGATTTTGTTTATTGAACATTTGTAAAAATTCTATATCTGCAATTGTACTCATATTTGTGAAAACAGCTCTCTTTCTCTCAGCTCTCAAATAATATGTTATAATATAAATATCAAGATTTTGTATTAATTTTGGTGACATTTTTGACACAATCCCTTGTTGATTTCAGACCCGGCACAACAGTAACAAAATAAATGAAATTAGAAATTAGTTATTGATTGCATTTGAAGCAGGAAGTTTTATATCCAAACAAATTAATCATGTTAACAAAAAATCAGACAGCAATATCTCTGCAGTTGTCGTCTTGACCGGTCTTGAAATTAAATAAAATCTTGAGTATTACAATACTAGTGGTGGGTGATGGGTGTGGCATCTAGCACTGGGTCAGCAGATAAGGATCCAGGACATCCTCTTGTGGCACTCTCCCAGATGATCAGGTATTCAATAAGGCCCACAACAGACTCTACTGGAGAAGGAGGCATGTCAGCTGCTGATGATCACTGATGATTGTGGCAGTATGACCTCAGGTAGCGTCCAATCTCTTGAATCTTGTGCTCAGTTTGCCCATTTGATTGCGGATGGTACCCAGAGGATAAACTCACTGAGACGCCTAGGAGTTGAAAGAATGCTTTCCACACTCTGGGAGATGAACTGTGGAGATGAGTGAATTGAGTCCTCAGGACCTCCCGGCAGAGCTGGTTCAACCTGTGAATCTGTCATTTTCACAGTACAAACAGAGATGGTTTCTGAGGCGTCGTTGGCACAGTTTATATTAGAGCTGTGCATTAAAGTGACAGCAGTGTAATAGTACCTTTGAATAACTTTAGTAGCGTTAATAAGATGTTACATGTTCTGGTGAGGAGATAAACAGAGCAGGAGCTAAGCTAATATGGCAGATTCCGTCAGCAGTCATGGTCGGGGCCTCCAATGTGATGTCACATTTGAGTACATTCTTGAACGGCTCATTTTGAGACAGATTTATGGTAAAAATATCAGAATCAAGTTAAGTCACCTTTATTTATATAGCGTTTTTTTCATTGCAAATTGTGTCAAAGCAGCTTTACATTAATAATTAGCAAATCATTTTTGGCTACACAGCAGCTCTTAAAGAAAATGGTGTCATTGTCCAGCTTAAATAAATTTAGTAATGATTCATTCAGTTGTAAAAATCAATAGTTATTAATTTAGTTAATATATCTGTATATCAGCACTGGAGAAAACCATTACGTAATCGTCCAGCTCAGTTCAGTTCACATACAATGGTGTTAGTGCAGGCAGATTAAAAACACCGTTGCATATCAAGCAAGTGTCCCCAACTAAGCAAGCCAAAGGCACCAGCGGTAAGGAACCAAAACTCCAACAGATGAGATCAGGTAACCAACAGGTAACAAAAATGGAAGAAAAAAACCTTGGGAGAAACCAGGCTCAGTCGGGGGTGGGGGGTGGGGGGTTCTCCTCAGGCAGAGTTACAGGTCATAAGTTCGATTTGGGATCGCAACAGTCAAAATATTTAATCCAGTTCCATCTAGTTTAAGATCTTTTTCATCAGGCCAGTATGGGACGGTTTGTAGGGGATGTGTGCCACTGGCTGTCGTGTTGGTAAGGCCCTCACAAGGGATGATCTAGTTGCACAGTCTCTGCCGACACTTCAGGGCTGCATTGTGGTCGTGTCTTGGCACAGGTCCTACATCTGACCCTGATACGGCCCAGATCCGCCAATTTACGGTAAACCTCAGGATAAGCAGAGACACTAAAATTAGCGTAGACACCATTCTTCTTCTGATGTACCGAGTACATCTGGTGTTATAGGAAGTGTTCCCGGTTCCGGCTGACCTGATCTATGCAGCGTAACAATCCTTTAATGGATATGAAGATATAAAATGATAATGTGTTATGTGTATACAGTTGTGTTCAAAATTATTCAACCCCCCAATGCTGTAAATGGTTTTAGAGAATTTAGAGTACATTTGTAATTGAATTCAGAATGAAATCCTACAAGGACTTCTTAAAGAAGCATATGCAACTAAAATGACATCAATTGGTTTTGTAATACAGTAGTAAATGTTTCTTTTGTGAATTCTTCATTGACACAATTATTCAACCCCTTAAAGACTACCACTCTGAAGAACAGAGGTCCATTGAAGTGTTTTCAAACAGGTATTGAAAGCACCTGTGGATGTCAGGGAGCAGCAATAAAGCCTAATAAGCACCAATTAGGCAGCTTTAAAATGACTGTGATACTCAGCTCCTTCTAGACATTTACTGGTGTGGTTACAAACATGGTGAAGTCAAGAGAATGGTCCAGGAAGACAAGAGAAGAGGTGATTACTCTTCACAGGAAGGGCAATGGCTATAAGAAGATTGCAAAGATGTTAAACATACCAAGAGACACCATAGGAAGCATCATTCGCAAATTCAAGGCAAAGGGCACTGTTGAAACGCTACCTGGTCGTGGCAGAAAGAAGATGCTGACTTCGACTGCTGTGCGCTACCTGAAGCGTAGAGTGGAGAAAAGTCCCCGTGTGACTGCTGAGGAACTGAGAAAAGATTTGTCAGATGTAGGTACTGAAGTTTCTGCTCAGACAATACGGCGCACCCTGCGTAATGAAGGCCTCCATGCCAGAACTCCCAGGCGCACCCCCTTGCTGTCTCCAAAGAATAAGAAGAGTCGACTGCAGTATGCCAAAAGTCATGTGGACAAACCACAGAAGTTTTGGGATAGTGTTCTGTGGATTGATGAAACAAAATTAGAACTGTTTGGGCCCATGGATCAACGCTATGTTTGGAGGAGGAAGAACAAGGCCTATGAAGAAAAGAACACCTTGCCTACTGTGAAGCATGGCGGGGGTCAATCATGCTTTGGGGCTGTTTTGCTTCTGCAGGTACTGGGAAGCTTCAGCGTGTGCAAGGTACCATGAATTCTCTTCAGTACCAGGAGATATTGGAGGACAATGTGATGCAGTCCGTCACAAACCTGAGGCTTGGGAGACGTTGGACCTTTCAACAGGACAATGATCCCAAGCATACCTCCAAGTCCACTAGAGCATGGTTACAGATTAAAGGCTGGAACATTTTGAAATGGCCATCGCAGTCACCAGACTTAAATCCGATTGAGAACCTCTGGTGGGACTTAAAGAAAGCAGTTGCAGTGCGCAAGCCTAAGAATGTGACTGAACTGGAGGCTTTTGCCCATGATGAATGGGCGAAGATACCCGTAGCTCGCTGCAAGACACTTGTGTCAAGCTATGCTTCACGTTTAAAAGCTGTTATAACTGTAAAAGGATGTTGTACTAAGTATTAAGATTGAATGTCACTTGGGGGTTGAATAAAACTGATAATGATGTGAGCAGAGAAAAGACATTTGTGGTTATTTCATTATAAATGTTATGTTATATTTGTCTGACCTACACGTGCCTCTTTGATTTAATTGTAAGCAGGATGACTGAATGATCAAAATCAATGTCAAACCGGCCAAAACAATCAATTTCAGTGGGGGTTGAATAATTTTGAACACAACTGTACCAGGTTAAACAGATGCATTTTTAGTCTAGATTTAAACTGACAGAGTGCATCTGCTTCCCGAACAATGCTAGATCAAATCAAACAGAGTGGATGGATTACTAGCACAATAGGATGGTTGTGTACACCATAAATATGTTCAAAAACAATAGAAAAGTGAATTTTGTATAAAAGGTCCCCTTTATCTCAAGGCGAAGTGTTTCAATTTATATGATCAAGTGTTTTTGGCTGATGGCTTTAAAAATTTAACATTAATCATGACAGTTACCAGGAGAAGTTGCTGACAGTACACAATGAATGCTTGTTAAAATGCAAGGAGCAACTAAAATACATTAAACTTCTAATCATGTCTTCTAAATGATGTTCCAATTACGTTGCTCCAAATGAGTCCCTCTAGGTATGAATCGTTTAAAAAACTAAGAATCATTTCTACATTTAAAGTATTTGTGAAACATCCCTCTGTGACTTCTACTTTTCACTTTAATTCACTCTTCAATAATTCTGGTGTCCTCAAATAATCTGAGGCTTTTTGCAGTCTTGATTTAAAAAACGAAATGCTGCCTTACCATATCATTTCATCTTGTTTTAGGAGAAAAATTGAGCACCTTGTGAGAAAGTGGGAATGCATCTCCATATTGCATCTGAGGTCATGCAGGGACAAAAAAGCTAATGAGTGTTTTTTGAGTTTGAAATCCACTGCATTTGATGTTATGTGCTCTTCTGTCTCTGGTGTGAGAATTAAGTTCTGTATTATGCGTAACATTTTGGGTTCAGAAGAGCTTTAGCGCTCATGCCAGCCGGCAATTAAAGCATACAGTATGTGAACATTTCGGTGAGAATGATGGACCATGAATTTCCTTATTTTAAAATGAATGCCAACTAGATTTTGAACATTAACTTTTTTAACTTGCTTAAACATCTTTTATACTGTATTCATTTTCTGTTATGTTGCAAATAAATTTTTCACTTTTGACAGTTCAGTATCTAAATGCTCTTCTATTTGTGTTTGGCCAAAGGCATGGACATTCAACTGGTACTTAGTTAAAAAGATCTAAAAAGATCTTTAGTAGAACACATTTAATACCCACAAACATTATGTTGGTGTTTCATAGCTAATAAAACTGAATTGTTGAATGTCAAATTAGGGAGCTAAATGTGGATTGCACAGAATGAATAATTTGGTTTGGAAGAGTTGGTTGATAATGTTTGAATTTACATTGAAATTTTACTTGAAATCGTTACCAGGTGTAAATACTCTCCAAAATGCATTTTAGACAATGGTTTGAAATGCATGCGAAACGCAATTTTAAATCAGGTACAAGTATTTTGCAGTCCTAGATTATGATTACAGAGCATATTAAGAGTGAACTCTGCCATCCTCTCATCCCATCTGGATAGAAATATCTGCGATTGTAGTATTATTATTTTTTCCACAACTCTTCCCCTAAATTATTTTTATAACTTTGTCAAATGCATTAACTAAGGCTAAATTTCTCATCACACTGCCTGGTGAAGCTCCATTACATAGATTTAGACCTCTTTGGCAACATTATGGTAAAATAACAGCTGGTGGTTCAAGTACTGCTGGCAACAAATCCAACAAAGAGAATTAAATCAAACGAGAGCATCCACTTCAGACAATTGTCAATTAAAACAACTAAATGAAGACAACACAAATCAGTGCATTAAATCTGAACTAATGTTGGTGGTATCCATCCATCCGTTTTGACAAGCTTTGTTGTTCTTTAAAATGAACTTTAAAATGAAATTTATTATATGAATTACTCTAAATTTCAACTCTACTTATATTCAAATCAGATTTTCAGTACCGCATCAAGTTTGGTACCTCAATTTAAATGGTTTTCTCAAATCAATTGAGAATGGCACACAACAATATTTTGGCACATTTATATATTGCTTCCAAAAAATTTAACTTCAATATTTTGGCTAAAGTTGCAAGTCTTTCGAAAAGTGATAATAAAAGCCAGAATGAATGCTGGGACAGTGACATCTTGTTGTGACATTGTCAAATCAGCACAAATGAGCTTATTAGCAGGTAATCTACAGCTTTTTTGTCAGCCTTATTTGCCATTTGTGCAGTGATTAAAAGTCATCTTGGCTTCCATGCATAGAATAAAAAAAGTACTACTTTTTACTAAGTAAACTGATTAAACAATCAGACAAGCTTATCATTTTAGTTGTTCCATTCCTTTAGAATAAATATTTGATGAGCTCAGTCTCCCTTGTATCACCAGCAGTCACATAAAGGAGGACCAACACAGACAGAACACTGCCTCAGGAAACATCTCAACAGCTCATTCTTCAAGCAGGTACCCACATGCTGTGAAATTTCTCAGTTCGTCAGGTAAATCCGCAGCCAATTAGGAACCGTGCCAGCACGGACTGCATAATACTGCGCACAGTCAAAGAGGATTTCGTGATCAACTGAATCTGGAGCCGCACTAAGCTGCACATCTGCTTTTAAAGCAGCAACTGGAGATTTGTTCTTCTTTCATGTATTGATTTTCGATTTAGTGGACTTCACAGCAGTAAATAAACACATAGTTTGCATTACAAAAAAGGACATTTTTCGGAGTCACTCTGGTTTTCGTTCATCATTAGTCTTGTGTAATGTCATTTATCTGCAGAAAAGCAGGCCGGAGAGCTGTAGCAGTCCATCAAATGCATGAACCCGTTGAAGACATGTGGCGCTAGCGTGCTGATTTTTCACTCAATGTGGAAATGCTGCCAAAGAAAATCGTTACTTCCAATTGGGAGACATAATTGTAAATTTATTTCACGTAAACTGTCATCAGTGCTTAGCTGACAAAAAATGGCAGTTTGTTGTTGTGTGTGTGTACTGGCAGGAGAGCGACTGACAGAGAGAGATGTAATACTTGTTTGGATGATGTGTCTTTATCAGTCTAGTGTCTTGGCAGATGGCTTACTGAACCCTAGTGACACCGTGTGTGTGTGTGTGTGTGTGTGTGAAAGAGAGACACAAATGCCAGCTGGAGCTGCAGTCTCAGACAGTTGAATGATTGACCTCTTTGACTTCAGCTATCTCTCTCTCTCTCTCTCTCTCTCTCTCTAACTCATAAATTCTGTCTTCCAGTTAAAAATAATGATGCCTGGTTTCCTTCCAGAGTCAAAAGTTAAAGATCCTGCTGGAACGTGACAGAATGAAAGCAAAGTGTTTTCTTTGGGATGTCGATGTTAAGAAATAGCTCAGCCAAAACTGAAAAGTCTGTCAATATTTATTTACCCTCACATCATTCCAAATGACTTTCTTTCTTCTGAGGGGCATAAGAGGTGAATGTTTGGGAAATATTAAGGTCACTCTTTCCATACAAAAAAGAAAATGGAAGTGAAAAGGTCTTTTAAGCTCCAATACGACATAAAACACACCATAAAAGTTTCATAAAAGCAGTCAATATGACTTCTGTGCTTTATTCCCAATCTTCAATACTTCTGTTTCAAGTCACTAGCTTTGTATAAGGAACAAACAGGCATTAAGATCCAAGTTTGGTGCATTTTCACTGGATAAGCTTTACATGAGGAATAGACTTTAGCACATAGCTCATGAGACTTTTTGCTGCTTTTTTGTCATTTTTGGAGCTTAAAAGACTATTTCACTTTCTTTATATCATCACTGTCAGCGGAAACCTCGTATTTCTAAAACCGTTACTTTTCAGGAAATGAAAAAACAATGTATTTTTTTAAATAATTAAACTCTGCACAAATAAAGTTGATATTGTGGCTTTATATGCGGTCAGACATTTGACCAAAATCAAGCTTAAATTGAGTTTTTTGACCACTGAATTTTGGGCATATTTTTGTCTGTCATTACAATGGCTGCATCTGAGTATGTGCGTCACATAAGCTTTCATCAACTTACAGCTTATTGTAAAGTTTACTGTGGACATTTGGCCAAATTTTCATGTTATTAAAGACGAAATGCTATGGCCAGGCTATTTAAGAAAATACTGGCTGTGACTTGACAACAAATGTTATACTGTCTGGCTGATAGTTTGAGGAATAAACGGAGATACAAGGTTTGGTCACAAGCTCTTTTTAATGATTTTCATTGGTTAAACATATATATGAAGAGGTGCACATATGAGAGCACAACCCAACAGGACGATATGGACAAGAACAGTGATGAATTCACTTTATTTGTTCAACAGAAGTGAAAAGCCTTATGTGTTTGGAACAACATGAAGACTGAATTTTCATTTTTTGGGTGTGCTATTGCACCATCATGCTCTCGGGTGATGGACAGTAGTAAAGGGATGAGACAGACCTTGTCAAAAACCTCCAATGAAAAAAAAGGACTGGTGGTCTGCAGTGACAGATGTGTGTATGGTGTAATAACTAGACACAAGGCACAGCTGGGAATGGTGCTTGTGTGTGGGGGTCTTAATCTACTGTCATGTGTGCTAGAAAATTCATTTTTATCATTTCAAAAAAATCTGATTTTCTTTAAACTAAAAGCACCAAAGCCATACAATACATTGGTAACAGATATTTCTGGTAGTTCAATTACACTATGTTTTATAGTTAAAATAACTTTTCTATTTGAACATATTTTAAAATTTAATTTATTCCTGTGATCAAAGCTGTATTTTCAGTATCATTACTCCAGTCTTCAGTGTCACATGATCCTTCAATCGTTTTAATATAATGATATAATGCTCAACAAACATTTCTTATCAATGTTGAAAATTGCTGATATTTTTGTGGAAATCGTAATATTTTCTTTTTCTTTGATGAATAGAAAGTTCAAAAGAACAACATTTGTTTGAAATGGAAATCTTTATAAATGAACATTATACCATTAGAACATTATAAATGTCTTTACTTGCTGAAAAAAACAAACTATTGACACACACAGTACACAAATAGCACTCTTTAATGAGAATGACTGGCGTATTTTGCAATGTATCTTTATTTTTGTGTGATTGGATATTGATTCCATTGTTACATATACTAAATTGAGGGTGTGGATGAGGTCTCTTACTTTTATCGCGCTCTCAGAGTTTATGAACAAGTTTACTGGAAGAGAGATCAATTTTATGTGCATGCAAAAGGAAACATGGCTCCGTGTTTAAAAGACGAAATCGAGAAGTCGATGAAAAAGGTCTTTTACATATTCACCGCTAAGCAATATTGCATTTGCGACAGGATTTTTTTGCAAGCTATCCATGTGCCATTTTAATCATGAGAAGGCTTAGACCTCTTTGAGAGAAAATGTTTTAACATTTTATTGCATGAAGTGATCAATAAAGCACCTTGAGGTCTTTTCTCTCTTAAATCATTCTCTTCTGCTCTTTTCTGCCTCCCTTCAAGAAATATTTATACTTCAAGCCGTTTATCTTCCCCTCTGTCACTGCACTAGAAATATATGACTTTTATGGCTGTATATGGTGCATTTTTGGATATCAAAAATTTGGGTCTCTATGCAAAATATTTGTTTTCCACAGACAAAAGAGAGTCGTGCAGATTTGGAAGGACATGAGGGTGAGCAAATGATGACAGATGTTCATTCTGAGTGTATTCCCTTTAGTTTTAGCAATAAAAAGAAAAAAGAATACAATTTTGTGTCAATGTAGCATATAACTAACAAGCATAAACATGAAAAGCTAAGTATAGTCAGCTGTGAATACACACATTTTGGCTGGTGTGCAGATATTACACACCTATGTACTAATAAGCGCACTCAAACATGTGTGAAAACACTTGACGGAGCTAAACTGTTGAGCCATTCTCCCCATTTAAGTCACTTAAGCTAAGCAGCCAGTTGCACAACCCAATCGATTGTCTCATTCTTTGGTTCTCACGCACTCATTCAGAGTTTGACATCAGCAGGTCAGCGTGTGGGCCGCAGCTTTGACGTCATTCGTTGCGGAGAGCAAGGGGCCATTGGTGCTGAGAACTCGTCAAGTGTCCTCATTAGCAAACACACCTCTAATGAGTCATTCGCTCTGGAAAAATGAGCGTATGTGGGTAATGTGCGCATCTAAATTGGAACTTCCCATTGACTTAGTTTTTAATTGAAGCTAATTACTGGTGCTAATGCAAGCGTCGCTATTATTACTCATACAGGGTAGGGATTTGTTCAAAACTACTGAATCTTAAAGGAACAGTCCTTCACTCGACAACAAATGCTAGACTGAGACAGTCTTCTCTGCTCTTTAAATGCCTAAACATTAGTCTTTATATATAGTGTTTCCTGAGTAAAGATTATTCAAACAACCAGTGCTTTATGTACCCTAGCATTGAAAACGCATACGGTCCAAAATGTGCGCGACACTTGAGTTGCTAGGTTTAATCACAAGCTCTTTTTAAACTTTTCATGTGCAAAATCCACAGACAGACGTAAAGGGTGACCATTAGTAAAGATTAATGAAAAAATGTTGAGACGATGTTATATATTAAATTTAAATCCATTGATTTCCACATTGGTTTGTCACTCTCACATGACCAAAACATGCACAAAAACTGCCGTTACTGGACATCTGACTGCTTTTCGACTTTTGCTCACGCAGTTTCTTGTTTGAAGAGTTCCAGAAATAGCTGTGTTGTGCTTTGCGTTATTTGCCTTGGTGAGCCGGTCACTGCTGTTTCATTTTCTGTTGCGGGATTCAGCGGAGAGTCATTGTAGGAACAAAACAACAAACAACACTCATCTACAATCGTCCTTATCTCCCAGGAGTCCTCAGTGCTGTGCTGGTAGGACCCATCAATGAAAGTCCACATTCATATCTGTACTTCCCCGCATGTATAACACACATCAAAATGAAATATCCAACAAACTAAGTATGCTATGCGTGTTCTCCACTGTGTTCTCTTTCATACATCACCTGCAAAGTCTAAAGTCGTATCAGCTTGTTCCAGATCGGATTATTTAGTGTTAGATGCTCTACTGCAGAGTCTCCTAAAATATTCACGGAGCCAGCTTGTGCTTAGCAAGTCAGTTGGTACTTAATGGCAATTTCACATAATGGAGTACATTTTGAAACATTAATGACTGAACACAGACACTAGCTAATTTAGCTGTTTATCAAGTGGGTGCAATTTGTAGCATCATTGTCTTACTGAGGAAATCCTCTCAACACATTTCAGAGATTCATGTGTTTTTCAAGTTAACATTGTGAGGTGACAAATGGTAGCTGATTGCAGACAAAGAGGTTTACTGGAAAGAGTCTGTTTCTATCATGATTACATTCCTCATTTTAAGCCCAGAGTTTTCTTAGTTCTTTGTCAAGTATTGTTTTAAGTTATGTTGGTTTTAATATGTGGTTGTGTTTTTTCTTTATTACTCCTGAGATCTACTTTATGTTCCTGTTAGTTTTAAATATTATTACTGTTTTGTTTGATTCTCCTTTGTCGAGTGCTTCATTACAGCCACAGCGTTACAGAATACTGGACCCTAAAAATGAAAGTAAATTAAAAAGAAAACTATGGACTTACCTGGCGTCCAGCTGCTTTGCCTGGAGCAGGACCAGCAAAGCCTCGAGGTCCACACCCACAGACTTGTAGAAGTGGCGAACCTGACAGAAATGAAAGCTCTAACGCACGTTCTGCCAGGAAGACTCAAATGTTACATCACTATGAGTTTAGATCTAGCCAATCATTATCTAACACTTGTAGTATATAAGATCGGTACTAACACATGTCTGAGTTTGCAAATGTTGACGTCAACCTTTACCTCCATCCACCCCACCACCACCAGGATGGTCTCTGTCCATACCTCCCGGGGGTCGGCTATGCACCTACCTTCATCTTTAGGCAGGAAATGCAGAGTCCGCAACCCTCAGGATCTAAGCTACGGACGGGGCCTGTGCCAAAGAACTTTATCTTACTATATTTGCTTGCTGATTGTTAATTAATATCATTGTTACGTTATCTTACTTCCCCGAGTCTTTCTGGTAGAACTTCCTGACCGCTCAATGTGTGCATGCTACTATGCCATCTTGAACTGGCATACAAAGGCTTGCCTTCCCGGTGTCTGTGCTGGGGGAACTTTTGTGGAGTTTGTGAAGTGGGTGCTGGTCCCGTGCACCATTTGCCCTGCTGAAGAGGCCATCACCAGCCCTGCTTCAGAGCCCAGCCAGCCACTGCCCACACACTGTATGGATGAACACCCGAGCCCAGTACAAACAGTGAGCTTGACCCTGCTGCGATGCACTCTCCAGTTAAGAGAACTGAGCAAAGCAGCTTGTGGAATTCGAGGGTATGGAATGAAGCTCCACCCACACTTCCCTCACTGAGGGTAGGCAGCAGCTGACCTCTGCATTAGTGTGAGATGATTTGGAAGAAGATCATTTCCTGTTCCTCCCATCCCCACTGGTCCCATCCACCATACGTGTCCTGTGCCCCCGCTTGTCCCGTCCAGCATGAAATCTCCTTCACACCTGCTGGTCTCATCCATCATGAAGTCTCCTGTGTCTCTAGAGTTCCCACCCAGCCTCCCTCTCTCTCCTCCTTTTCCAACATCAGCCAGTCCATCAGCCCCGCCTCCGCTGGTTTCCTTCAGCCCCTGGACTTCTCCTCCAATCGAGTTGTCAGGATCTGTCTTGTGTCTTCTGGTCTCTAGCTCTACCCAGCTAAGTAGATCCCCTGGCTCAGTCTCCAGACCTGTCACTTCACCTTGGCCCATCAACCTATTCCGCCTTTGCTCCTCTATTCCTCGGCTTTACCAGGCTTCCTCGTCTCTCCGGCTCCACCTTGGTCAGATGTCGCTCTTCCTGTGCCTCGGACTTCCGAGCCATCTGATGCTTTCCATCTCTCCACCCCTTTGGCTACTTATATAAATTATTAGAAGATACTAGGGTGTTCTTAGTGGTTACTAGGGTGTTGTAGTTGGTTACCTAGTGGTTGCTTTTCATTTAGTTTTTATTTTTGGAAAACCCACAAGAATGAAGGACAGACCCTTGACATCTAGAGCAATGATGAAAATGTGTGCACAGTATCTGGGGAGCTTACTGACGTCTGGGCGTCTCAAGGGGTGTGCAGATGTTTGTAAGAACCTCACGACAGGATCGGCAGCGATGGGTGACTGCAGAAGCCTGGGTGTCCTTTTAGATAAAAGCTAATTACACAAAGCGCATGCAGGAGGTCGTAACAGAGAGATGAGAGAGGACGTCCAGCTTTAATATCACTGTGCGCGCGTGTGTGTATGAGGAGCTGTCAATGCTTCCAGTGATGGATTTATTGTGTATGCTAATCTGCCGTACTTCATTAGAAGCTTTGAAATATAATTAAGCAAATTAATTAAAACAGTCCACTTCAAAGTCATACACAAACACAGATGCACACGTCTGTTGGAGTAATTACCGTCTTCCACGACATTAATATCAATATATTTCAGACGACTGGAACCTTTTGAACTAAATATTAAACATATTCAATTAAGTACGAAATGCAGGAACTACAGGATGGAGGGACATAAACACAGACAACTAACTCGGAACAGATTATTCGCATGCACACACACACACACACAAACACAGCAGGAGTTTGATCATAGCAGACGGTCCCTGTTGCAGACACAATTATTCTCTGATTATTGTGGTGCAAAGCCTTTGAAAAGTTATTAGCACTTTCCCTTGTCCTTCGTATAATGTAATTTGGATCATATTAATTCAAAAAAGCACTTAATCATCATTTATTTCAGACATACAGATGATGTCCTCTACATCTCTTGACTGTTCTTGCGATTAAAAACTTTCTCTCTCTTTCTCTCTCTCTCTCTATCAGGTTTAATGAGATTTATTGGCATGACGAATAATTGTACATTTGTATTGCTAAGCATTGGTGAACTGAAAATAATGGCCAAGAGTTTGAGCTCGGTTTGCTCATGTGTAACTTGTTGGTAAAATGAGTTTGGTGTTGTGGGTGTTTGCCATAATGTTGCTCTGTGGTGTTCTGAGTGGTTAACACGTTGCTATGTGGTTGCCAAGTCAAAAGAGTCCATTCCCAACTCAAGGGCTTTTCACACTGTGCTTAACCCTGGATCGTCATCATTCTAAACCCTGCTTTCTAACCCCAGGAAAGGAAAGTTTCACAGTTTAAAAAGCATAATTTAGAATCGAGGTGCTTTTGTGGTGCTAACCCTGTGTTATGGAGCTAAACTTGTTCAACGTGAAATGATGCACTGTTAGAATGTTTCAGCAGATGCTTAGCAACAGACAAGAAATCATGTGCCTCATATTCACGTGCTTTGAACAGTCATGGAAACAATATATCAACACACTTTTAGCATTTGAGGTGAAACCTGGAGAAACATGTCAAATAGTGAAAAGACTATTTCACTCTAACCTTTATAGTCTGAAGACTCCATTCAGGATAATCTTGATAGTAGCCTACAGAGTGCATTGCAATTTGGGCTGCAACAACCAATCGATAAAATCGATAATGAAAATAATCGACAACGAATATCATTATCGATTAGTCGTATCTACCCACTGTGCACGGAAAACTTCTGCCTGTCCTGTCAAAATACAGAACTGAATAACGTATTTCTATGGACAAAACACATCTTTAAGTAGTGGAGGAAACCGAGCTAGCTACTGCGGGAAAGGTACGTGATCCAAGCTGCTGAAAACATGAGAATTCATTGTTTTAAGCTTCAAGCTAATGCATTAGCATAATGTTTAACTTGTCAGGCGCTTTGACATATGTGTGATAGGTTTCCACAGAGCAAAACTTTCATTTTGCAGTTATATCCTCTTCTGTATGTGTTACAAATTCACTCGAGTACTACCATTTTGCATGAAGGCTGGTCCTGACAGTCTGCGTTAAACTTCAAGCTTTACTGAATGAGTGCCGGCGTGCGTCAAACAGACTCAATGTATTAGGGGAGAATTAATATTCAGCGAAAAAATATTCATTTTGATGAAATATCTGATTGTGGATGCTAAATGTAGGTTTAAAAGTCAACATGTAGGCTAAATCAAGTATTTTATGAAAGTGGCTACTGTAAAGTGATAGCAGTTTGTAATTGACTATAAATATAAGAGGTTTCTTACATTTACAGGATAAAGAAATTAGTGGATGTGTGTGCAAGTGTGTTACATTCCTCTGATCTGTTAACACTGAGTTTGTGTTTTTTTTAATTATTATTATTATCTTCATTTTTACTGTAGGGATTTAAACTGCCCAAAAGGGCATATTTCTGCTTTATAGCTCTTTTGCATGTTGCATAGATGTAGCTATATATTCACTATATATGTTTTCATAGTATTCAGTTGGTATTGAACCTTTGTTTGAAGGACAGAATTGGGCAGGAAATGGAATAGTGTGTTTTGTCAATAAATTAAAGTTTTTTTTTGTCCGATTAATTGAAGAAGAAATAATCAGCCAACTAATCGACTATCAAAATAATCCTATAACACATTGTGTACAAATAAGGCCGTCAACCCGGGTTAGTAGCATCCAGTCAGTGTGAAACATCAGTTTATGAATACCCAGGATTAATTGTTAACCTCAGAAAATTATGAGCAGTGTGTCGTTACCCTGTAAAGCATGTCTCTGGCTGTGCGAGTCCCTGGTGCACCTGGACACTGGCATATTACAGCATTCAAACAGATGGAGCTGTTTAAATCATCGCTTGTGCTAACCAATTAGAGAGTGTTTGCTAACGTCATAGACTGCAAAAGGTATTTGGAGGTTAATAAGCTATAAAAACACAAAACAACAGATCTGAGGTTTTTTGTGCCCGCTTTGGTTTCCTACTGTCACTAATTGCTGTCTCCTAGGGATAGAAATGAAAAGAAAATAGGAAAATATGGTGTACACATGTAAACTAATGTTTCCAAAAGGATTTTGGAGGCTGATTGCATTGGAAACACATAATGTGTATATATAGCTTACACCACTAACAAGTCTCTTATGCCCACCAAGGCATTTATTTGATTAAAAAATACTGTGAAATCAATAATATTGTAATATTACCATTTAAATTGTTTTCTACAATATATAACTGTTTTTTTTTTACAATATATTCACTGTTTAAAATAACTGAATATATTTAAAAATGATCAAAGCTGAATTTTCAGTATCATTACACAGTCTTCAGTGTCACATGATCCCAGAATGATTATAAATCATTCTAATATGATGATTTTCTGCCCAAGAATCATTTATTATTATTATTATCAATGTTGAAAACAGTTGTGCTACTTAATATTTTTGTGGAAATGGTGATACTTTTTCAGGATTCTTTGAGACAGTTCAAAATAACAGCATTTACATGTATTTGAATTAGATTTTTAGTAACAATGTTTAGGCCTATCTAAAAATAATGTCTTTACTGTCACTTTTGATCATTTTACTGCATCTTAGCTGAATAAAAGTATTAAATCTTTCCCCCAAAAAAGGTTTACTACCATTGGAAGTGCATAACAGTGAATTAATTTCTGTGTCAATCAACAGCATGCCATAGAAATAACACAGAACTTTTTTATTAAACATGGAACATTCCTTTAGAAATGTTTCAAAAAGTTTTTTTTAATTTTAATTTTTTTTTTTAATAATATTATGTAGTGATACACCCAGCATGACTTACTGGTTCTATGCTACCAAATAAAACCAAGAAACGCTGAAGAATGTAGAATATTGGTAGAACGAACTTGTTGGTAAAGAATTTTAGTACACCTATAATAACTCAAGAAGCCTAATCAGAGAAAAATGGATCTTAATAAGAAAAGTGTTCTTTGTTAAAACCTTTCCCCCACACACACCTTCCTTCTTGTAACTATGAATAACCCAGTGAATCTCTTTACTACATTATTAATCTGTGTGCTACCTAATGTCTTCCTGTGCTGTGGTGATGCTTTTATGTCTACTACTGACATCAATAAATTACTCGTACAGACACTTAGAATCCCACAGAAATAACAATACAAACTTCCATCAACGACACTGCTTTAAACTTGCTCAATATTCCACTCTTATTCTCATACTGATACAAATCTTTCACGCCAGCGGTCAGCTGATGAATTCTATATGTTCTGCTCTATAGCCTATTAGGCCCTGGTGTGCAGACGGACCCCGCGAAAAAAAATAGTATCCATAAAAAAGATCAAGTCATAACATCTTCCACTAGGATACTTCTCATCTAATCATAACTGACAGCAAGCAGACGCACCAAAACTCGATCCGACTCTGCTGGTATTGGGTCTAACCTAAATTTCCACTTGATTTCACTTAAATTAGCCTCAACATTTAACACAAAAACCACAATATTGGACATCAAAAACCAAAACAAAACAACACAAAACACATGGGCCTTGTGTCACTGATTTGTCATGTGGTGATTTTTCAGAGTGTGCCTTTACTTTACCACAGTAAATTAGACCATTTATTCATGCTGAAGCACACTAATGAGAACTCGAGTACCGCATCTATCACAGTATTATTATCAACGGATTCACACCTTGCTCAAAATGATCACTTCTGACAGAAATGCAGAAAATAAGTCAAAAAGATGACACTATGAGTTAATATTAAAACAATTTAGTTTTATTTATCCATTTTGTTTTTGTTCACATTGCCAACTGTCTTTTTGGTTGGCACGATGTGTTTTAATATTTATAGTTCTGCCTCATTTTTTGTTGAACAATCATGTTAGTGGTTGTCATGAAATCTCATGCAGTGACAGCAGTGTCTTGTAGTGTGACACATACATCTAAAACTATTTTATGATTTTATACACGCAGGGTTTTTGACCTCAATTGAGGGACGTTGAATATTTGAACTTTTACATTTGAATTATTAGGGGCTTTGGTATTGGAGGAACCTTGTCATAGTTCCTGGCTGAAGTACCTGGGTTTTTGCCGTATTCACACTGCAGGAACTAGGAACAATTTTAGTTCTAAGAATTCCTTTTTGGGGAAACAAATTAGCTCCTTTGTGACATAAGTGTATGTTGATTGGTCAAACAGATGTCAAACATCGCCATTTTTAAAAAGCTGTGTATACATATTTACTTCACGAACATGGAAAACAGTGATAACAGCATTTACCTGTTCTCTTCAGGGTTGTGTTCTTTCCTCCACCTCGATGATATGTAATATTGAAAGTTTCCATAGGTGATTTCGTCTCCTACTCCCACTTTTTTCTCTTTCAGTCACGTAAGTTATGTGTTTACATTCCATCTCCATTATCATGAAACCCACGACACAACAACAAACACAGCTCAGACCACAGCATTCTCCAACCACTGGTTTTTAATGTTTGTAAATTTCGCACTTAAAGATGCTGCACTTCAGAGTTCCTGTTGTGCGAAAGAAACTAGTTCTTGGGGAACTATCCTAATTGCTAGTTCAAAATTATCCCACACTGAAAGACTATTTAAAGGGTTAGTTCACCCAAAAATGAAAAATCTGTCACTAATCACTTATTCTCATGTCATTCCACACCCGTAAGACCTTCGTTCGTCTTCAGAACACAAATTAAGATATTTTTGATAAAATCCGATGGCTCAGTGAGGCCTGCATTGACAGCAAGTTAATTTACACTTTCAAACACCTAGAAAGGTACTCAAGATATATTTAAAACAGTTCATGTGAGTACAGTGGTTCCGCCTTAATGTTATGAAAGGACGAGAATTTATTCAACAATATCTAGTGATGGACAATTTTAAAACACTGCTTCACGAAGCTTCAAAGCTTTACAAATCTTTTTTTTTTTTTTCCAATCAGTGGTTCGGAGTGTGTATCAAACTGCCAAAGTCACGTGAACCACTGAAATGTTGAAATACTCACGATGTAATGAAGCCTCGTTTACTGAAATCACGTGACTTCAAAACTTCATGAAACAGTGTTAAAAATTGGCCTTCACTAGATGGATAAAGTCGTTAATTTGTTTGTATGGCTCACAAATAGTATTCACGGACCGTTGGCTGAATGTTTTATGCATATGGCACACTTATCTGGAAACACTTCAGCAGTTTTAAAGTCGTCATCTGATTGGTTGAAATCTACAGGATGTCCGGGAGATGTGTGTTGTGTTCTAAATCAGTCTACTGTCTACTGGTCCACCTGGAAACAAATGCTGTGATGCCAAACCCCCTCATGGAAATAGAACGCCGTCGAGTTTTACAAGTGTGACAACAAGCGCTTACTAGGATCAACCAAACGCTGGATTTTCAAAAGTATGTGAAGTTCACGGCTCCATTGTTGCAGTAAACTTGCATAACATTCTTGAATAAATAATTTATTAGATGAATGGCGATGTGTTATTGTAGTGATATCGACTTTCATTTTAACGCCCCTAAATCTGACACGGAACAAAACGAACTGTGATTGGTTGCGTTACATGTCAGACAAACGTTCTCTTGGGTGGTCCTTGACCAATGAAAGCTGCAACAGAGTCCAGACTTTCTGCTATCAGTCTGAAGGTCTTGCTACATGAGACTAGTGCACACGTAATGTACAAGGGATTGCATATGATTCAAGGCCCGATGTACTTGCGATGTTCTGTTTCATTCTTTGTTTAGGGGTAAAAAGTTGGAAATACCTTTACAGAGATATACTGTTAACAAACATCCAGACAGTTAGATGATTATGTAAATATGTGCTGCACACTTTTCTCTCAATAATAAAATAAACAAACATCAAAAATGACAGTGTTGAGAAAACGGCAGTTAAGAAAGCATCAGATCATAGCGATGTGAATATCTTTACACCAGCTCTACAATTCCAGCATCATGGTGACAGATGAGTTTGATTATAAAGCATATTTGAGACTATAGACTATATAGTTCTGGCTGTGAGACTATTTTGAATTCATCCTTTTTCTTTGCATGACACACTGACATTACAGTACAGAATGGCTCTTTCTGAATTGTTCTGATCACATTATTTTGCTTTGTGAACATCCCGAGTCCTTCACATTAAAATCAGTCTACTGGCTTACATAGACAACCTAGGAAGTCGGGGAAGGTTTCATTTTTTAAGTTTCGTTACAAGCTGTTCACACTCTGGCAATAAAAATGTGATTAGTACATGGAAAATCTTGCATATAGCCCCTTTACAATAAATCATTAAAATATTTTTATTATTTTTTACACACAATATAGTGGTTCTTCAATTTTGACACCAGTGGGGTCCTCTGTCATGATCTTGCCCATTGCCCCCAAACCCACTGATCCTACAATGGAACCATGGTAACACGGTTACCACGACGACAACACCCATGCCCCAGAAACCTCCCTTACACACCTACTTGGTTAGATGGATGAAGAAATGTCAGGGCATAAAATCCGATTTGGGAAGTGGTTAGCAGCAAGTAATTGTTTTGCTTAAATTTTTATTTGCTGTCCTGAGCAAATGCTGGGAATGTGTAAATTGGCTTGAGTAAAAAAAGAGACACAGAGAGAGAGAGAGAGAGAGAGTGTGTGTGTATTAGGATGAGATGAGTCATACGAAAAGACCTATTACATAACTTTCATTAAAAACCCCTCAGACTACTTCTGTGATGATACCCCCAACACTCAACCAAACACATACACACACACACACACACACACACAAACACAAACCCTCTCTTCTTCTATGATCTTTCTCTGGCCATTCTTAGTGCTTTTTCTCTCCATGCTCATGTCCCATCACGCTCTCTGTAGTGAACTAAGAGTATCATTGAAGTCTGAATATCAAAATGCATTGGCAGTGGGGTCCAAAATAATGATACCACATTAAAAATTGGGGTTCAAAATCTAGTTTAAATCTTGAACTAAAAAAAACAACAACAACAAAAAAAACAACACCTTTTCTATGTTACAAATCAAATGAAAAAGTAAATGAGTGAAATTGATGATGTGACTGTACAGACAGTGAAGAATATGAGCATTTTGGTTTCAGACTTTTGGATCCTGTTCCTCTTTGCATGTATGTATTTTGTGCATGATGGAAAAGTGTGTAATTTTTATACAAGTACAGTAAGACTAGTTTTGGGAAAGGCATCTTTTACGCTGTTTGCACTGATATGTAACCCGAGATGCAATATTCTTGCAATCGGTTTTGCTTCCAATATATTTCCCAATAACATGTTTCAAATTAATGATGTCTGTGTGTTCTCTTCCCGGACACCAGAGCTTCTAAAGGAAGCTTTATAGTGACTTTATCAGTCAGCGATTATTTCTTTTATTTAGAAGGCAGGATTTATTCCATCATATTGTGTGTTGCACTTTCTCTCATTAATATGAGTGCACCATCTTTCTATATATAAATATCTATATATACAATAAGTCTTTGGCTATATACAATAACCATTTGGTAAAGAATACTGTACCCTGCCCTCTAATGTAGAGAATAAAGTGGATGAATAAGCAATTTTTACTATAATTTTTATATATATATATATATATATATATATATATATATATATATATATATAAACAAAAAAATATTATAATAACTGTAGCGCACTTGCAAAATTAGACATTATGCAGTTGTGTCAGCTCTGTCGGATGTCATTCATGTAGTTTTTCATATTTTACAAGTACTATATAGAAAAATGATAGGCAGTAGACGGTATACAGGTCTACTGTTTGACTTCAAATCTAGTAACTGTTTCGAACACACCATGATTTGTGATGTACAATCATAATCTCAAGCGATGTCATTTATGTCCAAGATGTTACATCACATTTTTCAGAGCCTAAATTAACAAAAGGGCTGATGAAATTACAATTGCTGTTAGAACATATGATATTTGAAAGCGCTAACATCTTTTGTTGGTGTGTGCGTCCATTATTCCTTTATATAACTGCACTTCTATAACTGGTGTCTCAAAGGACAAGATGAATGCGGAGAAAGAAAGAGAGCGATATGCATACACATTCAAAATCTCGCTTGTATGCACGTTCTATAATAAAACATATACACTTTCTTTTCCTCTCACCAGTGTTATCCAGGTGAAGTGTCAGGTTTTCCCAAAGGCAGCCTTCAGGGAGCTAAACTTAAGATCTGCAATGTCATCATGTTCCTCAAAGTTACTGCAACTCAGGTAAGAACTTCTAATATGACTTTTTCTGACCATTTTTTCATTAGGGCTTTGATCACAGCTGTGCGGTTTGCAGACCTGCCAACAATTGCGTCTGTCGCAGAGGTCAGAGCTTTGGTTAAATTTAAAGCTGATCACAATCTCTGGTTTAATCAAGCTGGTCAGACATTTTCCCACTATCAGAAGCCGTTTGTAATCACGCAAACAGCCAGAGCTCGGTCAATGCTCTTTTAAGAAGATTTAAGAATATTTTTAGATGAAACCATAGCTCAACTATTAATCAAGACTTCACATTTTGATTCTGCAAATTCAAGAATTGAACTGATATTTAAACTTCCATTCACCACAGAGCAAGAAACCACTTTGCAGAGCCTCAAAGTAGTATGTAAACTGTTTTGCATATAATTAACCCTTCTACTATCTCTTATAGATCATAATGGAATTCGAAATGAAAGCTCATGAGGAGCTTGTTAATTTAGCATGTGTCAATCATGAACACAAATACATATAAACGGGAGCTTGCCTCAATCCTGTGACAATTCATCTGGCATCCCAACACACCGCCTTCATTTTTAATCTTAACTATCTTTAATTAAGTCGTCCGGGTGTAGCTGGAGTCGAATCTCGTGCTCGAGATGCTCCACTGTGGACAGCAAGTTACATTTGTTTACTCTTCCCAATCTGTTGGCCTTTACCACTTTCAAGGACTAGATTAGGACATGCAGGCTGGTGAAATGGAGCCAAGCCCAAGTTGAATTCTCAAACATTTGTTGATAATGGCTATTGCATAGGGACACTACTTAGAAAGCAAGCAGAAGCAAAATGAGGTTAGTAAACTGCTCATGAATTGGTGTGTGCATAAGAATGTGCTTGTTTACCATTGATTATTGAGTGTTAGTTTACCTGGCTAAATTCCCAGGTCTTAAGTCAGTGAGAGGATAAAAATCCCAGCAGCCACTGCAGCTCTGTTGTTGGGACCTTGGTGGTGAATCGAGTCGAGTGCATTGAGCCCTTTGAGAGCCCAGCCATTGTGTGTTCAGCAAATCACTTTACCTGAGCTTCCATTCAAACCTGAAGTCGGTGTGAATCCTTTAAAGCTTTGAAGAGCAACAACAGAAGAATGCCTGATGTTTTATGCATTTTTTGTACTTGAAAGCAATATTTGCCTTTTTTCCTGAGGTGTTTTGTCGATAAAGCGCATGTTCAACAATTTCTCAGAATTTCACAGAAGGTTTGTTACCTTGAGAAAAGTCATTAGAGAATGGGTGAGGCATTTGCAGCATTGCACAGTTGGAAATAATGGGAAATCTTTAAACATTTAGTAGGTTTCTGACTTGCCATGCATACTAGTTGTGCAATAGACAGAGAAATTCAAAAGATACGGCAGGATTGTGTTAATATCCCGAATATGTTTTTACTAATTTTTCCTTCCTGGTACTGGGAAAATTTAAAAACAACAAGCACTGTCTGTCTGTACAAGCACACATACAAAACTGACGTCTTCATTTTTAAGACAGATAAATTTTGCAGGTGAATTGTGTAATCAGACATAAATCAATCAATATATGCAATATTGTCAGAGAATCACAAGCTGAAGTGTTGTAAAATAAATGAAGACTGATTTTTTTATAGGCTTGATAGGGAGCCAGATTGAGAATGACTCTTGAATGACGGATCTCTGCAAGACAGACCTCAGGGTATGAGACGGACCAAAAAATGAACACCCAAAACTTACTGTCAGATTCTGAAAGATGAATTCTTCAAACAGTGGTACAAGAGGATGTGGGGCTGGTCCTTCAAGAGTCACTCTCAATCTGTCTGTCAATAAAGCCTATAAAAATCAGCCCTCATGTATTTTACTACACTTCAGTTTGTGTTTCTTATTAAGTGGGGGGTCATTTTTTAGGATTCTTTTCCTAACCTAATGCTGGGCACACACTACAAGATAATTGGGCTGATTTTGGCCCGATTTTTCCCCTTCCGACAATCCTAGGTAATGTCCCGATTATCTTGATGGTTCTACAGATTATCTTATCAGATTTTAAAGTGGTGTGAGGTGTGTTAAGAATGACTGAATCTGCTCGGAAGAACGTCGGAGCCACCCCGATCGCGAATCAACTTGTTGAATATTTACGATCAGAAATCCTGAGGGAACTCCGAGGACAAACGTACACACACTCAGGAGATTATCACATGAAATGAAACAATATCCAATCAGAAAGTGAGCCAATAGAAGATTGAAGAATAAGAAATGCAGTCATGTCACAGCACAAAGTTAAATGGATTTGGACAGCAGAGATGGAGGATCAGCTTATCAATTTGTGCACGAGTGTTTATTCAATATGTCCTGTAAGACATAGCAAAATCATTCCAAACACTATCGTCGCAATTTCGTCCTGCCTATCGTCTGTCAAGTTTATATTTTGTGAGATTTCTCTTGTTCACAGTTGGAAAATCTGTGTGTGTGTGGTGTCTTCACATCGTGGCACACCATACACTTTAGGAGCGAAACGGTTAAATCTAGGATTTTTTGTCCTCATGTTTGTCGTCTCTCACATTCTGAAAATCTTGTAAAAAGTTTAAAATCTTTTAGTTTGTGTCCAGCATAAGTTTCTGAGATCCTGACACCTTGTACTTCTGGAGACTCCAGGTAGGTTTTGGAAAACGGTGGTGCTGGAGATTAAAGGGTTCCTGATGGTTTCACACTTAATTCTTCACCTTAATTCTTAATTCTTTTGCAGTTAACATGTGTCTTCTCCACCTGTTTTTTTCTGACCCAATGCACATTTTGCAGTCCAATGGTCATGCCTTAACTGTAATTTCTAGTATTACAGTAGTATTGCATCCTTCTCAGTAGCATTCTATCATTTTTAACTTTTCAGTCTGAGTTAAATTTCTTTTTGGCTCATTTATCTGTAAAAGAAAACCTGCTTGATAATTCTGCACACCTGAATATAAGGCGTTTTTCACTTCCAGCTCTTATGAACAATTGTATATCTCATATATAAATGATTAAATACAAAACGGTAATCAAGCGGTAAGATTTCATGCACGACTACAGCACAAATCTTCACAATATATCTAGCACCGTGACTCGACAGGGCACTTATTTGGAGTAAGAGACTTACATTTAGTCATTTTACATTTAGTCATTTAGCAGACGCTTTTATCCAAAGAGACTTCCATCTTTCCTGCATCTGTTTTGAAAGCCACATTCATTGTCACATTCATGGGTAAGCCTAAGTCATTACCATAGAAACCCAAGCAGGTAGATTGGTCGAGAACCATTGCAACCAGATGTCATCGAGTTAACTCACTAACTACATCAGTCAGACTCCACATGATGTTTAAAGTAAAGTTATGTGTATATAATGTTGGCCAATGAGATTTAACAATGGGCTGAAACAACAAAGATTGTCGCAGCTGGTAGCAGATTTTCATGAAGATTGTTTTATCACATCCGGATAGGATACGGCACTAGAGCCAGAGAAAAAATAAGCAGCTTACAAACATTGGCAAATTGTTAGATGAGGGCAAATATGACCCTACTGAAATGTTCCATAAGAATATATGACTGGAGGAGACATTTTTGCTTTCGCAGCAAAGGCGTCATCATTCACAGCACACACTGCAGACAGCCCATAATAACCGCGTCACTACTGATGATGATACAGAGGTCAACATGGAGCACACACACACACACAATCTGAGACGAGACCCAGGGCATGAGACAGTGCGTTAAGTAGATAGAAGTCTGGAAGACTGTCATTTTTCAACCTCATAATGGTTTGGAGTAAGTGCTGAAGTTCAATGTGGCACAGAGAGAGAGAGACAGAGAGACGCATGTTCATAACTCATTCACCTGACATGTTAGAAACAGGCACATGTGAAGAGCTGGAACTTAAATTATGATTATGTAAGTTAAAATGCTTAAATCAACAATCTACAGGCAGGGAAATTCATTTGGAATGTTTAGTAGAGACACATGGTGGTGGTGTTGTGAAATAAGAAAAAGAGAATTAAAATTTACATTTAAACATTAAGTGCATCATATTTTGTCATCATACAGTATAAGTTAATTATTGCTTAAATGCTTATTATTGAAGAATCATAGCTGATTTATCTTTTATAGTGGCGTTTTTGCCTTTATAGGACAGTAAGAGAAGTGGGAAAAAGAGAGGGTGACGGGATCGGGAAAAGTGAACTGGGACTCGAACTTGAGTCATTTGAAGAGCAATGCCGCTATATGTAGGCGTGCTACCCACGAGGCTATCGCCACCGACCTAAAAGTTTTTTTTTTTGCTGTGATGCCATAGAAGAACCATTTTGGTACGCTAAAGAACCTTTCAAAGAACATATAGGTTTATATGACTTTCTTGTTTCTGATGAACACAATCTGAGAAATATTAATAAATATCCTAACGCACCAAGCTTTATGATGGCAGTGAGTGAGCATGAACTGAAGAAAGTGCTTCCATCCACATCCATCCATCATAAACGTACTTTGTAGGGGGTCTGATATATTACTGAAGCTAGATATAATACTTCATAACTTTGTGTAAAAAAATAAAAAATCTATATCCAAACACATCCCTTTGCCTCAGAAGGCCTTTATTGACCCTCCGGAGCTGTGTGGAGAACATTTATGATGGAAGCCCTTTCTTCAGTTCATACTCGCTCACTGCCATTATAAAGCTCTGATGCGTTATTAATATTTCTCCAATTGTGCTCATCAGAAAGAAGAAAGTCATATAGACCTAGGATAGCTTGAGGGTGAATAAAGCTTGGTGTAATTTTCATTTGAAAGTTAAGTTATCCTTTAAAAAAGAACCTTTTTCCACTTAAAGAACCTTTTATGCAATGGAAAGATTCCATGGATGTTAAAAGTTCTTCAAGGAACCATCAATGCCAATACCAAACTTCAATAAAAAAAAAAAAGCCTACCCCCAAATCATTGTGATATTCTGGTCCCTTGATTTTTTCACCTATTTTGTACATTTGAGAGATACGTCTAATCGCTCAGAAATGAAATGGCGCACCACTTCACGACAAGCCACCCAATTTGAGGCATCATTCATATCTGTAGTAAGTGGTGCGGAATGAATTACACGCCGAAGTTTAATACTTAGGATTAGGGGTTTGTTTAAATCCCTAACCCTAAGCATGAGCAATAATTTTAAAGTAACTATCTGAGATTAACAGAATCACTTCCTGTCGGTGCCTGCTTTGAAAAAGTCTGACTCAGGAAGTTTGTGCAGCGTCTAAAACTTCTGAAGGTGACCTACAGGAAAGCTCTGAGAAAAATAAAGAGCTTTATCCTTTCATTTATAGATCTGAGATTCATTTTTCATATAATTGCGGCGAGTCGCTCTCAGTCACGTTCACTCTTTCATGCATAAGCACACAAACATACGCGAATCTCAATTGGAAGATATCAACTGTTGACAGATTTCATTTGCATTTAAATCAGAATGGGAAAATCAAGAGCTTTATTTCTGAATAAAAATCTGTCAGTACACCTCGGTTATCACATCATGCTTCTTTTTTTCCCTCTGCCTCCCTGTGATTGAATGACTTTAGATTTCTTTCCCACACGCAGAATGGATTGAATTCAGAAGATACTTGAGATTGTTAATATGCAGCCAGGGTAACAAACAGTATTGTTGCCAGAGCACCAAACCATTGGGCATTAACTAGCTACACATTCTAGTGTAGTTTTTTAATAGGCCGTGTTGGTCTGCACTGTTAAAGGTCGCTGTAGATTTAGCAGCACGTTACTGTAAAAACCAACAGTACAATACTGTATTTTATAATACAGTACAATACTGTAATTTGCATTGCATTCTGGGTAATTTTGTTTCAGCGAGAACATTTTACAGTACATTTTAGTGTTGCTGTAACCTAGCTGTAACTTGGCTGTGATATGCCATGTAATAATACAGCATTGCTGTAAACAGCGCCCCCTAACAGACGTCAGAGCACAACTGCAGCAGCTCACTCACGGATAGCTGGACGTTTCATTCGGTGGATATCTGGAAGTTTGGTAAGTTAATTTTAAATTTTATAATTAGGTTTTAGTGTTTTACACTATAGTGTACGTTGCTTTTAGTGTGAAATGACAGTGGAAGTAAACTTAGGTGTTATTCACTGTTTCCCGCATTTTCAATTTCAATCAAAACTCTGTGAATTACTCGTTTATTTTGACCAAACCAGACCTGGTGATTGTTAAAACGGTGAAAAGATTCATTCAAGATGGTTTGTTTGAGTTTTATTTTGTTTCTGTCGAGTTTGAATATATTTTTTTACGATGGTCTGTGAAGTAAATTTACTGCGTTTGCTAATGGAGTCTGGTAACGTTAGGTTTGAAGGATTATATGATAACAAAAATGTCTATCTCTCTGGAGATCCTTTCCATAATGTTCGATCTGAGCCTGTCAGCAAAAACTGATATAACCTGTATTATAATTGACGAACTTTGACTGTTCTCAAACACCTAAAAACAGTTTCTTGTATGACGGCTGCCGCGGTCGCGTTCAAAACTGTTTAAAAGTTTCGCATTTTACTTCGTTTGATTTAACTTAGATGGAATAACCAGTATGATTGTAATGACAAATATTGATTAATTAAAAATATCAATAAAGGTATAAATTACCATTATCATAGTTAATAATTATCTATTACTTAACAAAGACCGATGCATGCCAAAAACAGTAAGTTAGAATTTTTAGAAGCAGAAGCTTATCATTTTTTTTACTATAGATATGTTGTTGGAGTGTATGAAATACAGTTATGTGTAGCTTATACGACCTCAACAAGAAACACATAACTGAATAAAATGTATTTTGATTTCTTACAGCTCTACATTGTGAGACAGTTATCTTTGCTGCCTGGGAATGAGTTTTCTATAAGTATTAGCCATTTTAAAAGGTTAGTTCACCCAAAAATGAAAAGTATATTAATTGACTGGTATGATATTGCTAACAGGTTCCTGGTCAACCCTGACGATGGAAATGCCAGACAGAAGAAGTGTACTGCCAGACAGGGAGTCAGAAAGAGGACCAAGAGGGTGTTGCAGAGGAAGGTGACGGCCATCAAACCACATGCCAATAGTTTTATTTGGTCCTTGATGGTGTTTGAATGGAAAACTTCAAACTGAAGCCTGCACCCACCGTTAGTGGGACACTTGTTGTTGCTCACTTGTCACTTGTGAGTTACGCACCGATATTTGAGGCTAGGGGTATGTTTAAAGGGTTCGTGACATGAGATTTTTTGACATATATGAGGTCATCATTAAAACATCCTCCAAATATCATGGCTTAAAACATCATTGCCATTAAACAAACCATTTATTAAATAAATCTCCAAAAATGACTAGTTTGGATACAGTGGGATCTGTGACATAACATTGGCAAACACATTTGCATATGACTTCCTCCAAAACAAGACATCGATGAATAGGTATACATCATTACAACATAAGCCCCACCCACTGACATTCAGTTGCTAAGCGGCTGACATCTGCCAACACTGGATACGAGTGCCGCGAAGCGTCAAAAGAAAATTTAATCTATTAAAATAACTGATGCTGTCTACACTGGATACAGTATACACATGCGCGTTCACTTTCTAATGAATGCATTGAGTCTGCTGACAACAGGACAAATGGAAGAATAAATGAAAGCATAAAGAGTGGTTGCTTTGACGCATCCTGTTTAAACAGCTCATTTGCATTTCTTCTGAAGGATCCCAGCATCAACAGCAAGTGGATGGTTTATTTTTAATGACTGCAGATTGTTTTGTAAATGAGGCACAGTGTAAGGGAGAGTGTGTGAAGAAACTGTTGTCGACAGATGAAACAGCCAACTGTTGGATCTGACAGCAGTTGCATCACAAACCATAAGTAAATGATTTCATAATGCTTTAAAAATATTTATTCATGTGCAGTTGCGATTGGCCGTTGATACTGTTTCCTATGGAATGACGTTAGCCAATCATAACAGTGGTGGTTTATTGACAAGCCTTAAAGGAGCAGCCCCTTAAAAACGGATCATTCATACAGAACAATTTTTCCACATATTGTTTTTTTTTTGTTTGTTTGTTTTTGTGTCAACTTTATTGATATTATAAGTGAACCTCAAGGAACTTATTAAAATAATACAAAAAATGGAAGTCTGTACAGAGACACAAACAAGCTGTTTAAACTTGACCATGATTATTGTGACGATTATTGTGGCCAAAAGTATCTATAGAAATCCTAAAAAAAAAAAACTATCAAGTCAAATTCATCTTTACTGTTTTTTTTTCTTTTCTCAAGAATCACGTCATTGCATAAAAAAGGAACAATTACAGTTAATGGCATCCAGTTTGAAATGACTTCCTTCTGTGAACTGATGTGGTTTCATATCACAAAATGAGTAAGAAATTATATTATTTTATATTAATCTATACATTGATAAAGGCTGTCGATAGGTATTGCACTATAAATATACATCCCTTCGGCCATTCGTCAAAATGTCTCTTTCTGCATTTTATTCAGCTGCAGCAATAGCTGGATGTCTTTGTCCATATATTAGGAATTATATTTCCTGCAACATCCCTTCGGCATTAACTATGAGTTAAACATAAATTACATTACGCATTCCATAATGCTTATATCGCCCTATTTTCGGTAAAAAAGAAAAAACAAAAACAAAACAATACTGCTCTCATTTCAAGTAAACATGCTATCCAGTTTTTATCCGAATGAGCACACTTTTGAACTAAAAGCCCTGATGGATGTAAATATAATATAACACAGAGAGGCATCAGCAGTTAGCAGATTAATGTAACATTTTCCATTTCAGGACTTGCAAAATAATTGCAAATTGTTTTCTGTTGTGGCCAAATTTTCAAGATAACGGAGATGTAGGTGGGTGAAGAGGTTGGTGCTATTGTGCTCACTGTTGATCGGTAATTCTAAAGACTGCGCTGACTGACGAGTAATTTTCGCCAAAAAAACTTCCACTCTGGCAAGCTAACTTTCTTGGAGTTTGGGTAGAGTCTCGTCTGTCAAATCCAGCGACATGCTTTTACGTGGCAGTAGCAGCTGCGCACTGTGTCTGCTTGTCAAGTCAAGTCAAGTCAACCTTTATTTACAAACCACATTTAAAAACAGAAGTTGACCCAAAGTGCTTTACACAGCAAGCAAGCTTAAATTTAGAATTAAAAATAAAATAATACAATAAATTAAAACATTTTCATGTATTAATCCACTTCAACCTATTCAATAATCTATAAAATAATAATAAAGAATAAAGATATGTTTGTAAAGAAGATTTAAACATGGCTAATGATGAAGCTGATTTCACATGGAAAGGGAGACTATTCCATAATTTAGGACCTATCAAAAGGCACGATCACCCTTTGATCTACAGCAGGAACGAGGAACCTTCAATAGAAGTTGATCAGAAAATCTGAGCACTCTGGTTGGAGAGAATACAAATGTAGAAGGTCACTGATATATTGGGGTACGAGACCAAATAGTGCCTTGTAGACAAAAAAAATCAGAAATTTAAAATCGACCTTGAATTACACTGGGAGCTAGTGTAGAGATGCTAAGAGCAGGGAAATGTGATTCCTGTTTCTTGACCCTGTTGAGCCTGGATGCTGCATTTTGAACAGTCTGTAGATGGGATAATGCAGTAGGGGACAGACCAATATACAGGGAGTTTCAATAGTCAAACCTTGATGAAATAAGTGAGTGGATCACAATTTCCAAATCTTTATGGGAAATAATTTTTTATTTTTATTTTGGCGTTATATCTGAGGTAGTAAAAGCTGCCCTTTACAACAGCACTGATCTGCTAATTGAAAAGTAAAGATAAGTCAAAAATTACTCCAAGACTCCTCACATGATCTTGTACATTTGATGACAAAGGACCTAACTGGGCAACCAGGCTAAACCTTGCCTAAAATCAAAACTTCATTTTTGCTCCCATTTAAAAAGAATTTTTTTGCCAGACAATGTTGAAGCAATTTAGGACATTTTCAGAAGAACGATTCTTGTCTACACTCACTGGGAAATAAAAGTTTGAATCATCAGCATAACAATCATAAGATATGCTGCATTTCTGAAAAATAAAGCTCATAGGAGGCATGTAAAGTGAAAATAGCAAAGGTCCTAAGATTGACCCTTGAGGGACACTAATTGAGTCAAAGTAGAAGAAAAGTTGCCTAAATTCACAGAGAACGTCCTTTGGAGGGTCGTCCACTTGATGCCAACCATACATTCTAGAAGACTGAAGAGAATATTATGGTTGATTGTGTCAAACGTGGCACTGAGACCTATTAAAAGACGACAGGTGAACTTATATCAAGGGAAAGTAAAATATCATCTGTGAACTTCAACAATGCAGATTCAGTGCTATGGTAGTGTCGGAAACCAGAATGAAATGTGTCTAAAACATTAAATGTATTTAGATAAGAGTAGAGCGGCGAATAAACAATTCTCGACAAATTCTTGAAAATAAAAGGTGAGATTGGTCTGTAATTGTTGTATATTGCCAGATCCAATTTCATCAAAGGATGTAGAATTGCATGCTTAAAACTACCTCATACAACTCCACTTGCTAATGAGCTGATAATTTTAGCTGTCACACTGCAACTGATAATAACGTTTTTTTAAAAAGCCACGGAAGAGAGAATATCCATCTTATAACCAGAACACTTCATTTTGTGTTTTTCCTTGCTTGTGTTTTATGACAGGTGGCAACCAGTGTTAAGGTCCAAAACTGCAAAATTCTGTATTTTGGGATGTCAGCCAGATACTGGTGCTGAATTATTTACATCATTTGTTAATTATATGAGTACTATAAATTTGAAAAATTACAGATATCGCAACTGCCTTAATTCCTTTCGTTCTGCTGTCGACAGACTTAAGTTCGTGGAGCATGTTGAACTGAACACACATCTGTATACTGCATCCAGTCTAGAGAGTGCCAGTATTCTAATAGGTATTTGTTTTTGATGGGACAAGACGCTCTCATCCCGTGTAGGCGAATGTCAGCCGTTAAGTGTCTGAATGGCTGTGGGCGGGGCCTATGGTGTGATGATGCACAACTATTTCTTGATGTCTTGCTCTGGCAGTCATATGCAGATGTATTTGCCTGTGTGATGTCACGTCACCCAATATCAAAATAAGCCATTTTTGGAGTTTGATTAAATAAATGCTTTGTTTATAATGATAAGGATGTTTTAACAGTACAATGACCTCTTATATGTCAAAAGATCAAGGCACATTTGATTTCTCATGTCATGACCCCTTTAGAGAAATATAGGATCTGACAAAGAATGTGAGAAAGACATGAGGAGACAAAGAAAAAGAGAGGAGGAAGTGATGAGGGTAGGGAATGATTGTAAAAAGGAGTGACACTCAGAGAGATTGAGAGATGATGGAAAAAGACGCTTGACAAGAATAGGGGAGAAGGAAAAAGAAAATGTAAAAGCTTTTTATTTAAGAAATGTTTTCAGTCCACCGGTAATAATGGTGTTTTTACTCCTTCGCCACATGTGATTCTTTCAGTGGAGCAAAGCAAAAAACAGACACTTCTTAAAAATAAAAGTTTTATTAACATGTAAAATCCTACACCAGCAATCTTCTGAAATCATTTAAGATCGTGTCACAATAATACATTATTTTTAGAGCCTCTTGGCCCTCTTCCCCATCGGTCCATTCCTCTTCTTAGCAATTTATCACTTATGCCTCATTTGTCCTAAGAAGATAATTGCCGTCTTGTTCCTTAAGCACACAAATTCAAAGAAATTCAAATAAAACAATCAACGTTCATGCACATTCATTTCGCAGTATGAAATATCACAAGTGTTTGGGGCTGTAACAGTTTGACCCGATTAATGCTTTGATTTACTAAGTTAAGTTTTACAAACGTAGTACATCAGTTCATGTTCAACACTACAGCAGCATTACTAAAATAAGAGAACTTACCCGAGTACTAAGACACACTGATAAGATGCACCTGTTGGTTGAGATTACTTCAAGGGTTTATTCATTAATTGACTTAAAGTCAACTTAATTTAGTTCCATAACTTGAGGTTACACAAAAATACACTATGAAATACAATAAAATAAACAGTCTTTTTTTCTTTTTTTTTTTCTGGGGATACACAATTTAATCAAATTGGAAGTAAATGAGGAAAGATAATTATTTGGCATAAACCATTTAAGTAAACTCAGTTAAGAAGACAGTTTAGTACTTGTTGTGGAAACAAAGATAAGTACTCAATCTTTGTACCATACTAAAAAAAAAAATGAAACTGGCCCAAATACAGTACAATTACAGTGTTTACTGTAGATCCAAAGATCAAAATTGACACCCACAGACTGGGAAATGGTATCAAAGCACAGAAGGTAGCAATAACAACAAAACTATTAAAAAATAATTCATAAAAATAACAAATACATACATTAATAAATATATTTATTCATTCTCAGCGAAGCACATCATAATTATTCCACCAATGGGAATTTCACTGAATAAAAGCTCTTCTTCAATTTTAAAGTAGGAGTACTCATCAAAAATTCCAAGACAAGAAACTGCAGATACAAAGATGCCAGCACTCATCAGCTTTACCAAGACAAATAGATTACTGAACAAGCATTTGTCATAAATACAGAGATTATTCATCATAGTCATCAAAGGTACTAAGAAATGAGCATGTGATCTTGCCACAGTAAGAAGGGCGAGATACTCATTGAAGTTACTAAGATTACTCTACTCTCATCGTAAATACTAAGATCGGGTTACCCATGAGAGAAACTGATATAAAATAGGAATACCCATAGAAACAGTACATTATGCGAGCGCTCGGGCACTCAGTTGGAATACTAAGATATTGTGACTGATGGTGTGACGTGTTTTAAATGCATAGAGACACATGGAGTCATTCACTGTCCTGCGACAAACTCCATTATACTAAGATAACACTGGAACTGTAAACAGAACAAGTATGCCACTCCTTTTCTCACGACATCTTTATTGTGCTTTTGAATCACCCTTTGGGGTGACTGCATCCTGTTTGTAATATTCCAGGTAAAGATGTCAAAACCCCACCTCACGTGGTGTGATATGAACTCACAGTTAAAATGGTGATCGTTACTAAGAACTTGAAATAGTCAGGTAAACTTGAACTCTTGGTAAGAGTATTTCTTTTTAACACCCTGAGCACTGTTGGAGCATTTGGTGTTTGTTTGGGTTTTACTAAAAGTTTTCCAATTTTACTGGGAAGCAAAACTACTTTCAACCATGTTAAATAAGAATATCGTTACAGAAGCCATGCAATATTTAAAGACTGTAATATCCTTAAGATTTCAATAAGCGCATTGATGTCTTTCATTCGGCACTGTTACTCACTGCAATCAGAAGTGAAGCTCCTTTGGTAAAGGAGCCAAAAACTATTATAGTTCTTCCCAATAAATCGCTTAATCATAACTGATATTCATAATTTGAAGTATTTAACTTTTGAGGCTTAAATTTGACCCTGAACTGGAAGATCCACTGAATGATGTGAATAAAAATAAACCCATGCTGTTTTAGCACCAGGGACACTAAAGGAAAAACTTAAATGCAATTTTTGATCAGGTCAGTGTGGTTAAACTGAATTGTGGGTGATTATAGCGAGGGATTTTGCTCTGAAACGTTTTGAGTGACTGGTCAGTGAATTTACCTTTGAGTTTTTTTTTTTTTTTGGCAGATTCTAGTACATTTTTGAGGTTTAAAGAGTTCACATACACAAAACCAATATACACACGTATATTATTTGATGCTAATTACATATGTGGAAACTTAAAAGTATCTTAGCAACATTCTTTTCAGAATAATGGAGAAGAAAAAAAAAAGCTAAAAAATGTGAGCACAGACTGTGGAGATTCATTGTAAAACTGAACACAAACAGAAAAAAACAAACATTTAAAATCATTCACTTTTCTCTGCAGGAAATTCAGGAATAAATTGTGGCAAATTACTAAGGCATTTGTAATGCTAATCTAAATATTCTATATAAAAAGCTAAGAAGTTCTCAAAGGACAGAAGTCTTCAATTTCGCTGAATAATTTTATTATTACATCATTAATCTCTTTGTATCAATGACGGTTTGTTGAAAACTGCCGATTGACAGTTCCACGTACCGGCCTGAAGAGGTACTGTTCAACAGCTGGCTATAGAAATATCAGTGGGCTTTAAAAACTGAGGTTAGCTGAATAAATGTGCAAGGGGCTGTTTTTTTGTTTTTAAATACGCGAGACACAGCAAAGTGTGATGGAAAAGAGTGCAGAGTCTCGAGAGATGTTGAACAACATTTAACCATTTGCGGTGATTTAAAAATACTGTGCACATTCGCGAGAAACAGAGAAAGGTAGCGTCCGTCAAGAGCGTGTTTACATAGAAAAGCAATTGAGAAGCAGCGCGGTGGAACGCAAACACGTTCTATGTGAAATGTTGATCTACTCTGTAAAATTAGAAGTTCTAAAATATTATTTCAGTTTTTATACTTTTTTCAACGTGTTACTTGTTAATTTTATTAAATTATTTGTGAACTTTTTCCCAGTGTACCAGCATTTGTAGCTTTTCATCACGGACAGATGGACTAGGCTACTAGTACAAAATGGGTAGGCAAAATAAAAGTCAAATCCTACATTATTTGTGAAGCGAAACGTGAATGAGTCTTTAAAAATGGCAGATACTTTGTATAATACATCAAGGACAGCCATCCTCTTCCTCCCCTTACTCAATGCCACTGCTAGGGTTCCTCATGACTACATAAAAACGTAATTTTAGTAACTGATACGATTGAGATGGAAACTTTCCTCAGTAAAAGTGAGGATGAATGGAGTTTTGACTTTCTATGAATGAACTGATCACGTAAGCTACTTCTATATCTGGTATTTAATCAAGAATTAGGACCTTTTTAAGTATTGTGGTTTGACTGAGACCAGAAACTGGTGCTTTGAAGTGTGTCAATGTCTATTGACAAATGCTGGTATTTTAATGAAGATTATTTTAACGTTTGTATTATTATTACTATTATTATTTTTATTAATAGTAATGATAGAAATTGGCCTGTTAAGGAAGTAAGGACACTGACAAATAGTCTATTCATCATGTCATTTAAATGTGAAGCCCTATGCTCATAACATAATGTTTTATGTTATTAAATTGTAATGATCATTTAAACCCTGTAAATAAATCCAGTGATAAACTGGTGCATTACTTTCCTCATTTAAGTAATGTTGTATGCCATAACACGCTGTACGCGCAGATGTGTTCTGCTGGTGCACAGACATAGGGAGCGTATGATGTTTGTTTAAACCTATGGAGAATATAAAAACATGTTCTTGCAGCATTTGGGCATATTCCCACATGGCTGCTTTCACAGACTTAATTGAGGAATGTTGTGGGATGGTTACAGGAAGATTTCAACAGTGGGAGTTGCTCATGTTGAGTTTGCATAGCAATAGGGGAGTTTTACAAGAATGTTGCTGCAGTGTTTTAGGGGAACGTTTGGATAACCTTTACTGCAAACCTAAGGGACCCCTAGTTTTACACTTTCTCCATAGAGTTTAAAATTAATTGGTTGCATAGCGCAAAGGGAGGCTCTAGTGTACTTACAGTGCCAAAAGTGCTAACGGTATTGGAGGGCTGGGAAAACGTATGTCAAGGTGCTGAATGGTCACAAACGTGTGAGCATTTGGGGAGCGTTTCTTTAATGCTGTTATTTCATTAGGGAAGCACTTGTGAAACTGTGTGAGTCCTCTGGGTGCTGCCTTCTTGTGAGAGATCTGTTTAGTGAGTATTTATGTATGGCTAGAGAAAACAGCCTCCAACTATCAGTGAGAAAAATAAGTTGTTTTCAAGGGGCGCATGTTTGGAGAAGGCGAAAATGTTCCCCAGTCTTTGTCTTTCTCAAGCTTGCACCTTTTGTCTGGTAATGACTTATTGCACAGTTTTCAAACATTAGCATGCATTAATTGAATGTGATTGTAATATATGTGAGATGCAATTAATTTAAATAGTGAGGATTATAATAATTTTATGGTTTTCCAACTAATGAGGTATTTTTTTTTTCTTTTTGCAAATGGTGGTATCTAAAGTGAGGCATAAAACATTATTGTTAAAACATTTGTGGGTGCAATTTAAAACCTTTTTGCAGCATTCTCTCGTTGACATCTGTGTATATTTGAACAGATAAATGTATCGTGGGTGAATTATATTGTGTTCGCTTTGGGCTGATCGTCGTTGTTGTTGTTGCCAGGTGAATGTTTGTTGCTGCGTTCAGTCCCGCCCCTTGATGTCTCCTGCAGGAAGAGGCGTGGCTTACAAAGTGACAGAAGTATTCTGCGGTATTCTCTGCGGAAGTTTTGATTGAGCAGTCCGTACACTACGGCATTCAGGCAGGAGTTAAAGTATGCCATGAAATAACTAACCACAAACAGCCAATCAGGGACCATGGGCGCAACACGGGGCGGGTCCACCGCTACAGCCAGGCCAATCAAATTCAGAGGTGCCCAGCAGACGGCGAACAGCACAAAGACGACGAACATGGTCAAGAAGTGGCGCAACTCACTCGGACGAAGGCGTGGCCTGACGTCAGTTTTCACCCGCCTCCTCACACGTAGCACCAGCACCCAAATCCTCAGATAACAGAACGTAACTACTGCGATAGGAAGCAGGAAATGCACAGTCACCACAGCGATGGTGTATCCCGCACTTGTCGTCTGACTAAAGGTGCATGAATAAACGCGGGGGTCGTACGTCAATGACCCCAGCGCCAGGTTTGGAAGAATTGCAAGGACGGTGAGTACCCAGACTAACATCAATAGGGCCAGGGTTCCGGCACGGCCATAGATCTTCTCATAGGTGTTGGTCTGACAGATGAAACAGTAGCGGTTGATGGCGATGGCGGTGATGTTGAAGATGGATCCGATGACGCTCGCTCCCATCAGGAAGCCGCTGACCTTACACTCCATTTCCCCCGGCAACCAGCCTGCGTGTAGCATGGCGTGCAAGACCAGTGGGTAGGGATAGCAAACCACCAGAAGGTCGGCGAAAGCCAGACTCACTACAAAGGCATTACCTACAGGACACACACACAGAAGAAGGAATTCAAATTTAAGGAACTACACTACCTTTCAAAAGCTTGGGGTCAGTAAGATTTTTAAATGATTTTGTCACCAAAGTGCTTATTTTAACTAGCATGTATTTATTTGGAAATACATTAAAACCACCAATAATCTGAAATTTGAATACAATTGGAAATAACTGTTTTCTGTCGTTAATTTTCATCGTTATTACTCCAGTCTTCAGTGTCACATGGTCCTTCAGAAATGATTCAAATATAATGATTTGCTGCTCAAGATACATTTCACTTCCTTAATATTTTGTGGAAACCGTGATACATTTTTTCTGGATTCTTTGATGAATAGAAAGTCAGCATTTATTTGAAATAATATTTGCAACAATGTTTGCAAATGTCTTCATTGTCAGTTGTTCAATTTAATGCTTCCTTGTGGAATAAATTATTAGTTCCTTTAAAAAAGCAAAATCTTACTGACCCTAAATAGCTTCACTGTTCCACTGTTCCACATATTACCATTTTAAATGTATTTTATTATTACATACATATATATATACACACACACACACACACAAACATAGACAGTTACCTTGTGAAATTACATCCTGGAAAATAGATTAAATCCATTTTTTTGAGCTGTATGTACACATTATAACCCTAATCAATAAAGTGAAAATAACTTTTTAAAACATTCTGGAGGATTATTAAAAACGAATTAGTGAAATACGTGGGTTGGTAAAGCGATCAGTCCCTTAGAGTATACCATTTTAAACTTGCTCAGGTGCAACCAATCAACTTCCAGATCAAACACCTGGCTAACTGTCCCACCTGACATCAATTGTAGTAGTTTTGATTACTTATAGAATAAAACCAGCTGTTTACTGAAGATTCCACTGTTAGTAGTGCATGGTAGTACTTTGAAGAATTCACCATGGTTGGGAAAATGCTTTCAGAGGCCACTTGGATAAAGTAAAAACACTTTGAAGGCTTTATCTATCCCTCTGAATACTGTTCAGAGCATCATTAAGAAGTGGAAAGCATATGGCACCACCAACACATTGCCTAGATCAGGCTGTCCATCCAAACTGGATGACCGAACAAGGAGGACATTGATCAGCGTTACCAAGAGGCCACAAACAAACAAGCATCTTTGAAGGACTTACAAGGCTTTATGGCTGGGACTGGTTGCCTGTGCATGTGACAACTATCTCACAAGCTTTACACAAAGTTGGCCTGTATGACAGTGTGGAAAGAAGGCTTTCCTGAAACAGTGCCATACTCTCATTTGCACTATGCAAAAACACCCTGGGAAGACTCTGATGCCATCTGGAAAAAGGTGCTATTGTTTGATGAGACCAAAATTTTACCATTTTGGACTGAACTTCAAGCGCTATGTTTGTCAAAGGGCAAACGGGACACCACCCAAGACACACCATACGTACTGTGAAGCATTATGGTGTCAGCATTATGTTGTGGGGGTGTTTCTCTTTAGCAGGGTGAGATTGGCCAGGATTGAAGGGAAAATAGATGCCGCCAAGTACATCCAAATTCTTGATGAAAAGCTATGTCCCTCTGCTAGACAGCTGAAGATGGGCCGGTCATTCACCTTCCAACACGACAATGATCCTAAACATACCGCCAAAAGAACAATGCAATGTGTTAAGGATAGGAAGGTGAACGTTCCTCAATGGCCAAGGCAGAGCCCTGAATTAAATCTGATAGAAAATCTGTGGATGGATTTGAAGAGAGCAGTCCATTGCCGCTTACCACTGAACATGAGCAATTCTGCAAGGAAGAATGGGAAATATTCCCCAATCTAGGTGTGCAAAGCTAGTACAGACACATCCAAAAGCGAAATGGCTGTAATGAAAGCAAAAGGTGACACTATGAAGTATTCAATCAGGGGACTGATGACTTTTCCAACCCTGTTATCCTAGTTTTTCAGTTTTTTTTTTTTTTTTTTTTTTAATTTTCAGAACTGTTGCCCTTTTTTTGGGAACAGACTTCGATTTCTTTGATTTCAGGCTATATAACAAATAAAGTCACTATTTCAAAGGTTTTCTATACACACTGAGTGTATAAAGTTGTAGAGAGTTAGGAAAAGGCAACAAAAACATGTTGAAGGCTTTAGCTATCCCTTCCAGTACTGTTCAGAGCATCATTAAGAAGTGGAAAGCGAATGGCACGTAGAAAATAAGAAGAATGCGAATTTCTGTACACATTTTTACAAAAGAACTCTGTGTAGAAAACACAAGGAAGGTCAAGCAAGAAAGGAAACTTGACAACAGCACCTGAACTGTTGTTGACATATTGCGTGTCTGGGAGTGTAGAAGCATTTGTGTGTATGTGCATGTGAGTGTGTAGGACAGGGTTAGGTGCACCAGTATTTTAACTGTGAGGTTCACACAAAGTTCAGATCCATTAGATTAAGTGTGGTGTCTGTGACACGGAGTCCTCCTCTGCAGTATATGTGTGTGCATGTTTCCCAGTTGGTCTCTTGCATGCATGTGTTGGGAGCTGGTTTTTTGGAAGTGGAGACTGCGTTCTCTCTTCATATCAAGTTATGCGTCCATAGCACAGATGGAGTTCAGATGGAGTTCAACATAGTACTCTAAACACACACTTGTATGCTTAAATCAATGTGTTACAGACTTACAGATAGGTCTTGTAATGGATAGATTCAGTGCATATTGATCGAATCCATGCAGGGAAAAAGAGTGCATATATAAAGTAATCATTTTAATGTTTCATATCATACCTCAACCAAATGAGTTATTCACACTGATTTTATCGATGGAGGTTTGCAGGTTGCTAGTAGCCATTCCTTTAGCTCAAATACGCTGATATAGATATTGCAGCAGTGCATTTTATCTATCAATGCAAGAATCAAACATGCTTGGAACAGTGTTTACATTCTGTTGCTGCTCATTTAAACTTTTTTAAACCGTTGACTCACACGTCACACTCACATTGCATCACAAATTGTCATGGTCTCGTCACCAGAAATCGAATGAAAATGAATGATGTAGGGTCCATGCAAATCGCTGACAACTTTCACAGCTGCCCATTTCCTCTTATCTCTCACCCTCTTCCTCTCCATTTTGCCTTCCTCATCTGGATCCGTCAATGCCTGCTATCTTTCTCTCGCTCTGTGCCAATATCTCTCAGTGTATCTGATTTCCGATCCATCTCCTTTCCTCTCACTTATTACAACTCAATTCGCCTTCAGTCTCTTTCGTCCTTTCTCACAAGAAGATTAAGAGGCAAGAGCAAAACAGCAGCTGGACTTTTAAATGTTTTAATTGATAAGTCGAAAGACTTTCTGAGAGAGAAATTTGGTTTAATCTCTTGTCTGGAAGCTAGGCTGAAATGAACGTTCTTGAATCTGAAAACTGAGTTTAGCTCGAGACAGAGATGCCTAACCAAAGAAACAAATAAAAACCCCTCACAAAGACACACACACACTTGTGCTCATTACTTCTGTGAACCTGCCACATGCTGATGTGAGGAAGAGGGTGTGAGGAATAAGTTTTCAGAGATGCTTCCCGTGGGCATTTGGGCTTTTACATTTAGAACAATATAAAGTTTCTTAGGTAAACAGATGAATGTGTATACTGCTGCCTTCACACACTCAAAGCACAATGGTCCCCTTTACACCCAAGCATTTATGTGCTTTTCAGATATCTTACAAATCACATCAGATTTTGTGTCAACCGAAACTATTATATCCAGAATATTTCAAAATTCATTACCCAGGGAATGCATGAATATTAAAATGTAGGCCTATATATTAAAAAAAGTGTATGTCATAAATTTAAATTATGACAAAAAATGCTTTCCATCATTTGAGAGACAAAAAAATATCTGGTGTCTGGTCTACTGCGTTTCCCTACTTTAGAAACATTCTGAGTAAAGGATGCTAATAGGGATTAGAAGTGAAGATGTGGGGGCGGGAGGATGGGGGGATGAGTTTTAAAGCACCAATTGAAACATAGAGAGAGATTCTGTATTTCAGTGAATAAAAATCCATTGGATTTTGTCTTGGATGACCAGATCTGCACCATGTGTTTTGCATTTTAAGCATTCTGTTGGAGCTTTTTAAAACATTATATAAAACATTTCCTCTAAAAGTTTGAGTTGTAATTGTTTGCAAGAGCACAGTTATAAACACAATATGGTTGTGAATGCGACTAGTGACTAGATGAGTTTTCTGTCTGATGACGTTTAATGTCACTGACAACCAGTGTTGGGGGTAGCGCATTACAAGTAACTTGAGTTACGTAATCAATTACTTTTTCAAGTAAAAGGTAAAGTATGGCATTACTTTTTCAATTTACAACAAAAAATCTAAGTTACTTTTTTCACATTTATTGACTAACAGCTCTTATGGCCCCATGTTGAGTGAAATAAAGTGCACAGGTGTCACGTGCGCTGTGTGAACATGATGGGTGTTGTAGTTCTAGACTAAATGTGAACATGCATTAGAGGTAGTCAGTATTCCTCAAAATAAATAAAAACAATGAAATGCAATCTCAGAATTTTATTCAAACCTGATTTAGAATTTAAATTTAGAAAAAAGAGTGTTGAACTTCCTTCTCCTGTATCCTATTCTTCTGAATCTCCAGAATGAGAGCAACGGTGAACGGTTTGTTTGCTAAGCATTTCCTTCAGTCAGAGGCTTATTCATTTCACTTTTGGAGTGAAGGGGCCTTTAGATTAACGGAAAAGCCCATTCCATGTGAGAAAAAGTACAGCAAAAGTAATGTAACTCATTACATTTCATAAAGAGTAACTAAGTTACACAATTAGTTACTTTTTAGAGAGTAATGCAATATTGTAATGCATTACTTTTAAAGGTAACTTTCCCAACACTGCCGACAACCTCTGTAGGCCCATTTAGACACTTGTTAGCAACCGCCTTTTACAAGTAAAAGCTTTTAAAACATCACACGACGGTTTTACTGATGTATTTTATATTGTTGAAAAAAGTGAAAATATCTTGAGCTTGTGTTTACCATAACATTAAGGTTTAACCACTGTAGTCACATGAACTGTTTTAAATATATCTTTAGTACCTTTTTGGCTGTTTGAACGTGTAAATTAACTTTCTGTCAATGCAGGCTTCACCTGAGCCATCATATTTTATCAAAAATATCTTAATTTGTGTTCTGAAGATGAACAAAGGTCTTAAGGGTGGGGAACAACATGAGGGTGAGTAATTAATAATTAATTAATTTCACTTTTGGGTGAACTAACCATTTAACAATGCATCTTCGTCCTCAAAAACTACATGATGTGGTGTTTCTTGTACTGTTCAGACCGCATTTAACCTTCGGATATTCTCTCTTTAAACTAGAGATGCACTATTGTATCGGCCAATAATCAGTATCAGCTGATAAAAGCAATTATTTTCACTATTAGCTACTGGTCGATTATTAAAAACAGTCAATGATCAGGGCCAGTTACACCCTGTCAATCAAAAGGTGGTAAAAAAACATTTCAGACTGCAACTCATACAGTGTGTGAAGAAAATGTCTCTTGTATTGATTTTAGGTCTGTCGAAGCCATAGTTCAAGCAGGGCTGCAGGATAAGTTTTCCCCTAAACATTTTTTGTAACACATCTCCCATCCAATAATCACAAAGTCTCAGCTTTCAAATTATGTCCATTTTATCACAGTTTGTCCAATTTTCACAGAATTCAAACAATAAACGCCATTTTGACACTAGTAAATGTGAAGTGAAACATCTCTGAATCTCAGTTAACGCAGCAGCGAAGAGCGCAAGTCTTTTCTTCCTCTTTAATACAAGTTAGAGCATGGAAAAACATGCATGAACATCAAAATATATGTTTTGAAAGATACATACAAAAGATATGAAAGATACAGTACAACTTACTGAAATGTACTGTGTGTCATGTAATCGCTCAATCATTGTTTCCATCCAAAGTTGTGAATTTAACTTTAGCGCAAATTTGGAGTATTGCATAAACATTTGAGAATGAAGCACTGTTTCCATCCAGTGAGTCGGAGAGAACAAAATCGTCACTTCCTGATAAACTGGCGCTAAATGCCACTACGAAAAATGGAAGTTGATGCAGTAGAAGCCACTGTATATAATAATTTTTGTATAAAAAAAATTACTTGCGCCTCAGAGCGCATGGATGAAACCCAAAAAACGCTGTCATGTTATCTTGCATTCAGATGCCTGCCGTTCAACTGCTTGGTCCAGTTATGCCATGCCATGCCATCGCAAAGTCACGTGTTTTTTTTAATGTGCATCAAGGAATTTATTGTTTCCATCGTAGTTTATGGGCATGTTTTTGTATCACGTAAAAATGTATCCTACTCATTTGAGCGCAAAGGTTTTTAATGTGCATTTTTAGAATTGATGCATATCTTGGCATTTCCATTCTGTGTTTTTTTTTATGTGATATCCCAAAATGTGCATAAAAATAGGTGGATGGAAACATAGCTGTTGTTTGAACGGCAGAATGAATAAAACAGCTTGTGAACAGTCACTTAAATACCTCAGTAAAGTTATCCAATGTTCACAGTTCATTAGTTAGCCATAAACTAACTCCGCTGAGTTGGGAGAGATTAAGAAATCAAATTACTGGGAGATATCACTCTGAATAACTGGAATTGGTAGAGATAATAACCAGTATTGATGGAGAAATTTAGTATCGGTGCATCTCTACTTTAAACCCAGATTAGCAGGATTAGCTCCACACACTATTTACAGCTTTGTAAATATCACTACTAAACTATGCTAATTACTTAACAAATATATTGTATAAATGTTTAAATATTACATATATTATTATTATTATTATTAATAAACAATTTTTCAAAATATATTTATTTATTTTTTCATTTCAATCAAAATGTTTCATAATGAGGAATTATACTGATCAGTTTCAAGAATCACAATTAGCAATTTCAAGCAAAAACTTGAAAAAAAGAAAAAAGAAATTGAGTAATTTAATCAATCACTGACAGTTAAAACAAATGCATCCCTCCCCCACCCTCCAACGTAACAACCTAGCGGTTAAGTTACTGAGCATGGGCTTTTTGCCTTCTCTTCAGAGAGCCGCTCTAAGCAGGGGTAAAGACTAGAAGGGGATACAGCTACGAGCACTGGGAATGCACACATCAATATTGGTTCATTTAATATTTATTTATTTTATTTAATAACTGTATTTACAGTATTGTAAGGGTAGGTTTAGGGTTGGGGTAGGTGTAGATGTCAATAAAACACAATTTGATAAGTAGCACATTCCATTTACTGTTATTCATCCTGAGATTTCGCCTCACTTCTGGCCGTAGCTGTATCTTCTAGACACAACCCTAAGCAGGGCTCTGAACGAACCATGTGTGCAGCACACATCCTGAAAAGTGAAGCCAAAACATTCTGATCACCCCCTGTGGCTGGATGCAGAATAGGTCATAACCCCTCTCTCTCCAGGTAATCAAATATGATATGAGCCAAAAAATTAAAAAGAAAATGTTTCAAAACCTCCAAAGAGGTTTTTTTTTGTTGTTGTTGTCGTCATTTTAGGTACTTCTCATCACGCAGTTCAAATGTTAATTTTTTCAGTAAGTTTGGTTTCAATTAGTTATTTGATGTTATAAAAACAGGGTTAGTGAATGAGTCTGCGGGAGAGGGAGTATGAACAAGACCTTGATGCTGCAGCTCCACCTCAGGATCACTACTACACGGATTCAGGCTTTGAATGATGTAAAAGGCAATGACTAGGCTTGTTCGAGATGCATCGGTGCTGCGCAGACCGATCGGCATATGACATCCAAGTTTACATTGTTTTCATAACCCGCTGGGCCTACTCAGTTTTATTTGTTGGTATGAAATGCAGTTACTCAGATGCACTTAATTATTTTTTTTTACTTGTGTTTATTCAATTGATAAGGTATATGAAACTGATTTTACTGCTTGAAAATTTACTATGTTTAAGTGTTAAAATGTTTCACCAAAAATGAGTACATTAAATTTCAATTTTCAGTTCCTCAGTGTGGTGCCAAAGCTATACAGTGCGGAACGATGCGGTGTTAGAATGGCAAATTGTTTAGCAACAAACAAACCAGGACTGAGCTTGCCTCATTAGCTTTCTAATAAAAAAAATTGTGACTGAAAATTATTCTCAGTTTGGCTGAAAATCTACATGACAAACAGTGGAAATATAAAATGGGCAGCTGATACGGAAAGGCAAGAACGAAAATTATTTAAACAGAACAGCATGAATGTACAATGTGAATCAGTGTTAAGTCTGAAAAAAGCTGGACTCGACTAAATATGGCCTTGAACTTGGACTTAAGACCGACTTGAGACCGGACTCAAGTACTACAACACTGATGTGAATTCCAGGAACCTTAATACCCAGTATCATGGTCTTCCCCCATTAATTCGTTAATGCTTCAATTGTTTGTCTAAAGAACCAATGAGATCAAATGGAGTTTTTTGCATCTTCTCGCATGTCTCAATACAGTTTCAAAAAAGCTTTATTGTAATAAGATTTCCCAACGTTGAGTAACAGCCAATTTAATTTCGCATCAGGCAGAAAATTCCGAGAGGAAGTGGATATTTAAATGGGACATACCTGAGAACACCATTAGGCCTTCTGAGCCACTGCTGAGCATTAAAAGTTTCCTCAGGGTCTCTCTCTCTCTCACATTATCATACACAAAGCCTTTAATTAAAAAAAGCAGCATAACATAGAATGCTCACACACAAAACCATTAATGATTGCAACGAAAGGTAGTGCTTAGTCAACATGAATGTTAATTAAATCTCTAATGACCCCAAACTAACGAGGACTTCACCAACACGATCGCTATTTTATTGGGTAAAAACACACATGATGCGTAGCATCTCTCTTTAGCCTACCTAACTGGGTGTGTGTGTGCTGAAGATAAATGAACATAAGTGTAAAGTGCTTCCATTGTGGCAGCTCCACAGGCAATGTCCTCAGGGACTTTGTAATCTCACTTGGCACCAATAACCCTGTATCTGAGGAAATTTTAGTGTGCGTGAAAGTGTGTGTATGTAGAAAGGAGTGGCTTTGTAGGATGATCAAACAGCCTTGTATTAAAGGCCACACACACACACACACACACACACGTGCGTGTAGAAAATGCTACATTTTTCTTTGTCAGCTATGGTTCATGTTTCACTGCACGCCGCTGACGTGGCCAGTCTCCGTTGACACTGATGCTGTTTTTGACTGACCTCTGCAGCCTGTGTTCCATAACTTTTACACCTCGACCTCTACGTTTTTCAAATGCACCAATCACTTTTACAGCTCTTAAACCCTGACCTCTCCCTCTCAGGCCTTTATACAGGAATGACAAAGAGGCACATCTCATTGCACATTTTGCGATAACAAGCAAGCGTGCAGTTTGCACAGAAAACAGTGACAAGCGGTTACCTGTTAAGCTTAGAACAGAATGGTTGAAAGATAAAAGACGTGCAGAATGATTTTACTCCGTTCAGTGTTGTGTTGTTCATTCTCTGTATGGAAAAATAAACACCCAATTTTTCCAAAATATTTTTTTTTTTGTTCCATGAGAGGGGAAAAAAAGTTTTCCTTTAAAATGTCTCTTTAATGCTTCAATCCTCAAAGTTTAATGCATCAGGAAACATTGTCATAAATCATCTGAAAAGACCTTTACTGCACTATAGGGATATGACCTTCACTTTTATGAGAAAAAATATCTTAAACACATTCATTTTACTTTTCTCTAGGGAATTACACAGGTGCAAGGGCGTAATGGAACGCTGCTGGACAGAAGTATGGGCGTGGTCCTGTCATCTCATTTGCATACAGTTTCCCTTGACCCAATAGAGTGCAAGTCAGGTTCTGGAAGTAAAAACTCCATTCATTTTCTCCATAGAGAAATTGATTTTTTAAACGATAACATAAATCCTACTGTGAGCTATGAGGTTGTAAATTGAGGTATTTGCTTCTGCTGAAGCCTGCATTATTTAAGCTTATTTTTAAACAGTTAGAACGGTTGAAATGGGTACTGCAGTCCAAATCCTAAATATTGGAGACAGTTGTTTCTCCCGCCCCCGCCTCCTCAGACTCGACGCTTACAAGGGTTACCAATTTGAGAACAGGCAACAGGAGCAAGCGCGATTGATAATGGAAGGCGAGGAGATTTGCACACTTGTAAGTTGATGAATTGATTTATGCGGGTTTTAAAATGCTCCTGTTCATAGAAATTTTTGCTGAGGCTTTTAAGTTTGGGTAGAATCTGCAATCTCAGTTTGATTATTGGCTTCTATGGCTCCAATACATTGTGTTTTCCACCAAATGAGAGAAATGAGTTTGAACTTAGCATGTCTCCTAAATATCTGCAAACATACTATGGTATTTTTATGCTTTAGTACAGCCAAAAAATTACATACAGCACCTTTAACAACGCAGTTCCTGGTGAAAAACTACATTGCCCATGACGCTGTACAGAAAATTACACAAATCAGAGCCAAAAAAGCAATTTTTTCATTCCAAAAGATCTTGTTAGCTCCGCCCACTCCCTTGAAGTACTGCGAGTGATGCAATTGACTGTTCACAAAGACCCGCCCCCTTTAGTTACTGTTGCTATTTCCAACAAGCTGGCCAATTGGGTTGATCTCTCTATGCTCTCATAGGGTTAGTTCACCTAAAAAAAATTAAATTCTGTCACTTATTACTCACCCTAATGAAGTTAGAAACCTGTGAGACCTTCATCATCGGAACACAAATTAAGATATTTTTGATGAAATCTGAGAGCTTTCTGACCTCTGCGAGAGGTAGTAAAGACACCGTTAAAGTAGTCCATATGACTGCAGTGGTTCTATCTTACTGTTATGAAGCGGCAAGAATACTTTTTGTGCAGAAAAACAATTTATCGATGTCTTTACTACCTTTCTGGGCCTTGAAATTGGTTATGATGTTGCTGTATAAAAGAAGGTCAGAAAACTCATGGATTTTATCAAAAATATGTCAATTTGTGTCCTGAAGATCTTACGGGTGTTGAACGACATAAGTAATAAATGACAGAAATTTCATTTTTGGATGAGTTTATGCATATTTTGGAATAAACTTAAAATATGTTGTTTTATACATAATCAATATTTGTAAATGAGTAGATTTATGTTTCTCCAATGTTTTTAATTCAGTTATGTGGTTTACAATGTTTCATGGGACTGTAGTTCTTTCCCTCACTTAAAACCTTTAAGTACACGGTCCTGTCCGATTTTCAAAAATAATTCTCTTCAAATCAGAATTTGTAGTGTTGTGATTCACCTCATTGCTGGGTGGCTTGGTTTATGGTTCATAACTCTTTAACAACGACTATATTAAAAACCCTATCGGAAAAATGAATGGAAAAAATACTAGTGCCGCTGACAAGGGGGAAGGGCGCTAATGCACTCTACAGGATTTCATTCTGACCAGCACTGCACAGCAAATGAAACCTTTAGGAAAACTAAACACCTCAGATGTATTAATCAATACTACCAGCTCCTGCGGTTGATCTGGACACAGCACAATGTTGGCCATGTAAAATAACAACAACCCAATCATGCCATTGTTTTAGCACTCCAATACTAGCGTTCCCTGAATGGAAATTAATCATCACAGGTCAAAGTGAAAGATGCAGTCAAGGTTGACAGACACGCGCAACATTTATCGCATGTCCTTGTACTATCTATATAGAGCACCAGCAAACTCATCACTCTATGCTAATGAGACACTGAATGTCACCTTGTGGTCCACACAAACCAAACAAGCAAAAGCCCGTAACACGTGAGGTCAAAGACCAAATCTAACTGTCTAAATAAACACCAGCTCAACAGACATAAACTTTAACAATGAAGTGTTGGATTGAAAGCTTTAGAGAGATGAAGAATAAGAGAGAAAGTGGCTGTTTGGGGGGAATGAATGAACAACATTTCAGTCTCTCTTCATCCCTTTGTAGGCAACAATGTTTTATTTGAGAGCTGGAGTGCAGGGCTGGGCTGGTAAATGGGCACATTGCCGTGTTTACCGTGGCATTGTTAAGACAGTGATGGGATGATGCCACCTGCACATTTCAAGATAAGAAAATGTCAAAAATCTCCAAAGACACAATGACATGCATAGAAAAGCCCTCTCTTTCCATGCTCCTCGCTCTCGCTCTGTTCTCACTCACACACTCCATATTACTGATGACTATTACAAAACACAGCCGACACATCAAACTCTGACCTAATAACACAGCGCTGTCGAATGGTTTGACAGACTGCCTGTTTGGAGATATTGCAGTTCACGTCTGTGTTTACCAACTCTAACTTTTTCTGTCTTTTTCCTGTTCCCATTGACAGTTTTTCATGTGCTCTAGTGAGCAATGAAAAGCTCAAATCTGAAAAAAATGTATTTTAAAACCCAATCTGCCCTTCAGAAATCACTGAAGACAAGAACTCTGGCATTCCGTGTTCAGATAATGCAAATTACAAAGAGAACACAAAACTATTTTAAAACAACCAGTCTTTTTTTTTTTCTCTCTCTCTCTCTCTATCTCTCAACATTTCCCAATATAAAGACATGATAGCTATGTGAAGCCTGAATCTGGGAAGCATTGCCAGATTGTAATAATGAAAAAATGCAAATGATGATCCATAATTTAAAACCATATGGTACTTCATATTAATGAATGAGGGACTCCAATAAAATGCTTTTTCTGAGTGGAATTAACTGGAATTGCTAAGCATCTTCTCTCACTCTCACGCCAACACAGCAAGCATATAAGTGATTGATATTGGTGGTAAATTAAATCTGTGCTATTGCTGTTTCAGACATGCAATTCACACCGGAACTCATTCTCAGGTGCACACAAATGCGTGTTGGATATATAATTATAATGCCATAAAAATCTAAACATACATTAACATCTTCACAAGCATATCGCCACTCTCTGGCTTGCATTCACATGGTCTTCAAATATCCGTTAAAGTATCACTGTCAGACAGCCTTGAGTGCACCGTGTTATTCTCAGGCTCTGGCCGTCTTTGTTATCAGTGAGTTATGTAACATCAAACCCTATCCATGAAACATACGGTTTGAATATTGGGTTAGGCTAGTCAATATTGTGAATATTGTCTTACGTTTTGATTTGAATAAGCATTAATTAATGAAAAAACTAAATAATGTATTTAAGAGGAATGAATGAATAAATGAATGTGCAATAAATAAATGAACGAATGAAATAATTTCCACATTTACATGCATAAAAGATGTTCAAAGTCTTAAAATAAGTAAGCTTGGTTTTCTTGACTGAGTGAATCAGTAATCAAATTGCCAGGTTATTCTATTTACATAACTAAAACTGACATTTCAATCTAAAGGATCAAACAAAAACAAACACTGAGTTTGTGTAAGCTTAGAAACGATTACATACTCACACACGTGTGTGTGTATATTCTGTACACTTTAAATAGACTCAATTTTAAAGAATTATAAATATATTTTAAAATTAATAATCAAATGCTGAGTCTGTTTTATAACTTTATGCATGTACAGATGGTGGAAATCACCCTCTCAAAATTATTTTAGACGAATTCTTATTTTTTTTCTTTGTATGAGACACTCATTCACGTTAAAGGCATATGTGCACGTGAATGGTTGGTAAGCCTGTGAATGAAGCTCTAGGTTAATTCTTGAATTTCACAATGTGGCAAGATAGCTGTTCACAGTATTAACTACCCTCCTCTGAAGCTGCACATGAGTCATACGAGTATTATCCAAATAACTCTTTGTCATGAGCCAGTGAATGAATCTCATTCACTTTTAGTGGCCTTTCACAAGGGAAGCGTTTTTATTTTTTTATTTATTTTTTTTTTACTTTTCTTGCATTGTATTTTCACTTTGAAAACGTTATCTTGCGTGTAGCTGTTTTGAATGCAAAAACGCGTTCTGTGCTAACATTCCCTCATCATTCAGTTAATTAATATGGACTGAACTCGCGCACTCACCCGCGTTTCTCAGTTTTCTATTTCTGAGCACCGAGATGATCACCAGCACGTTACCGAGCACATCCACCACGCTCGTGAAGATCAGCACACCGGCCAGCACCATGACGACCCATGCTGGCCGCGCGCCTGCTCCGCTACCCCAAGCGCGACCCTGCCCGACTTCCGTCCGGTTCCTGATGAGGGAGACATTCTCGGGCATGTCGAATAAACTTCACCCTCTCTCACAAAAACACGCTCGGTATCTTTCTCACAAAGCTTCTGTCATCTTCACCTTCGTCAACAATTACACATTTCCATATTCTCAAGAGTCCTTGGGAAGCCCGGCGACGAATTTTGCTTTCTCATGAATGTGCCACATGAAACATAAATTTTCCACCCGGCTATTGTCTTGACTGCCGAATATGTTCAACTTCACGGTGCTTGCTCTCCCCCCTCGCCGCGCGCCTTTTAAAACTCACTCACGAGCGCGGCGACGCACGAGATGGTCTCGAGCTTCTCTGAGCATCTCACTCCACTCGCGTGCGCTCCGGTATTTCCCATTGATAACTGAAGGATTCTGCCAGTGTGGGATCACCCCTTTTCCTCCTCTTCTCGTTCAGCGTATTTACATTGACGCTTGAGCTGAGTTAAACTGAGACGCCCCCAAAAAGCTGTCAAACGTGAGACGCGTCAGCTCGCCTGCATGTCCAGTCAGTCAGACTTTATTTATTTATTAATTCACTCGGTGGCGACGGAATCCGATGCGTGAGATCGGATGATGGGCTCCCGTCTCGAATGAATTCCCGCTCCAGGAGTGTGAAACCTTTAAGTGCAATATGTGACTGGTTTGACACCAGTGTGTGTCGTTAAATCGGTTATCTTTATCAACTACGTTGGTATTCGCGTCTGAGGAGCAGGACTGTCGTTATATGAAAGAATCCAACTTAGAAAATGAGCATTTCTGAACAGTAATTCCGTGTTTTCCCGCCTCAAAGGGAGTCCTTCAGCGACTCGGCTCCCACCGCGTGCACGCGAGCATAGTTTCCGGTCCAGTTCTCGGACAAGTCCAGTTAAGCGGCAGCTGGAGAGACGTCGCCTTCGACCCGCTCTGCACGGCCGGTCTCTTTCGGTCTCCTCATTGACAACCAAAAATCCGTGAGCGCGCGCCACCGCTGTTTACAGCTGCCCCGTTCACATCACGCTCTGGGAGCCTCCGCGTGCGTCTGAACTTGTACTGAGAGCGCGCAGGTGCACGTGAGGGAGTCCTGTCACAAATAACAGGTTTGAATGAAAAGGCCTCGAAGCGTTTTCTCTACCGAGCGGTACCTTAAAATCAACAACGATTACCAAACTCCGTGAATGTAGACCATTTAAATAAATTATATCAAATAAATCAAAAACGAATAAAATGACTACATAAAAACATACTTTTAATAGGCTAAATGATTAAATGAACGCGAAGAATTGTTCTAATATTCTACCCAAACATTATGTAGTGCATGCTGGGAACACGCATCACAGTACATTACAGCTTATTCTAGCCATAAACCTTTCACATAGAGACATCTGACTGACATGAACAGTCAGTTTGTTTAGTCATGTATCATTTCACGAGTGCACACTTATAAATAATCGAATAGTATGCGTATTTGGCATGCTGTCCGAGGAGAGTGGTCCGAGCTTGGTATTTGGCCCGAACCCAGAGTTCTCCCCCGTATTGCTGGTTAAGAGAGTAACCTGGCGAGTGTGAGGAGACGGGGTGGTGGAGGGATGCTGAAACGCTGGTGAGTCGACTGCGTGTATATATATATATATATATATATATAAGTCTGCACTGTTGATCTGAAATTACAGCTTTTGTCCCCGTTATAGTTGAATCACAGGACCGGATACCAAGTTGTCTTGCCAAGGAAATCTTTTATTATCATTTGTAGATCAGACATAGGAGAGAAGATTGTTCTATTGTCTTCAGGCCATCTTCATGTGCTTCTCTGAGGAGCAGTGTGTTTCATCAAGCTTATATATCACGACTATGGATCTTACAATTCCTTACAAGGTAGAAAAACAAGTTGGTTTCTTTAAAATAGAACGTATACTTCATACATACACATTCTATCCTCTTTATAGGGAATATTGTCGATAGGTGTTTACATCATGGGGCAACTTCATCAGCTGAAACATATACGTGCAGCCTTTCAGAATACATGTACACACATTCCTGTGAAGCCAAAATGATCTATCCTTGCCTCAGCATACCATATGACACCAACATATTAATGCAAACTCAACCCTCATGCATTTAGCAGAGTTGTAAATGTAAATGTAAATTTGCACTCTTTCAAATAGAATATACATTTAATTATACATTTAAATAATATTAAAACAATGAAATTTTAATCTTCACCAATCATGCTGATTGGGTAGATATGTTGATTGCTGACTGCTGGTTGGAGTGATGTGATGATTAGTCGGATCATTTGAATGTGTTGTACCCAAGCTTTGTTCATAAAACATTTAGGAGAGGGCTTATCTAAATTAAATTAAAAAACATAGTCTAACATATTTTGAGCTAGTTTTAAGTACAGTAGGCCTACAGACATTTTATTTTTTCAGACAAAATTTCACATAATTCAGAAAACAAAGTAGAATGTACACATAATAAGTTGTATTCTGTTCAGGTTGTTTACCTCAAGTGCTTCAAACAGAACTATTTCTTCCTCAAAAATGCTTGTGTATCTACACAGTAAACATGACTTTGTTTTCATGCAAACTACAGATGAAAAATAATGTGCTCTTACTTGCAGAAGTCAGCCTTTCAGATTAGAGATTACTAGGTCAAGACAGTCCTATCCAGTTTTATTTGCAATATGCATCGGACGGCCAGTAAACGGACTGTGGTCAGTCCGTGGGCATGAAGCCTGAAACTGAGACCAGGTCAACACTGCTTAAAACTGAGACTTTACTTTTGAACTGAGCCGAACGATTACATAACTGTTTTCACTGTTTTGTTTGCTGATATACAGGTAAATTAACTAAATTAATAACTATTGATTTTTACAGCTGAATGAATCAATACTGAATATTTACGCTGGACAATGAGAGAAAAGAGCTGCTGTGCAGCCAAAAATTATTTGCTAATTTTTACTGTAAAGCTGCTTTGGCATTGTAAAAAGCGCTATATAAATAAAGTTGACTTGACTCATGAAGCAACCTAATTAAAAGCTTACTGGCGACCATCTCACCACTCACTGCTCCAAAAGTTTCTGGCTGACCTTGAGGCCAATCAAGGTTGTCTAAAAATAACATTTTCAAAAAACTACAATGTTTGTTATTACCTATGGTTTAATATAGTTTTTTTAAGAGGAGATGTATCCTTCCCCATGTTTAAATGAAAACTACACTGTTAACAATTTTCCTGTATTTTTACAGTACAGTACTGGCAGCACGGTTGCCAGCAAGTTACTATATGTAAACGTACTGTAATTTAATTTACAGTACACAAGAAGAGTACTATAATTCTACAAAACAGTATTTTACTGTATTTTTACAGCATTTTATAATTTTAGTCTGCTTCTGCTGTAATTAATACAGTATTGTACTGTAATATCTATATTGATCCATTACTGCAAAATATTACTAGAATATTCAAAATAATTACTAATAATGTTAATATTATAAGTATATATGTAGTCATTACAATATATACATTTATAGGACATAATATTATAATGCTATGTCAGAATATCTGCAAATCAAAAGACAATCCAAGCAATGTTCTTGTCAAAAATATGTTTTATTCAATCAATTAAACTATTAAAACCATTTTATTTACATGTTCAGTGAATCAGCAATTTACAGGTATTAAGGTCTGTTAAAGGGATGGTTGACCCCAAAATTAAAATTCTGTCATCATTTACTCACCGTCAAACAGTTCCAAACCTGTATGAATTTCTTCCTTCTGCTGAACACAAGATATTTTGAAGAATGCTGGTAACCAGACGACAGTTGACTGTAGCCATTGACTTACAAAGTAGGAAAAAAAAAAATCAACTGTCTGGTTACAAACATTCTTTAAAATATCTTATTTTGTGTTCAGCAGAAGAAAGAAACTTGTACAGGTTTGGAATAACTTGAAGGTGAGTAGATGACAGAATTTGTATTTTTGGGTCAACTATCCCTTTAAGTGTGCACAAATCTGTAAATAAAACAAAAAACATATGAGAAATGATAACTTGAGGATTGGGTTGGGTAAAAGAATGACAAGTGAGCAACAACAACTAAAAAAACAACAAGTGTCCCACTAACGGTGCAGGCTTTAGTTTGAAGTTTTCAATTCAAACTCTATCAGGAACCGAATCAAACTATTGGCATGTGGTTTGATGGCCGTCACCTTCCTCTGCACCACCCTCTTGGTCCTCTTTCTGACTCCCTGTCTGGCAGTACACGTCTTCTGTCTGCAATTTCCATCGTCAGGGTTGACCAGGAACCTGTTAGCAACACTGTTAAAAAATTACTGTAAATTTTACAGTATAATACTAGCAGCAGGGTTGCCAGCCAGTTACTGTAAAATTTACAGTAGTGTTACTGTAATTTAATTTACAGAATTTCCTTGTATTCTCTGATTACAGTAAATAACTGTATTTTCTTAAATTACGAAGGGTCAATTTACAGCAATATTCTGTACATTTGAGTCAAACCAACATGTGACGCCAGAATGCATTGCAGTTTACAGCAATATGCTGTATTATTAAAAAACAGCCAGCGGCTGTAAAATAATGCTGTAATTTTTACAGTAATTCATTACAGTGAATATCATACCAGTCAATTAATATACTTTTCATTTTTGGGTGAACTTACCTTTTAAAACATTGTATTAAAATGCCTAATACTTACAGAAAACTCATTCCCAGGCTGCAAAGATAACTGTCTCACACTGTAGTGCTGTAAGAAATCAAAATACATTTTATTCAGTTATGTGTTGCTTGTTGAGGTTGTTTAAGCTGTAAGGACTACCCGTCAGCCCAATGGCGGAATCTGACGGCCTGGGCGAAGGTACAAAGCGTGTATGTCTTTTTAGCGCCCGCGTTAAGTTCACATAAATTTTTAGGATTTAGTTGATGTTTTCCTTTAGCTGTTCGTTTAATCTGACTCCAATTGTAAACGATCTCTAATTGTATTTCATTTTCATTTTTCATCATTTAGCAGACGCTTTTATCCAAAGCGACTTCCAAGGGGAGCAATTAGGGGTTAGGTGTCTTGCTCAAGGGCACCTTAGTTATGGTATCGAAGGTGGAGAGAGTGCTGTTCATTCACAATCCCCTCCTTCAATTCCTGCCGGCGTGGGAATCGAACCAGCAACCTTCAGGTTACAAGCCCAACTCCCTCACAACTAGGCCACGACTACCCCAATTGGTAATGTTTCTGATGTATCATTAATAGCTGATCGTGTGATTAAATATGAATTAATTTGGATCTTTGATTCTTTAATTTCTCTTAATTTCACTACCCCTAATTGGTAATGTTTCTGATGTATCATTAATAGCTGATCGTGTGATTAAATATGAATTAATTTGGATCTTTGATTCTTTAATTTCTCTTAATTTCAATTGTGTCGCATCACTTAAAAGCTATATCTACGGCCGATACACGCTTTACGTCACAACCTGGTTTTAGAATCAAAACAGAGGATTTTTAACAGAGGAAGTTATGCATACACATAGAGATGTGTGGGGAAAACACTCACCACCTCCATGTGGGGGTTCTGGCTACAGATTTTCCCTTCTTGCTGCTGTGTCTTTTCCCCTAAATACCCAGACCAGAACAAAAGGATTGTAAATATTTATTGCCCCCACACCTGGTTTTGGGGGAGAGGAGGTGGTTTTCTAGAAGAGAAAAGAGAGCAGAATTCTCTTAAGTTCCCTTTCATGGGAACTTCGAGCTGCATCAAGACGCATTAGGAACGCTTCTGCGTGATTGTGTCGTGAAGCACATGTGAAATCTGTCCAATGGCGTGACGGAACATCATGGTGACGTCACAGACCAGGAAACTATAAAGCACCCCTCCAAACAAAGAACGGCAGCTTCTCTGTCTTCAGCAAGCGCTCTGTGTTTCTGTCTGTGATTTACTGTTGTTTGTTACAAAGTTTTTCACTTATTATGGCGAATCAGCAATTTAAGATGTGTGTTCCTCCCTGCCCCCGTTTCATTACGAGTGGGAATTCACACGATCTTTGTGTTACTTGTTTGGGTGCGGAGCACGCACAGTCAGCTCTCGAGGGAGCTGGCTGTGTTCACTGCGATAAGATGGCAGTGAAAGTACTTTGTTCCCGCCGGGCGTTCTTCGAGGAGGGTGCTTCGGCTCGCGTTTCTCGTGGTTCGGGTCCCGTTTCTGCCGAGGCAAGGCGGCGGCTCAAATCATGGGGTTCGCAGATGGATCTGGCAGTGGGGTTAGAGACGGGCCCCGCCCTTTCTCTGCCCTCACCTGCTGGGTCTAGTGCCTCATCTCAGGGGGAAGCACGCTTTGCGGTTTCTTCTCCCAGGGAGGAGGCACCGGTGTATCACTTATCCAGCTCTGAGGAGTTGGATGTAGTGAGCATTGACGCTGGTGAAGATTCGCCGCTTCATACACCTGCTTATGAGGTTATTAAAGTGGCGGATCTCGCGTTTGCTGAGGCAGCGCGTAGATTTCTTGTCTGCAATAATATGTGGCTCGGATCTCGCGTTTGGTGAGGCAGCGCGTAGATTTCTTGTCTGCAATAATATGTGACTGGATCTCGCGTTTGTTGAGGCAGCGCGTAGATTTCTTGTCTGCAATAATATTTGGCTGGATCTCGCGTTTGCTGAGGCAGCGTGCAGATTCTGTGCCCGCAATTCATTGTGTACATATATATTTATATTTGGAGGGAACTGAGCAGATGGGACTTTTCCTTTCTCTCTTTCCCTATAATTGCATGCAGACTATACCAGCTTAATTCTTTTTGTATCTTTTGTCAGAAAAATAAACTCTTCTGATTTTTGGATGCCTGTTTAATCACTGGGGGAAAGTGGTGTACACCTCATCATACGGTGCCCATTTCTCCTCGGTGCCCTCAGGGGGCCGTTCTGCCAACCTGGCCATTGAGAAAATATGTGTCTGGGCGCAGAGCCCCACCAGCGGTTTTCTGAGGAAAACCCTGGTACAGTCAGATCGGTTGTTTCCTGCCGGTGCGCCGCTTCAGGACGCCGAGCTGACTGTCATTACACCAGAGGCCAGTCTTGAGAGACTGGTTCCCTTAATAGATTTTGTGACAGAATGAAAATGTCTACAGAATATATCTTCTTGGGTGCTGCAGATAATAGAAAGAGGCTACAAAATCCAGTTCAGGTCATGCCTGCCCAGGTTCAGTGGGGTTCTCACCACTGTGGTGGATCCCGAGCAGTCTCTGGTTTTGGAACAAGAGGTTCTGACACTTTTGCAAAAAGGAGCTATAGAAAGGGTTCCTCCTCCCAGCAAGCAGTCAGGGTTTTACAGCTGTTATTTCATTGTTCCGAAAAAGGATGGAGGGCTGCGTCCCATCCTAGATCTTCGCTTATTGAATCTTACGGTCCAAAAGCTCAAGTTCTGGATGCTTACACTCAGACAGATTGTCTAACAAATCAAATCCGAGGATTGGTTTGTGACAATTGATCTCAAAGACGCTTATTTTCACATATCCATCCATCCTCATCACAGGAAGTTCCTGAGGTTTGCTTTCGAAGCTTATCAATTTCGGGTTCTTCCATTCGGCCTAGGGTTATCACCCCGCACCTTACAAAATGCGTGGATGCAGCTTTGGCTCCTCTGAGACTCCAGGGCATTCGTGTATTAAATTATATCGACGATTGGTTGATTTTAGCTCAATCCGAGCTCATGGCGGTTCGACATCAAGATGTCGTTCTCGCGCATATCAAAAGGTTGGGGTTGAGGTTGAAAGCCAAAAAGAGTGTGCTTCTTCCAGCTCAGAGAACCACTTTTCTAGGCGTGGTATGGGATTCGACATCGATGCGGGCCCATCTTGCTATAAGGGGTCCTCACCACGGTGGTGGATCCCGAGCAGTCTCTGGTTTTGGAACAAGAGGTTCTGACACTTTTGCAAAAAGGAGCTATAGAAAGGGTTCCTCCTCCCAGCAAGCAGTCAGGGTTTTACAACCGCTATTTCATTGTTCCGAAAATAAAAATAAAACCAGCTCGCATTGCGTCAATCCTATCAGCCGTCAATGGAATAAAACTAGGCCAGTTCATCACTGTCAAACAGTTTCAGAGACTGTTGGGTCTCATGGCAGCTGCGTCCAACGTGATACCTTTTGGCCTGCTGTACATTAGGCCACTGCAGTGGTGGCTAAGGGCCAAGGGGTTTTCTCCGAGGGAAAATCCTTTTCGCATGATCAAGGTCACGCGGCGATGCCTTCGTGCCTTAGTTATGTGGAAGAAACCTTGGTTCCTTTCCCAAGGGCCTGTGTTGGGAGTTCCTTGTTGTTGCGTAATGCTAACGACGGATGCTTCCCTCATGGGTTGGGGGCGATCATGAGCGGTCGCTCAGCTCAGGGCTGTGGCAGGGTCATCTACTTTCCTGGCACATAAATTGGCTGGAAATGATGGCGGTGTTTCAAGCTCTCAAACACTTCCTGCCAGACCTGAGGGGCCATCATGTGTTGGTCCATACGGACAAAACATCGGTGATCTCTTACATCAACCATCAGGGGGGTCTGAGGTCACGACACTTGTGCAAATTAGCTCAGTATATCCTTTTGTGGGCTCAGGGGAAACTGCTCTCCCTGAGGGCAGTTTACATCCCAGGGCATTTGAATCAGGGAGCAGACGTCCTGTCGAGGCAGGGGCAGAGGCCCGGGGAGTAGAGACTTCACCCCGAAGTGGTGGAGCTCCTATGGGAGAAATTCGGTCGTTCAGAGATAGACCTATTTGCAACTCAAGAGACAACTCACTGTCCGTTATGGTTCTCCCTCACTCACCCAGCCCCGCTGGGGCTGGACGCTATGGTGCAGGCGTGGCCGAGGCGGCGCCTGTATGCTTTCCCCCGATCGCTCTGCTCCCAGGGGTTCTGGAGAGGGTTCGTCAGGATGGGGTCAGCCTGTTGCTCATAGCCCCATTCTGGCCGACCCGAGTTTGGTTTTCGGACCTGACGTTGCTAGTGGTCGGCTCCCCTTGGGAGATTCCGATTCAACGAGACCTCCTGTCACAGCAGGAGGCACGATATTTCACCCTCGACCAGAGCTGTGGAAACTGTGGGCCTGGCCCCTGAGGGGGTCCAGTTCATGAGTTCTGGTCTCTCTACTGAGGTAGTAGAGACCATTCTGCACTCCAGAGCCCCATCTACGAGGAGACTTTATGCCACTAATGGAAGCTGTTCTCATCTTGGTGTGCAGAACAGCATCTTGAGCCTGTTAACTGTTCTGTGGGTTCAGTTTTAGAATTTCTGCAGGAGAAGTTCTCAGCAGGGTTATCTCTCTCCACTCTTAAGGTCTACGTAGTGGCCATTTCTGCTTACCACGTCCCTGTGGGTGGCGCTTCTTTAGGGAGAGACCCTTTGGTAACAAGGTTTCTTCGTGGTACTCTGAGGCTTAGGCCTGCACAGCGGGTTAGGGCACCTGCATGGGATTTGGCCATAGTGCTCGAGGGCCTGGCCATGGCTCTGTTTGAGTCTTTGGAGGAAGTAGCTGAAAAATTCCTCACCTTAAAACTATTTCTCCTGGCTATTACAGCTCTCAAAAGAATTGGAGATCTTCAAGCCCTTTCTGTGGCTCCTTCATGTCTGGAATTTGCGTCTGGTATGGTGAAAGCGTTCCTGCATACCAAGCCAGGATATGTCCCTAAGGTCCCTGCTAATACTGTGGGGCATTGTCCTGCAGGCCTTCTGTCCTCCACCTTTTATAAATACAGATCAGGAAAATCTCAATCTGCTGTGCCCAGTTAGGGCTCTAGACACCTACGTCCACAGAACTGCCCAGTGGCGTAGGTCAGAACAACTGTTTGTCTTTTTCGGGTCACCCAGGAAGGGGTGTCCCGCTTCTAAGCAGAGAACGAGTAAGTGGGTGGTTGAGGCCATCTCACTTGCTTATGAGTCGGCCGGACAGCCTTCACCTTTGACTGTCCGTGCCCATTCCACGAGGAGTATGGCGGCCTCTAAAGCCCTTCTGTCAGGAGTATCTTTACAAGATGTGTGTGATGCGGCGGGCTGGTCCTCTCCGCACACATTTCTAAGATTTTATAGCCTTGACTCCGGGGTCTTCGGTCCTCACTTAGCTCCACAGTCGGGGCTTTTGGAATTGTGGCGTAGTGGGTATTGGGTTCCCAATGCGTCTCGACGCAGCTCGAAGTTCCCATGAAAGGGAAAGTCTCAGGTTACGTATGTAACCCTGGTTCCCTGAATAGGGAACGAGACGCTGCGTCGCTTTGCCACACTCCCTGCAAGCCTCCGAGCGCTTTGCTTCATCCAGTTTGAAGCTGCCATTCTTTGTTTGGAGGGGTGATTTATAGTTTCCTGGTCTGTGACGTCACCATGATGTTCTGTCACGCCATTGGACAGATTTCACATGTGCTTCACGGCACAATCACGCAGAAGCATTCCCAATGCGTCTCGACGCAGCGTCTCGTTCCCTATTCAGGGAACCAGGGTTACATACGTAACCTGAGACGGTTTCAAACTTTCTCATAATACTAGTGACTGCTGTGAAACTGAGACCATTTTACCAATCGCACTGAGACATTTAAAATGATACCAAACATGAAATTGGAAAATAATAGATTCACAAGATACATCATTCATAGTACATATGCAGTCTTGGAGAACTTCAGTGACTTGAATCAGGGGTGAGGTAGGGAGTGGAGGGAGGGGGGCTGGTCGCATAGATGAGTGAGGGCAGTTTGGGCAGGGTGTTGTCCTATTCCTTTGAAATCTTCTTTCCAGATGAGTTTTATTGCTTTATTGCAGGATGCTTGGTCTGAGCTTTTATTCTTAGCAGGAAAATAAAACCTTACAAAGCTACACATCACTGTATTTCATACACTCTAACAACATATCTATCGTAAAAAATGAAAAGCTTCTGCTTCTAAAAATTCTAACTTACTTTTTTTGGCATGCATCGGTCTTTGTTAAGTAATAGATAATTATTAACTATGATAACGGTAATTTATACCTTTATTCATATTTTAATTAATCAATATTTGTCATTACAATCACACTGGTTATTCTGTCTAAGTTAAATCAAATGAAGTAAAATGCGAAACTGGTACCAATAGCCCAAATCACCCGTTTACGTTGCAAAGGAAAGTATATTAGCCTTGTTTTCACGTATTTTTGTGTCTAAACGACTTGTTCAAACAGGTCCAGTTTTGAACGTGACCGCGGCAGCCGTCATCCGCGAAACTGACTGCAAATGTTTTTAGGTGTTTGAGAACAGTCAATGTTCGTCTATTATAATACAGTTTATATCAGTTTTTGCTGACAGGCTCAGATCGAACATTATGGAAAGGATCCCTAGAGAGATAGACATTTTTGTTATCATATGATCCTCCAAACCTAACATTACCAGACTCCATTAGCAAACGCAGTAAATTTACTTCGTAGACCATCGTAAAAAATATATTCGAACTCGACAGAAACAAAATAAAACTCACACAAACCATCTTGAATGAATCTTTTCACCGTTTTAACAATCACCAGGTATGGTTTGGTCGAAATAAATGAGTAATTCACAGAGTTTTGATTGAAATGGAAAATGTGGCCTTCGTGAAGAGTGAATAACACCTATTGGGTTTGATACGCTTGACCTTATGGCATCTAGCAGTTAAAGAGATGTTTGTTTGTTTTTTTCATTTAGCTTATCCTATTTCTAGGGTGCAGACGGATAGCAGATGAAATGAGAGAGGGCGGAGAAGTATAGCACAGAGAGTCACTCAGAAGAAAAGTTGCCCACTAGGTCACAATTCATTTAAGGGCAAAACCACTGTAGAGAGTACATGTCCCACAGCTATGTGATGGGGCGGGTTCCCATGCCACCTCAGCAAACAGTGCCACCTGATTTGGCTGCCTATATCTCCTATGCCACAGCTACACACACACAGACAGAAAGAGAAAGAGAGAAAGGAAGATTATTCAAGCTTAACACAGCCTTGAACACCTTGTGAATTTCCTTGCAGCTTGGGAAAAAAGGGTTCCAGCATATCATTAACTATTACTCAATTAAACCGTATCATGGATACATGAAAATACATTTTCTCCTATGAGTTTTGTATCTGTTCTCAGTGTGTGGAATACATCAAAACTTTGCACTCAGAATGAAAGACCAATGTATATGGACTGTCTTATGTATTTGATTTATGTGCATATGTATCTGTGTGTGTTTAAAATATAATAGGTAGCTTTGCACTTTTTTTTTGGATGTCAGAATGAGAATAACAACTGAGCAGTATTTACAGAAAGGTACACATTGCACATCTATTTTTTCCTGTTTACAAATACAGATACGGGACAGAAATGTAGAGATGTTTGCTGGCGCGCGTGCGCCTTTATTTATCTCCGCGAGCCAGCGATGCCATCCAGCGTGCGCGCTAAATCAGCCCCAGTTTTTTTCTCTCTCTCTCTGGATCCAACACATCCACACGGTTCAACAACAACAGATAACAGCCCTGCCTACGCAAAAACAGTCCAATGCGAGGTGTTTGAATGATTTTTTTTACACCCACAACACCACCGCTGGGAATAAAGGAGGCGTTTACCGCATGGAAACCTGGCTGCGACTTTTTGGTCTGGTGTGTGCGTGGGTATACGGGCTGACGGAGCGCGCGGCTCGTTAGGAGAATCGGGTTATGTAAGCTAGTGTCTGGTTTCTCCGGGATAGAGAGAGGGGCCTTGCCTTTCTTTGATGTCAAACTGCAGGAAACCCTCTCGAGACCGGCGGTGCTTGTCACTGTCTGTGTTTAGGTTTAATTTGTATGGCATGTGAAAGAATTCACATGCGTCTCTGTGCAAGAGTGAATGTGTGTGGATGAGTTTAAGGGTTTGTGAAGTTCTGAGACTGGTTGATTATTAAAATGATTGGATTAACCCGGTCTACCATTCCTCGCAGTAGAACAACAAAACTACAGTGGTCTCAAAACTTGATACAAATGTAAAATATATTATTGCACTCTCTATATAAAGTTGGTTACATATTATACATAGCATAGTATACTCATGCAAAGCAAATCTCAATTGATTTTGTCACAAATATCATAGAGCTCTTTATATAAAGTTGGATAAGTAAGCCCAGCTTCCTGCATTAATTCAGTAAAAGGGTGATAAAATAGCATATCTCAACTGCATGTTCTTTTTTTTAAAACGCCACAATACGTAAACTATATCATCGCCCAGCGCTAATCAGCTAGGCTAAATGCTACTATAAGGTATGAAGATGATATCACATTAACATCTTCATACATAAATGAGTTTTGTGTAAAGTGCTACACAAATAAATTTGACTTAACATTTAAAAATATCTGTACGTCATCAAAACATTTACATTTAGTTATTTAGCAGATGCTTTTATAAAAAGCAGCTTACAAATGAGAAGAGCAACAGAAGCAATCAAAGTAAAAATCGGGCAACAACATGCAAGTGCTGTGACCAGTCCCCAGTCAATCCAGTCCATGAGTCAAGTGAAAGTGTCTTTGCGTTGACACCACAAGGTGGCGTTCACTTGCAGAATGCAAGCTTCTGGATGGTATGTAGTTCTGAAGTAATGAGTTCAGGTTTAGGGGTGCCGAGCTAGTGGTAATTCTGTAGGCAAACAATAGATATGCTGTTGACACCTACTACATCCACCATGTCATGTGACCTAGGGCATCAATTTTGTAGTTTTAAAGTCATTCAGAAATCATCTCCTTTGACCTCATGGTGGCCTGCCATGGCCTCATGGGGATAGTAAAGTGTCCATTGTATGTACACTTCAGAATCTTGCCAGTAGCAGTAGGTCATCTGGGTACTTTTTGCTTGCTGTTTTATGAATTTTATGAATCCGGACATACTACTCTGCTGACATACTGTTTTTTGCCTAGTATATAATATGTTAGTAGGCAAATTTAGACGCAGCAACTGACACATCAGTTACTGACTCAGGTTTGACGAGTTCACACTTACATATAATTAAGTAGAGTAAAGGTTATGCGAGCTTTGAATCTGACGCAAACCTAGAGTATTCCCCAAAAAATAAAATGAGGACAGCTATCAGACTAAAAGACACCCCCCCCAAAAAAAAAAGTCTAGTCATTTTGACCAGGAGGTTTTGCCCATGCAACCTCCAACGGGAGCACTTCACTGCGTGAGTGGGTCCTACCGGCCATTACACAAGGATTTGGAAAACCTGATAGGGTACTCTTATTCCGTTTCTTGACAGGAGCAGTTAACATCGTTGGATGGGTGAACCCTATGGGCTGATGAAGGTGGAGCAGTGTGATTCGAAATGACTGACCAGATGGGCCCACGTAATTTCCAACGGGAGCAGGTGGTGACGTCAAGCGAGTGGGCTCTACAGTAGAGTAAAGGAAATTTGAAGCGCCCAGCCAAAAAAGCTTTTGAAGGGTTCGACGTGAGTTCAATACTCTGACTGTGAGGCTCTTGCAGCATCGCAGCACCCTGTTCAATGCTCATGACTCTAGCAACATCTGACAGGAGTTGAATACTCATAGCATCAGACGGGTAAGCGTCACCAGATAGAGAAATATGTGGTTGCTCGACCAGGAAAGATCTCACACCATCCAATAGGAGTTCAGTAGTCATGGCACTGAATGGGTGAATCTCGCCGGCTGACGAACAGAGAAAGGATAGGTGTTTGACTAGGAGGGCTCTCGCAGTGTCCGGAGGGAGTTCAATGCTCACAGCTTCAGATGAGTAAGCCTCACTGGCCAACAAATGGGGAAAAGCATAGTTTTTCAGTCTGGAGGGATCCAACTTGAGTTCAATACTCACAGCATCGGACAGGTAAGCCCCTCCTGAGGCATGGTCGCTTGAATGAATTTTTTTTTCCTAGTTAGCCCATGAGGGTTTGGTGGGCTTTTTTTGATGTGGAACAGATTGATGTACCTTTTGAAAGCGTCTGAAGACCATAGCAGAGCTTGGATGTGCTGCTGGGAAATGCCTATTTGGGCTGCCACGATGTGAAAAGGGTGACTGGAGAGTTTTTATGGCGCAGACAGTGGCCTACCTGATTGTAGGAGAACAGATTTTTGGTGTTTTTGAAAACAAAAGTGTGTAACAGGTTTATTGGCGTCATCTATGAATAGAGGTTCAAAAGGGAATTAAGCCTGAGAGCTTCTGAATTTGATATAGACAAAAAGAGATTGGAATGATTGGATTGGTTATGATAGGATGAAAATATATATAAAACAAGTGGAATGGTTTAGAACACCTCCACGTTGTCACATAGGATTGGAAGGTTCTGGGAGGAACTTGTTGGAGGATAGCTTCGAGCGATGCGTCAAGGAGGGTTTTTAATGTTTGGGTTTATGGAAATATCAGTTCTGAATAATGAGGCACTGGAGTTGGGTATTGGTCCACCTTTGGAGCCAGCATCGCGAATTTCTGATACAGAAAACAAGAAAGGGAGTCAGAGATTTGATGTTCTGATCCAAGACTTTTATAGAAAAAGGATAAGCTGTTACACTGATTTAGGAATGTTATCCATAACCTGAGTTCATCATGGCAAGCCTGAGGTATGGAAATTTCAAAGACACAAGTCAGAAGAGATATGAAATCAAAGGGCAGCCTTGTGTAATAATGGGCATCAATTTGAATTTGTCTATGAGGATCGATGAGACAAGGAGTATTTTATTGTTTTTTCCTTTGGCGGAAATTGGTGGAATCTAGATTAATCCCGATGAACTCGATGGATGTTATGGGACCCATGGTTTTCTCCTGGGCGATGGGAATTCCGAGCTCAGAAAAACCTTTTGAACTGTAAGGATGTTCACAGCTTGGATGGTGTCAGGAGGCAGAACCATGGAGGCCATGACCAATGATTTTTATTATATCGGTCGCATGATCTGTCGTGGTATTCAAGAGAAAAATTATTGAGAGGAATCAAGCTGTTTATGCTTGTAAACGGGAAATTATGCAGAGCTGACAGATCAAGTATAAGGCATTTTTTACCCAAGAATTTCCTTGTAGCCACTCCAATGGGGCTAATACCATAAACTTCAAATCAGTGTCAAAAGGGTCAATCATGAAGCCCGATTTGACTACTTTTTAAACAAATTTTCTACAACGTCAGGCTCTGCAAGAGCAGATTGGACATATTACGGCTCACCCAATCAACCCAATGACGATTCACCCATAGGGAGTTTCTTGCACATTTGGTCTTTGCATAACATAGTAGATTAATTCCAATTTATTTTTATCTGACTCCATTTTATTATTCTCCTTTATGAAGGCTCGTCTACTGCAGGAGAAAGATGGTGGTGTCCGGTGAGGCGAACTTTCCTCTGCCTATTGACTGGGTTGGGGGCTGGAGTGGACTTAGGAGAAAGGTTGGGCGATTGTAAGATAATATACAGATCATACAGTTCTGCTTTGTTCATCCTCCGTGAGAACTGTACATTGAAATTAATCACTGTTTGCCTCAGTCCCAATACTGTCCACTTTCCAATTGTAGAAATCATTGGCATGGCCGGGGAGGCAGTTGGATGTCTCGCCAGTGGAGGTGAGGGTAGCCCTCGGTGAGAGAGTGGCTGTTCAAGCAGGCTGCTGGCACAAGATGAAGTCTTGGGCTCGTTGGCCATGTCTGGCAGAGAAGGAGTGGTGCTGGGGTCTGCAGATTGCGGCCGAGGATCCAGAGAGGAGTTAGACTCATTGTCAGATGGGAAGATTTGAATTTGAGACATAATAGTTTCTAAAACTGGAGAAACAAATGCTGTAAAACCATCATACAACAGAGGTAAGTGTTATTTATATTGACTGAATGTGCTCCTCCCATGTTATTTATGTTAATTATCTGAATTTGTTCCCTAAACATCATGAAGTGAGTTGTGAGAAGACTCACATCATAATTTGTTAAAATCTGCTGCTATTGATATTTAGATTTTTTTATATAATGAATATATATTATATAATACAATTTATATAATAGCAAGACATTTTAAGTGTGTTAATATTTTTAGGGTCACTGGATCTCGAAGCTTCACCCTGATCATGTCTTCACGCATCACTGATGTGTCATCAGTTTGCTCTGCTCCCTGCTGACATGTTGTCTCCATTAACAGGTTTAACTGTCTTACATGAATCTTTTATGCTACATCAATCTCTCTGTGTCACTTCACTGATTTTGATGCCGCCATCACACAAGGGTACATACTATCTGTATCCCAAGATGAGTACACCAAAGAATGACATAAGAAAACTTTGCAAAGACATTTAGGATAGTTCGGTCATACATGAAAAATGTCTGTCTATATACTCATATGATGTAATGATTTTACATCTGTTTACCCTAATTTTGTTTATCTCTATTTATCTACAGTCAGTCCAAGCATCTGTGTACTCAATAAAGTTCATCTGAAGTCAGTTCTTGCTTTAGCACTCCGTCTGCCTTCCTGCCTGGTTAATCAGTGGGTGAGATTCAGAAAGAAAGAGAATGTAGAGAGAAAGAACAAAAACAAATATTAGACAGCAGAGTTAGAAAGAAAGAAAGAAAGAAAGAAAGAAAGAAAGAAAGAGTTATTTGCAGTAGTTTGCAGTGGAGAGAACGACAAAGGCATAGGAATGCACTTTCTACTCTCTGTCCTGGAAAACACAACTGTGATCTATTGCTTAATTCACAATTTACAAAGAGCTACTGAGAGAACATGCACACACACATCTTGACATAACCAGGACAGCATATAGCCTTTTTGTACATTTACACACACAGATATAGTTATACATTCAAAAAATGTGCCAATTTAGTCAATGTTTAGGTTTAGACAATAAGGAAGCAAGCAGCACACAGTAACACAGTGGTTCTTAACTGGTGAATCACAGGTCTGTTCTTAGTCACTGACAGTGGGAAAAACAATGCTAATAATAAAATGAAACTAATTATATAACCATGCATAATTAGGACAGTAAAATAAATATTATCAACGTTTTAAATGGGAAGAAATACACATTCCATTTCTTTTGTTGTTGAGGTCAAAGGTTGTGCTTTCAATCAAACTCTACAACTGTTGTACTATACATTTCCACTTGTAAAATTTCAAAGTTTAACTGAAAGTTGAATGCAGAATCCTAAACATTTTAGAAGCAATTTGTTATAACTATACGAAATCCTTGTGAAATTTGATTATTTTCAGGGTTATTAAATTGATTCTGTATATTTTGGGTATATAGTTAAAATATAATTAAACATTAAAAAAATTAAACTGTATAGTGCAACTTCCTAAATATTTCAGAAGCAATTTAATTATATTATTTATAATTAATTTTGTTAATATTAGTATTACTATTAATACATAACTGTTGCACAGACATGGTAAGAGTATGGCAAGTCTTTATTGCAGGTGTAAAAGAGAGCGGAGAGGGAATGCAACACCAGTAAGGTAAAATGTCAGTAGATCGTTTGCTGGCTGGTGATATTGTGTTCTCTGTGCAGGTGACAAACTGGTGTTGGAGAGGGATGAACAGAAGATCCAGGCAGACAACAAAGAGGAACAGATGATGCCAGACAGAAGACAGAAGATGGATCGGGATCAACATGTGAGTAACACGGGTAGAGTCTGTAGTGAAAGGAAAAGTGGCATATAAAGGGTGTGTTGATGAGACTGCACAAGTGCAGGTGATCAGACTCTGGTGACTGTGAAGGAGTTGGCAGAGTGTGGTGATCTGGTGCTGATGGCTGGCGAGATCGTGTGGTTGAATCTGTGACAGTACTCCCTCCTCCACGGGTGGCCCCTGACGGCCAGAAGCGGCGATAACGGGGGCAACCTCGACCTCTGGTAGCAGGGCGATCAGGGTGTTCTTGATGGTGTGATGGATCATGTCAATCTCGGATGACCCAGCAGTATGGTGAGAAAGGATAGTGAGATTTTGTAATGTGCTGCCTTTGCATGGTGAATGGACTTGTATAGCAGGGATTTAGTTTACGGCAGGGCAGATGAAGATGAATGTCCCAGGTCGACAGCCAAACCTTCTGTCTTTCTGTCTTCGGACATCAGCTTGAACCTTGTGTCTTCGCTCTGCCTGCTGAAGATGTGCATGAGGTGAGTCCCACATCTTCTCGCTCTGTTCGAACCAGTGATTAACAGCTGGAACCTCCGATGGCTCGCCGGAGCAGAGGGAACAAGGGTGATTGGAGTGGAGAAATGGCCCCCCAACTAAGCCTGGTTTCTCCCAAGGTTTTTTTTATCCATTTTTTGGGGAGTTTTGCTTCCTTGCTGCTGTTGCCTTTCTTAGTTTGGGACACTTACTTAATATTCATCAATGTTTTTGGTATTCCTGCATTGTCACCATTGTATGCGAACTCCAGTGCTGGCATACATAAATTAACTAGACAAATAACTATTGATCTTTGCAATGGAATGAATCAATATAAATATGTAGAATAAGCTGGACAATGACACAATTTTCTTTGGGAGCTGCTGTGCAGCCAAAAAATATTAGCCAATTATTACTATAAAGCTGCTTTACCACAATTTGTATTGTTAAAATCTGTGAGTTTAATGGAAAGGAGCTCGCAGTTGCCGATGTCATAGCTCTGGTCTGCTGAGGACAGCTTTTTGGAGTAGAGGGAACATGGATGGAGGTGTGGAGGATCAACCCTGTCGATGTGAGAATACTGCTCTGACTCCTATGGTGGAACCATCCAACTCGACAACAAAAGGTTACTCAGGATTTGAATGGCGAAGGATAGGAGCAAAGGCGAATGCCTCTTTGAGGCCATTGAAAGCTTTGGTTGCAGATGGTGTCCAGGAAGGAGACTTGAGACTCAAGACCCGGTTCTTGAGGAGTGAAGTTTAAGGGTAGCTGAGGAGGCTATAGTTCAGGATGAAACGGTGGTAGAAGTTTACAAAGCCCAGAAATCTTTGAAGTTCTTTAATGGTGGTGGGTTGTGGCCAGTTCTGGATGTTTTCCACCTTCCTCTGGTCCATCTGGATGCCGTGTTGGTCGATAACGTATACCAGGAACTGGACAGAGGTGGTGTGGATCTCACACTCCTCCAGCGCGAGATCTTTGGCTGTGTATGGCCGAAGGGGTGGTAATTGAGTGGCCAACCGCTTGCTGAACACATCCTGGAACACCCAGTACACAGGAGGAATTTCAACCTTGCTCTCAGTCACTGGCCTTTTAATGGTGGTGGAATTCAGGGAGACGACAGATGGTAAGACTGTAGAGCTGAATTAAGAATTGAGCTTGAGGAAATTTGACCGGAGACAGGAAGTTGTTGAAACAGAATGCATCCCATTGAAGATTCTCACCAGAATTCCAGTTGATCATGTGCTTGTGTTGAAAAATCTAGGATGATCCTAGGATAATGTCAGCAGTGGATCCTTCCAGTACCATAAATGAGTCCTTCTCTGAATGGAGGCAGCCAAAGAAGGTGGTAAGAGATGAAGTTCCTCGGTGATCCAGAGTCGACGAGGGCTTGTGCTGACAAGCAGTACGGATCAGCATTCTTCTGTCTTAAAAATATATCTGAACTATGAGATATGCTCTCACAGAAGTCAGATAAATTCCAACACATAGAAACTCTTTCATATCATCACATAGAGACTGTGTTGATAGCTCGGCGTGTGTCCGCTTTGGTCTTGTGTCTTTGCACTGCCCGCTGAAGATGCATTTGTACTGAGTCCCACACCCTCTCGCTCTGTTGGAACCAGTCCTGAACAGCTGGAACCTCCAAGGGTTCCCCTGACCACGGGAACAGAGGTGGTTGGTATTCTAACACGCACTGGAATGGAGTTAGTCCGGTGGTGGATTGTTGCAGAGAATTTTGGGCATACTCCGCCCAAGGCAGGAACCGGTTCCAAATGTTCTGGTTCTGGTGGCAATACGCTCTCTCGTTGGATTGTGGATGATAACCAGAGGACAGTTTGACAGTGACTCCAAGGAGTTGGAAGAAGGAATGCCAGACTCGGGAGATGAATTGGGGACCTCGGTCTGAGACAATACCCTCAGGAAGGCTGAAGTGTCGGAAGACCTGTTGGAATAGAGCTTTGGCCGCTTGAAGGGCCGTAGGTAGTTTTTTCAGTGGAATGAGTTTACAGGATTTGGAGAATCGGTCGACAACGACGAAGATGCAGGTGTATGAGTCAGAAGGTGGTAAATCAGTCATGAAGTCTATCCCGATATGTGATCAAGGACGTTGGGGTATGGGTAATGCAACCAGTTTACCCACGGGAAACTGACGAGGAGTGTTGGAATTGGCACAGACTAAGCTGCTCCCAACGTAATGGGAGATGTCCTGAGCGATGGATGGCCACCAGTACAGTTGACAGAGGAGCGAGAGGGTTCGCTGGCTACCTGGGTGTCCAGAGCCCGGAGAGTCCAAGAGGGGTTGACGACAGCTCGTAGGAACGTAGGTGAGCCCCTCTGGACCTCCCGCCGGAGCAGGTTCAGTTTCTGATGCCTGATGGATTTGTTCATTGATCTCCCACTGAATGGGGCCCATAATCATGGCTGGAGGGAGGATGGGTTCAGTGAGAGGGAGTTCGAACTCAGGTACATGAAGGGGTGATAAGGCATCTGCCTTCACGTTTTTGCTCCCTGGACGATAGGTCACAATGAAGTGAAACCGGATGAAGAATAGAGCCCACCTGGCTTGCTGAAGTTTGTGACGTTTAGCATTGCATAGCATAGCAAAACTTCGAACTGATGTTTAGCTCCCTCCAGCCAGTGTCTCCATTCTTCAAGGGCCAGCTTGATGGCTAACGGCTCCCGATTGCCTACATCATAGTTCTGCTCTGCTGGGGTTAGTTTCTTGGAAAAGAAGGCGCATGGATGAGGCTGGTGTGGGTTCCCCTGCCACTAAGATAGGACAGCTCCTACTCCAGTTAGGGAAGCATCCACCTTGATGATAAACGGAAGATCTGGATTGGGTTGATGGAGAACTGGAGCGGAACTGAAGGCATTCTTAAGGGTTTGGCAGGCTAAGGTGGCAGCTGGAGTCCAGGACAGAGACTTGGGGTGGTTCTTTAATAAGGAGGTGAGTGGTGAACTGATTTGACTATAATTTTTGATGAATCTCCGATAGAAGTTTGCGAAGCTGAGAAATCTCTGAAGTTGGGAACTGAGAACGGAACTGGGAACGGGCCAGTTCAGGATAGCGTCCACCTTCTTCTGGTCCATCTTCACTCCATGTTGGTCTATGATATATCCAAGGAATTGCACAGATGGAATGTGGAACTCGCACTTCTCAAGCTTTAGGAAGAGCTGGTGCTCGCAGAGCCGTTGGAGGACCTGGCGTACATGGACTTGATATTCAGACAGGGAGGTGTCATTGATGTAAATGATGATGAAGTGGTGAAGGAATTCTTGGAAGATCTCATTCATTTAGTTTTGGAAGAGTTGGATACACCATACGGCATAACTTGATATTTGTAGTGCCCTGATGGTGTGATGAAGGCCGTCTTCCATTCGTCACGAATACGAATCAAGTTGTACGCGCTCCGCAGGTCCAGTTTCAAGAAGATACGAGCCCCTCAGAGTTGTTCCAGCGCTGCTGGGACCAGAGGAAGGGGATAACTGAATTTGACAGCTTGTGCCTCCATCCTTCTTGGTCACGAAGAAGAAACTCGAAGTGGCAGGGGACGTGGATGGTCGGATGAATTCCTGTTGCAGGGCCTCAGTGATGTAGTCTTCCATGGCCTTCTGCTCTAGGATGGACAGTGGGTAGACTTTGCCTTTAGGCAGGGTGGCCCCAGGTAGCAGGTCAATAGCACAGTCACAGCCAGCCGCTTTCTGAAAACATCCAGGAACGCCCGGTATTCGTGAGAAATTTGGACCTGACATGTTACCTCCGGAATTTCCACGGACGTGGTATTGATAGGGACCAAAGGATGGAGGGGTTTCGTTCTTTTTGCTGTAGGAGAGTTAGGAATCTTCCGGGCGGTTGTCAGACAGGTATGATAACAGGTCTCACCCCACTTAAGATTCTCTCTGGTGTCCTAGTTGATTATGGGGTTGTTTTTTGCCATCCACGGACATCCAAGGATGAGATCTGCGGTGGACCCCTCCAGCACCATGAATGAGATGTCTTCGATGTGCAGGCAGCCCATGCGAAGCATCAGAGTGGGGGAGAAATGATTAATACGACCATGGCCTAGTGGTTTTGATAAAATGGTATGGATTTTTAGTGGTTGAAGGTAACGTTTCCTGGGGAGGTTTAACATTTGGAGAAGTTGGCGGGAGATGAAGTTTCCGGCGGCTCCCGAGTCGATGAGGGCTTGCGCTGAAAGAGATGCATTACAGGTTGGAAGAGATACAGGGGTTCTAATTAAATGGCAGGTTTCAGGGTATAGCTGAATTGTGCTCACCGCGGGCCCTAACTGGACAGGTTGTAATTTGATGTCCTTGATGTCCTTCACAGTACAGACATAGGCGATGCAGTAATCTCCACTGACGCTCCGCTAGCGTGAGGTGGTATGAGTCAATACACATTGGTTCAGGTTCTGTAGGTGCAGCTAGTGCGGCAGCGAGCGGAGGTTGCAATGGGGGTTAGGAAGTGACACAGGCCGAGTATCGTTGGTAAACACGGATGGCCTTTTGGATGAATGTTTCCAAGCTGATAACATCGTCGTACACGATCATGAATTGGCGAATATCCGGGTTGAGCCGAGCTGGTCAGAAACGATTAATGCAGAGGTGGTTTGTCCAAACACTTCCTTGAAGTGTGATGTGAAAGCGGACAGCGACGCAGTGATTTCTGCATTAGACTGGAACAGCGCTTGAGCCCATTGTAATGCTCGGCCTGTGAGAAGACTAATCATAAAAGCTACTCAGGCTTTGTCATTAACAAATAAATGAAAAAAATAAATCAAATAACAGAGAACATTGCAAAAAAAAACCCCATTGCATTCCTCCGCTTCGCCTGAGAAGGGCGCTGGTCAGGCCATGGGACATGTAGAGCCAGCGGGCGAAGGAGACTGTGTGGCCGGAAGAGACTGATGCACGGCTTGGACGAGTTTGTTGAACAAATCTGCCGATCGGTCTCCGCTCGGTTCCGAAGAAGCCTGCATTTTGTATGTTGGTCTGGTCTTCTGCCCGACACAGACAAGGAGAAGTGGTAAGATCAATGTCTTTATTAAATAGATTGCTGTTAACAGATTGCTGTGAAGATGCAGGTGAGAAAAACACAGTCTTAATGAATTGAGAACTTCACTTCAGATGACGTGAGGCTGTGTACTTTAAATTTCAGATGACGGGATTACCAGGAAGACAGAGAACACTCCACAAGACATGAAGACGGTAGACGGACAGGCAGACGGGTAGTGAACAGGTAAGTCTTTGCAGGTGAGTCTGTTGTCTTGAAACGACGAGACCAGACACTGACTGGGATGTGGAGAGTGATTATATAGTGAGAGCTGGTGACGAGGGAGAGGTGAATGTAATTAGAAGTCTGGTGATGCAGAACGTGTGGGTGGATCTGGCGTTGGTCTGGTGATGGGCGCTCCGTGACAGTTTCGGTCATGTCTACACATTTTCAGTAGTGGCAGTAACAGTTTTGGCAGCGTCCACATCACATTACAGAATTTTAACTCGCATACTAAAACACTATTGTAACATACTAAAATGCTAATGATTTGCATAAAAACTGTGTTTATTTCCCCCAAATAAAGGATTCTGTGTTCCCTTTTGTCACTACTATATATAGAATAAGATGGACAATGACACCATTTTCTGTGGGAGCTGCTTTGCCGGCAAAATTATTTGCCAATTATTAATGTAAAGCTGCTTTGCCACAATTTACATCACAAAAAGCGCTATATAAGTGTTCCGCTTCTGTTGGAGGTTTTTGGATGGTTGTGAGGGACATTCGCATGTTCAAACATTGTTTTGTGATTGTCTAATATTTATCTAAGTTTCGTTTTATCTCCCGCTAACTAATGCAATCTAATCTCTTTTTCTATTTTACGCTATTGTGTGGGTTGTTATGTGAGGACTTTTAATTTGAAGTGTTTCCATGAGCACCGCGCACAATGTAACAGGAAATGGAGAGCTCATGTTTGGAAACGCTCGACAGACGTTTGTGTCGCATCTGAGTTAACCTCTAAACCCTGTCAAAAGCAATGGCTTTTACTTGGTTCAATGGCTGTTAAGTTTGCCTGTGCAACCCACAACATTAAAGGAGCAGGGCGCTCATATCCTGGCTCGTGAACAGAGTTTGGCTAGCTGTTTATTTGTATTAAACGCTTGGAAAGCAAACATATAAAGAAAACAGTATAGTAAAAGCCATGGATCAGCGGGTGGAAACATGCAAACTGAAAGGAATGGAGGAAAAGAAAAAGCATCGTCAGAGGTCAGTTCAAAACGCTCATCATCTTCCTCCAAGTCTTCAGCTGCTAGCGCTGCCGCTAAAGCTAGAGCCTCAGCAGAAGCTGCTCGTGCCAAGATGGCATTTGCGAAAAGAGAACTTGAAATGAAAAAAGAGAAAGCCAGGCTGGAACAGGAAAGAGCTATGGTGGAAGCGAGTCTAGAAGTGTTGGAAATTGAAAAAGAAGCTGCAGCCGCTCTGGCGGAAGCGGAAGCGGAAGCATTAGAGACAACAACAGCTATAATGGAACGTGATGATGGTCGTAGTGAGAGAAGTACACTTTCATCACATGTGATTTCTATGAGAACAGAAGAATATGTAAAACACCAGACTCAGGTGAGCTCTGACGTTTCCACCCTACCACTAAATATCTCTTCGTCAGCCTGTGTTAAAGAATCGACTCCACGTTTGATCGATGAGTCTCAGAGCATGAGTGCTGCATATGACGGTGATGCAGATGCAATTCAAAATCAGAGCAGAATATGTGATGGTAAACGTCCGCAAAGCACAAGATATCCAGATTCCCTGTGTTATCTGCCTCATCCAATTCCAAATACTGCATTTAAAGCATCTCCACGACAAGACCCTGCTTCACAAGGGTACGCAGCTCATTCAGATATGCGACATTTCTCTCAAAGCCAAGCCGAGCCTATGCTAGATTTTCCTAAATTCTTAGCACGGAGAGAGTTAATGACCACAGGTATTACTAAGTTTGACGATAATCTTGAGAACTTTAGAGCCTGGGAGTCTTCGTTTGTTAATGCCACACAAGACTTGCTGCTCTCAGCTGGTGAAGAGTTAGACTTATTAGTCAAGTGGCTGGGGAAGGAATTGTCAGATCATGTGAGAAGGATTCGAGCTGTGTATGTCACTAATCAACAAACTGCTCTTCAGCTGTCTTGGGTGAGACTTCAAGAATGTTATGCCACTCCAGAAGTGATAGAAAGTGCGTTATTTAAACGACTGGATTACTTTCCACGCTTATCTCCAAAAGACAACGTGAAACTCGGAGAGCTCGCTGACCTGCTCATGGAGATACTTGCAGCGAAAAGAGACGCATACTTACCTGGACTAGCTTATCTCGATACCTCTCGCGGTATTAATCCTATAGTGGAGAAGTTACCAGGAAGTCTACAGGAGAAATGGCTATTCGCTGGCTCACGTTTCAAGGAAGAGAACAAGGTCAGTTTTCCCCCATTCTCGTTCTTCACTCATTTTATTTGCAGTCAAGCTAAAGCCAGGAATGATCCTAGTTTCAAGCTCTTAAACAATAGCCATGCAGTCTTCAGAAGTGAAAAACCCATGTACAAAATTGGTGCTAGCAGAGTTCCTGTGTCAGTGCATAAGACAGATGTGTCTGCAAATGAGTCAGATTCTGCAAATGTGAAAGAGACTATCAAAACAGACTTGAAGTACTTTCCTATTCACAACAAATCACATCCCCTGTCAAAATGCAGAGCTTTCAGGAAAAGGCCATTTATAGAACGCAAGAACCTCCTGGGAGAAAATAAAAGATGTTTCAGGTGTTGCTCTCCGAATCATGTAGCCAGAGAATGTTTCGTAATCCTCAAATGTGTTGAGTGTGATTCTGATAGACATTGCACTGTTATGCATCCAGACATGCATCCAGCTCCGTCTCGCTCCACTCCTCAGATGCAAGAACCAGACATAGAACAGCAGGACAACGCTATTTCAGAGGTAACTTCAAAGTGTACAGAAGTTTGTGGAGAAAGTGCTCCGATGCGATCCTGTGCAAAAATGTGCTTGGTGCGTGTATTTCCTCAAAAGCAACGGGAACGAGCTATCAAGATGTATGCCATAATTGACGACCAGAGCAACCGCTCGCTGGCAAGAGGAGAGTTCTTTCAGTTGTTTGAAATACAAAGAAACCCCTCTCCATACGTGAACATGCGCTGGTTCAATAGAAATGTCTGGAAGGAAAGCAGTTGGCTTCCAAATAGAGACGCTAGATGGTAAGACATGTCTTGATCTCCCAACACTGATTGAGTGTAACGAAATAATGAGCAACAGAGCGGAAATACCCACTCCAGAGGTGGCCCTTGCGCATCCACACTTGAAACCTGTGGCACAGTTCATTCCGAAGCTAGATCCTGATGCTCAGTTCTTAATATTACTGGGAAGAGACATGATCCGTGTAAACAAAGCAAGACAACAAATCAATGGGCTTCACAATGCATCTTTTGCGCAGCGATTAGATTTAGGCTGGGTGATTATAGGTGATGTCTGCTTTGACAAAGCCCATAAGCCAATGATGAGTGCCTTTAAAACAAACATCCAGGAGAATGGCCGCCCCTCTCTTCTCACTCCATGCCAGAGCCACGTTAAAGTGAAAGAAAAATTGTGCTATGGCGGGGAGCATATGCCAGTCTTTTTTCCCCATTCATTCAATCACGCCACTCACTGCATGCAAGTTGAAGATGAACTTGGGCTCAAAGTATTTGAGAGAACTAAAAATGATAACAAACATGCCATGTCGTTCGAGGATGAGATTTTCTTGAAGATCATGCAAGCAGAGTACCACCAAGATGAACAGAAAAACTGGGTTGCTCCTTTGCTGTTTAGGTCACCCAGACCATTACTACCAAATAATCGTGAACAGGCTGTGTCTCGTCTTAAATATTTGCGACGCACACTGAATAGAAACCCTGAGATGAAGGAACAGTTTTCTGCCTTCATGGAGAAGCTCTTCCAGAATCATCATGCGGAAAGGGCACCACCTATCCACAAGGATGAAGAATGCTGGTACTTGCCTATCTTCGGAGTGTATCATCCGCAAAAACCAGGACAGATACGAGTGGTGTTTGATTCCAGCGCGCAACACCAAGGTATTTCTCTGAACAATGTGCTCCACTCAGGCCCTGACCTCAACAATTCCCTGTTAGGTGTGCTGTTACGGTTCAGGAAAGATCTTGTTGCAATTATGGCAGACATCCAACAGATGTTCTATGGGTTCCTGGTGAAAGAAGACCATAGAAATTATTTGAGATTCCTCTGGTACAGCAACAATGACTTGAACAAGGAAGTGGTAGAATACCGCATGAGGGTGCATGTTTTCGGGAACAGCCCTTCGCCGGCAGTAGCCATATACGGTCTACCGTTAGCTGCACAGCAATATGAGCAAGAGTATGGTACCAACACTTCGCACTTTGTCAACAGACATTTCTATGTAGATGACGGGCTCCTGTCCTTTCCCACAGAAGCTGAAGTAATTGACCTGCTCAGACGCACTCAAGAATCACTTTCCAAGTCAAACCTCAAGCTTCACAAAGTAGCCTCAAACAGTGTCGAGGTGATCCAAGCTTTCCCACCAGAAGACCTCGCTTCTGGCCTCCAAGATAGTTTTACTTTCAAAGTTGCAGCTAACGACCAGCCCTACACTCATCGTGGAGTGCTCTCTGTCGTGTATAGCCTCTTCGACCCTTTGGGCTTTGTAGCACGAGTGACGATTCAGGGCAGAGCACTGGTGCGTGGGCTCACCAAAGAAGTACATGACTGGGACGAGGTCCTTCGTGAAGAGAAGAGAAGCAAGTGGGAAGAATGGAAAACCTCACTGCAAAAGCTAAGTAACCTTCACATCACACGCACATACCTACACCATTCACTCTCTAACACTTCATACACTGAGTTGTGTGTCTTTTCAGATGCCTCAAATTGGGCCATAGGGGCAGTGGCTTACCTCCGAGCTCTGACTGATGAAGGCGAGGTTAAAGTGGGATTTGTGCTGGGCAAGGCAAAGTTGTCACCTCGTCCTGAGCCTTCTATCCCTCGCCTGGAGCTATGTGGAGCAATGCTGGCTGTAGAGATGGCTGAACACATTCTCGATGAACTAGACCATAAGCCAAATGCAGTTAAGTTCTACTGTGATAGTAAAGTGGTCCTGGGATATATCTACAATCAGTCCAGACGTTTCTTTGTTTATGTGCGCAACCGTGTTCAGCGGATACGTCAGTCAACTTCTCTGGAACAGTGGAGTTATGTACCTACAGACCAGAATCCAGCTGACTTGGTGATTTGTGAGTCACAGCTTAATGGCACCATATGGTTCACAGGACCCAGCTTCCTTTATGAACTGCCCCAAGTGCAACAGTGTGAGCCCTTTGAACTGATAAATTTTGAGTCGGATGCAGAAATCAGACCTTGCGTAACCAGCTTCACTACTAGAGTGGAAAGAAGTCTCTTCTCAGAATGTTTTCAGCGCTTTTCTACATGGGATTCTTTAAGAGCTGTTTCTATTCTGATCCATCAAGGGTTGGAGGACTTCTGAAATGCTCTTCTCTTGAATCAGAGGTGAAAAATCCTATCATCCTCCCAAAGCAAAGTCATGTTGCCAAGCTGTTGGTAAATTATTACCACTCCAAAGTGCACCATCAAGGCAGACAATTCACAGAAAGAGCAATCCGAATGGCTGGTTTGTGGGTTGTTGGTGGGAAAAGATTGATAAACTCAATCCTACAACATCGTGTGACGTGTCGCAGACTCAGAGGAAAGCTGGAAGTTCAAAAGATGGCCGATCTTCCGCCTGAGCGCCTCAGTACATCTCCTCCTTTCACATACGTGGGTTTGGACGTTTTCGGTCCATGGACAGTTGTCAGTCGGCGCACCAGAGGAGGGGATGCAGAAAACAAAAGGTGGGCTATACTCTTCACGTGTATGAGTATAAGAGCGGTACACATAGAATTCATAGAGTCTATGAACACTACCAGTTGCATCAACGCTCTACGAAGGTTTTTTTGCTGTGAGAGGACCAGCGAAGCAGCTCAGATCAGACAGAGGACTTTGTTGGAGCTAGCCAAGAACTGGGCATGCAGTCAGCAAAAGAAAACCAGACTAGTCTTCTAGAATACCTCCATGAGAATGGTTGTACGTGGGAATTCAATCCTCAATACGCCTCCCACATGGGAGGAGCATGGGAACGCATGATCGGCATAACCCGCAGGATTCTAGACGGTATGCTGTTACTGAAGAAATATGCTCACTTGACTCATGAGGTACTTTGCACTCTGATGGCAGAGGTATCGCCAATCATAAATGCGAGACCTCTGGTTCCTGTCTCATCGGATCCATATTCTCCATGCATACTCACACCAGCAATGCTTTTAACCCAGAAGCCAGGAGCACCTGTCCCGAGTGAGAACTACACTGAAAAATACCACCTGAAATGTCAGTGGAGACGAGTACAGGCATTGGCCAATGAGTTCTGGAGCCGATGGCAGAAAGAATACATCAATATACTCCAACCCCGAAGCAAGTGGCATGAGACCCACCGAAACCTGCATGTTGGAGACGTTGTGCTGTTGAAGCAAGCTCAGTCCTCAAGGAACGACTGGCCTTTGGCCTTAATCACATCCGTCTACCCAAGTAATGATGGAAAGGTCCGCAAGGTAGTGGTAACGTAAAAATATTCTTAAGACCAATTTCTGATCTGATCTTACTTCTACCCAAAGGAGACTAAGTAATAGTAAACACAAACTGTTATAATGGCATTAATAATCCCAAGCGGGGAGTGTTCCGCCTCTGTTGGAGGTTTTTGGATGGTTGTGAGGGACATTCGCATGTTCAAACATTGTTTTGTGATTGTCTAATATTTATCTAAGTTTCGTTTTATCTTCCGCTAACTAATGCAATCTAATCTCTTTTTCTATCTTACGCTATTGTGTTATAACGGTTGTTATGTGAGGACTTTTAATTTGAAGTGTTTCCACGAGCACCACGCACTATGTAACAGGAAATGGAGAGCTCATGTTTGGAAACACTCGACAGACGTTTGTGTCGCATCTGAGTTAACCTCTAAACCCTGTCGAAAGCAATGGCTTTTACTCGGTTCAATGGCTGTTATGTTTGCCTGCGCAACACACAACATTAAAGGAGCAGGGCGCTCATATCCTGGCTCGTGAACAGAGTTTGGCTTGCTGTTTATTTGTATTAAACGCTCGGAAAGCAAACATATAAAGAGAACAGTATACTAAGTAAAGGTGACTTGACTTGACTGCCAATTGTCACCACATGTTTCGTTTGTGACTGTTTCGGAAGTGACAATTTTAGATACTTTTGAGCCTAGCTAAAAGATGCTAATCAGAATATGGTTAGCTAGTACAGTTCTGAACAGCTGTACACACAGACACAGACAGACACAGACACACACACACAAACACACAAATGAATTTTATCGAATAACACCCAAAAAGAAAACAAACAAAAAAAAACGATGTCACCACCAAAACGTCACCACATGTTTCAGTTGCGAAGTGTTTTGGAAGTGACAATTTTAGATACTTTTGAGCCTAGCTCAAAGATGCTAATCAGTACATGGTTACCTAGCACAGTTCCAAACAGTTAAACTAAATTTGATGTAATAACATCCAAAAAAGTTTGCGTAATTGCAGAAGAAAAGGTGTTTGGTAGTTCCTTAAAGCTAAACCCTTTTATCTCAAAATGATGGGACTCATCTACTCACCATGTAGCTATTAGAGAGAGAGAGTCAAAGGAATATTTCCTGATCAAAAATGTTGAGGTGTTGTTAAAATCAGTCAATGGACTAAAATATACACAGTTTCGGTAGTGACATGAAAAGGCAGAACACATTTTTTGTATAACATTTTGATTTGAATTACAAAGAAAATATAAAATACTTTTTTTTTTTTTTTTTAGCTATCTCCTGAATATTGCCAGGGATTCTGCGTTCCTGATGAAGGTTGGGTGATCATTCCATCAGCAGGGAGCAGTGAACGAGAATGTTCTGGAGACTGATTTTGTGCCTCTCTGTGACGGTACCACAAGCCTTTGTTCCTTTAGTGATCGCAGGCTTCTGGTGTGGACGTAGCGTTGTAGCAGTGTGTGGAGGTAGGAGGGTACGGAGCCTGTGGTGGATCTGTAAGCAAGCATCAGCGCCTTGAACTTGATGCGTGCAGCAAGGGGTAGCCAGTGCAGAGGGATGAAGAGGGGCGTGACGTGGGCTCTCTTAGGCTCGTTGAAGACAAGACGTGCAGCAGCGTTCTGGATCATTTGAAGAGGTTTGATTGCACTTGATGGCAGTCCAGCCAGAAGAGCGTTGCGGTAATCAAGCCCTGAAATGACCAGGGCCTGGACAAGAAGTTGTGTTGCAAGCTCAGTCAGAAAGGGCCGGATTTTCCTGATGTTATGAAGTGCAAATCTGCATGACTGCACCGTCTTTGAGATGTGGTCTCTGAAGGTCAGTTGGTCATCAAAGATAACTCCAAGATTTCTGGTCGACTTTGATGGGGTAATGGTGGTTGTACCAAGCTGTTTGTTGAAGTCATGTTGTAGAGTTGGAGTGGCTAAAAGACTAAAAGCTCAGTCTTTGCCAGGTTGAGCTGCAGGTGGTGTGTGTTTTATGGTTGTGGGACAGCAGTTTTCACCAATTCTGTAGAATGACTATATATATATATATATAGCTCAGGGCTGGATTTATCTCCTTAATAAAACAACCCTTGGCATAACGCATCAGTTCTTTGTTTTTCTCCTAAATACCCCATTCACCTTCCTCTACAGCAGTCTTGTGTTTGATTTTTGAGTTTTTCTGCCAAAAGCCAAAAACATTTGCTGAGAAGCTTAACGATTCTCTTAAAGAAGATGACAGAAAGAAAGAGACACAATGAGTTTACAGTTTACAAAGACACAAAGTCAAACAGAAGCACATTTGCAGTCTCACACAAACTCGCACTCATTTGCATCTCTTCATCTTTCACTTCATCACCATCCTTCTTCCTAATGACAACACTGTGTACATTGTTTGCAAGGTCAAATCAATGTGTGTGATTAATTTCATCAGCTACCTTATGTATGCTACCTAAAAAAGATTTTGTGAGCATATTGCGTACATTGTGCGGACATACTTTTTGGCCAGGCTGTCATACATAGAAATTACGAAGATCCAAAAAAGAACCAATAAAATATTAATAACTGATTATGTTGTAGTCAATGCATGCTTTTTCCTGTGAGCTTTTTGTTTTTCTTAATTTTGTCAGATAAATAACCTAGTTTAGTTTTTTGTTCTTCCACCATTTTAAAATATAAAATATTTTCCTCATAATTTGATGGTTTAATCAAACCTGTAGGTTCAATAAAAAGTTCACTTTTCGCCACTACTGTGTATATGCATATACAGTATATACAGTGAATTTCCGGTAACCACAGCTGTATTTTCTTACAGCAATGACCTAGTTGTTAAATAGGGCAGGAACCAACATGGACCAGCTTGACATGATCAAAGTCCAACTGAGTCTAGTCTCCCGTAGCCAGACCTTCAGACTGACGGCAGAAGATGTGGACTACCATCGCAGCTTTGATTGGCCAAAGACCGCCCAAGAGCACATCTGACTGACATGAACAGCAACCAATCACAGTTTGTTTTGTTTCACGTCATGTTTAGGGGTATGAAAATATAACGTTAATGTTTCTACGATAAAAGACTGGTGTGACTGATCTATTTCAAAGAGTCTATGCCATGAACTTTACATGCTTTTTTAAAAATTGAATTAAAATTCAGCGCTAATAAGAACTCATTGTCACATTTGTAAACATGTCAGCATTCTTCTTCCATGAGGGGGTTTGACGTCACAACAACTTTGTTTTTATGCGTAGCATTAAAAAATGCAACACATGCATTATGTTGGAGGAGGCCTGAATAATAAACAGTATTCTTGCTTGTAAACTTTTAAAGACCATGTGAACTCTTACATAGTTATTACTTTAGAACATGTAAACACCACAGTACCACCTAGTGGACGTGAATAGTATGGCAATGCAAACTATGTAATGGAAAGAACACAACAACATGTCTCCTAGAAATCTAAAAACCCCAAAGTGTAATCTGGACCATTGGGGCCACACATGTGTAACACCCAACTTCATTGGTTTTATTCCTGTATGTACACTTTATAAATGATCTACTGTCATAATCATGCCTGTTTTCTGTCTGTCTGTTTATCTGTTTATCCTGTTCCCCGGTCCTGTCCCTGTCACATGTTCTGTGTTTTCATTTAGTCCGTCATCTGTCACATGTTCTGTTGTTTTGGTCCTGTCAGTTTAGTCATGTGCTCTTTGTTTTCTTCATCACCATTAGTTCATCGCCACCACCTGTGTCTTGTCATTTCAGTCATGTCATTCACCTGTGTTATCCTCATTATCCTCTCGTGCCAGTCTGTATAAATTCCCTCTGTGTCAGTCCTGTCCTTGTTCGTCGTTAAAGTTTCGTGCTTGTGTTTCAGTATTTGTAACCTGTCTTGTCGTAATAAATAAGTTTGATCTTCATCTGTCCTGCGTCCGCGTGCTTCCTCCACGCACCCAAGCGAGCTGTGACAGAACGACGAACCTAAACAAGACAACAACATCTATACAACGATGATGAATTCCGCCGGGGGGATTGATCGTCTGTGGAGCATCCGGCAGCGGGGACGCCCACTGGAGAGGTATGTGGGGGAGTTTGTTGAGCTTTCCCATCTGGTGGGCTGGTCGGATGCTTCACTTAATACCGTGTTTTGGTTGGGACTGGACGAACCGATGTGCTGCTACACTCTAGCTGAATTGATTAATTTAGTACTAGAGCTAAACGGTTGTGATACCCGTCCAGTTTCGGCCAAAACACCCGCTCCGCCAGCCCCGCCTTCTCCGAGTCCCCCCGCATACCTTTGCAGCGGCGCGATTCCTGTCTGGCCGTATTACCCGTCCTCGGACGAGGAGGAGTTTCCGGATCTCCTCAGTCCGGCCCACTGCGAGCTGCCGTATAAGACCATCCTCAATCCTGCCGTTTTTCGGACCGCCGCCCAGAAATCTCCTCGCGGGCCGCCGCCGAAAGGGGCCGCACGCAAGCCACGCCCCCGAAAGGCCGCGAGGGATCGCGAGCCCGCTCCAGCGCACCTCGAGCCGTCTCCTGTGCTCGCCGTCCCCGCGCCTTCGCCTGTGCTCGCCGTCCCCGAGCCGTCTCCTGTGCTCGCCGTCCCCGCGCCGTCTCCTGTGCTCGCCGTCCCCGAGCCGTCTCCTGTGCTCGCCGTCTCCTGTGCTCGCCGTCCCCGAGCCGTCTCCTGTGCTCGCCGTCCCCGAGCCGTCTCCTGTGCTCTCCGTCCCCGAGCCGTCTCCTGTGCTCTCCGTCCCCCACCCGTCTCCTGTGCTCTCCGTCCCCGAGCCGTCTCCTGTGCTCGCCTTCCCCGAGCCGTCTCCTGTGCTCGCCTTCCCCGAGCCGTCTCCTGTGCTCGCCTTCCCCGAGCCGTCTCCTGTGCTCGCCTTCCCCGAGCCGTCTCCTGTGCTCGCCTTCCCCGAGCCGTCTCCTGTGCTCGCCTTCCCCGAGCCGTCTCCTGTGCTCGCCTTCCCCGAGCCGTCTCCTGTGCTCGCCTTCCCCGAGCCGTCTCCTGTGCTCGCCGTCCCCAGAGCCGTCTCCGGTGCTCGCCGTCCCCAGAGCCGTCTCCGGTGCTCGCCGTCCCCAGAGCCGTCTCCGGTGCTCGCCGTCCCCAGAGCCGTCTCCGGTGCTCGCCGTCCCCAGAGCCGTCTCCGGTGCTCGCCGTCCCCAGAGCCGTCTCCGGTGCTCGCCGTCCCCAGAGCCGTCTCCGGTGCTCGCCGTCCCCAGAGCCGTCTCCGGTGCTCGCCGTCCCCAGAGCCGTCTCCGGTGCTCGCCGTCCCCAGAGCCGTCTCCGGTGCTCGCCGTCCCCAGAGCCGTCTCCGGTGCTCGCCGTCCCCAGAGCCGTCTCCGGTGCTCGCCGTCCCCAGAGCCGTCTCCGGTGCTCGCCGTCCCCAGAGCCGTCTCCGGTGCTCGCCGTCCCCAGAGCCGTCTCCGGTGCTCGCCGTCCCCAGAGCCGTCTCCGGTGCTCGCCGTCCCCAGAGCCGTCTCCGGTGCTCGCCGTCCCAGAGCCGTCTCCGGTGCTCGCCGTCCCAGAGCCGTCTCCGGTGCTCGCCGTCCCAGAGCCGTCTCCGGTGCTCGCCGTCCCAGAGCCGTCTCCGGTGCTCGCCGTCCCAGAGCCGTCTCCGGTGCTCGCCGTCCCAGAGCCGTCTCCGGTGCTCGCCGTCCCTGTACCGTCTCCTGTGCTCGCTACCTCAGGGCCCGAGCCCCCGGACTGGCCCGAGCCCCCGGACTGGCCCGAGCCCCCTGAGCTCCCAGACCCCGAGCTCCCAGACCTTCCTCCTCCTGAGCTCCCAAACCCTGAGCTCCCAGACCTTCCTCCTCCTGAGCTCCTAGACTTCCCTGACCCGCCAGAGCCTCCTGGGCTCCCTGACCCGCCAGAGCCTCCTGGGCTCCCAGACCTCCCACCGCCGGGGCCAGCGACTGTCCTGGCGCCGCCCAGCGCACGGAGAAGGGGGAATCCTCCCCTGAAAATTTTGGGGGGGCGCCCAGTGTCCCTGGCCACGGCAGTCAGAGGGAGGGAAGCCACGCCCTGGACTCCACCATGGCCGCCTGACCTCCTGGCACCCGCCAGGACCCTGCCCCGGACTCCTCCATGGCCGCCTGGCCTCCAGGAGTTCCTGGAGACACCCTAGAGGCCACCTGAACTGCCTGAGCCTGACTACGGCCTCCAGGGTGCCCGCCCCCCCTCCCGGATCTGTTCCTTCATGGCGCGAGGCCGCGCCTTCCGGGAGGGGGGTGTAATGTCATAATCATGCCTGTTTTCTGTCTGTCTGTTTATCTGTTTATCCTGTTCCCCGGTCCTGTCTCTGTCACATGTTCTGTGTTTTCATTTAGTCCGTCATCTGTCACATGTTCTGTTGTTTTGGTCCTGTCAGTTTAGTCATGTGCTCTTTGTTTTCTTCATCACCATTAGTTCATCGCCACCACCTGTGTCTCGTCATTTCAGTCATGTCATTCACCTGTGTTATCCTCATTATCCTCTCGTGCCAGTCTGTATAAATTCCCTCTGTGTCAGTCCTGTCCTTGTTCGTCGTTAAAGTTTCGTGCTTGTGTTTCAGTATCTGTAACCTGTCTTGTCGTAATAAATAAGTTTGATCTTCATCTGTCCTGCGTCCGCGTGCTTCCTCCACGCACCCAAGCGAGCCGTGACATCTACGCTGTTTGACTATACTACATAAATATTTAATTATGTATATAATTTATATATTATAAATATATAATTGCTAACCACAGCGATTTCAGTTATGACCAATTGGCTAATGTTTTGATGAACTTAAGATGTTAGATGAAGTTTCTGTATTCTACACTTGGTACAGGATCTCCGGCTCTTTAGGCAGAAAATTGCCATGAAAATCTTAATTCGTGGCCACGATAAATTCAGGACTATATCAAGTGAAGTAATCAAATTTATTTGTAAGACACTCAATACACACCGTTTCAAAAAAGTCATATTGTCTATATATATATATATATATATATATATATATATATATATATATATATATATATATATATATATATATATATATATATTTATACACACACACACACACACACACACACATATAGTTAGGCTATCTGCTCGATAAAATAATAAATACAAAATATATATAATATACAGTATTACCAAAAAGCCATTGTTGTGTAAGTGAATTAAGAAAAAAAAAAACATTTAGTTAGTGATCTCAAGAACTACTATCATTCAGAGTTCATTGTACCTGAGCCTAATGATTAATGAGCTGCTTCAAAAACTCCTGCAACGAGTTCTTTGACACCCAGTGACATAAATGACAATAACACATCAGCAATTACCGAAGCAAACAGAGAAGATAAATATAAATAAGATGGAGAACACCACCTGCACACGATACACTCTGACACAGTGTCACACCACAACACATTTCAACACACATTAGCAAACATGTCCTCATCTTCCTCATGTGCACGATTAGATCCAACTCATGAATATCTCAGCAGAGGTAATGAATAATACTGTTGAGTGCCGAAACTACAACTACACTCATTGCATTTTTAAATACAGTCGAGAGAGGAAAAATTTAATCAAAGTGGGCAGCATGGTGGAAAATGCAGATATTATTTTATAAACCACAATGAAGCAGAAGGACAGAGAGGTAGGAAGCTATTTTAGTTTTTTGAAAAGCAATTATGCATTCCATGTATCAGAACAATGAACATGTAAATGGGCAGTGCTATTACAATCACTAGTTGTTCCCCAAGGGCCTTGCATCCACATTTATAGATGTGATAATTCAATGGAAAGATATTCCCAGACAAATGCACAAGTACTGGATCAGCCCTGAAAGAACACGATGTATAGGTTGTATGCATTTGCAATCTTATAACTTTATTTTGCCCATCTGCATTACTTCCCAGTTGGATGCGAGAAACTTTCAGCAGCTGTTTTTTTATTTATTTATTTTATGGAATTCCTGATTTAGAATGTGCATGAATTGGCTCTTGAGATGCTTATCAGATGTTTGCTTGCGAATATGACACAAACATGTACTACTTTCCAGATGTTGCGCTCTTGGCAGTATCTAAGTGCTAACTGGGAGGCAATGCTTGAATTTAAAGGGTTAAAAGAAAATTCTGATATAATTTTAATTCGCCGTCATGCTGTTCCAAACTTGTACAGCTTTGTTCTGTGGAACACAAAAGAAGGATTTTGAAGAATTTTATTACTATTGTACTGGAGCTTTCAAGAGGTGTTATTTATTATTTTTTATTAATATTTTCAATTATATTTTATTTTTATTTTTTCACTTTTAATTTTATTCATTTTGAAACAAAATTTATTTTGAATATTTATTTTTACTTTTGAAAATGATACTGTTGTTGTCTTTGTGTAAACTACATAAATGCGAATTTGAGAAAATTTGTTCAGTCTACAGGCTTGTAGTGTTTCCTTACGAAGTGATATCGCCAACTACTGGCCTGGCATAAATAATACAGCATTTTTAAGTCATGTCAAGTCACCTTATTTATATAGCGCTTTTTACAATGCAAATTGTGTCAAAGCAGCTTTACAGTAATAATTGATAAATAATTTTTGGCTACACGGCAGCTCTTAAAGAAAATGGTATCATTGTCCAGCTTAAATAAATTCAGTATTGATTCATTCAGTTGTAAAAATCAATAGTTATTTAGTTAATTTATCTGTAAATCAGCTCTGGATAAAACAGTGATGTAATTGTCCAGCTCAGTTCAGTTCACATACAATGTTGTCAGTGCAGGCAGATTGAACACATTGTTGAATATCAAGTCAAGTGTCCCCAACTAATCAAGGCAAAGGCGACGGTGGCAAGGAACCCAAAATCCAGGTGACATCAGGTAACCAACAGGCTCAGTTGGGGGGCCAGTTCTCCTCTGGCCAACAGCAAACAGTGCTTGATTGTTTAGTGTTACAGGTCATAAGTCTGATTTTGGATCGCAACATTCAGGGATGTCAACCAGATACTGGTGCTGAATTATTTACGTCATAGGATTATCATATGAGTACTATTCATTTGAAAAATTACTGTTATCTCCAATACCAGTATATTGCAACAGCCCTAATTAACAAAATAACGATATTTCATTCTTTAAATATGATTATCGTCAATACCGGTAAATTGCACCACCTCTATACTGGATGTGTCAAACGAACGTTCCTTCACTCTTCCTTTTGTTCTGCTGTCGACAGACTTAAGTTTGTGGAGCATGTCGAACTGAACACACATCTGTATACTCCATCCAGTGTAGAGAGTGCCAGTGATTATAATAGGTATTTGTTTTTGATGGGACAAGATGCTCTCATCCCATGTAGGTGAATATCAGCCGTTAAGTGTCTGAATGCCAGTTGGCAGGGCTTATGGTGTGATGATGGACAACTATTCCTTGATGTCTTGCTCTGGGAGTCATATGCAGATGTATTTGCCTTGTATTCTAAGTATTAACAACTGGCCACAATTCTGAGATCGTAACAGACGCGAAGGACTATAATGCATTAAGAGCTCATTCAGGTACTGGGGAGCTAAGTTATTTAGTGCTTTGTAAGTAATTAGCAAGATTTTAAAATCTATACGATGTTTAATAGGGAGCCAGTGCAGTTTTGACAGAACCGGGCTAATATGGTCATACTTCCTGGTTCTTGTAAGGGCTCTAGCAGCTGCGTTTTGGACCAGCTGTAGTTTGTTTATCAAGCGAGCAGGGCAACCACCCAGTAGAGCGTTACAGTAATCTAGCCTTGAGGTCATGAACACGTGAACTAACTGTTCCGCATTTGTCATTGAGAGCATATGTCGTAGTTTAGATATATTTTTAAGATGAAGAATGCGGTTTTACATATGCTAGAAATGTGGCTTTCAAATGGAAGATTAGTATCAAAGAGCACACCCAGGTTCCTAACTGATGACGAAGACTCATCAGAGCAGTCATGTGTGTGTATTTATATTTATATATATTATATTTATATATATATATATATATATATATATATATATATATATATATATATATATATTATATTTATTATGTGCAGAAGTTTGCTTGTAAATCTTGTAAATGTACCCTTAGTAATTTTAGTTCAAATTATTTTATTTCATTTATTTACCAAGGCAACATTTCTAATAACACTGTTTTTGCACTTTAAAAAGCAACATATTATAAAAATGGCCAATTTCAAGATATTTTTGTGTGAAGAACAAACATAAATTTATTGTTTTTTCGAACAACTCATTCTGACTGATTTATAAATAGGTTTGTCCGATCCTTCTAAAAGAACTGATTCAATCATTGATTACTGATCATCACTATTGCATGTGAGCAAATTTTATTATACAGAAAAGAGATATCCATTGAAATATTTCAACTAGAAAAACTTATTACATTTCCATGACTTTGCCAAACTTTACTTCATGACTCAAAAATAAGAACAAAATTTATTTTCTCTCAGCTGCTGGTTTTGGAACAAAACCGAAACCCTTGTGTTATCAAACTTGCGCAGTAACCTTGAAGTTTTTCACTCTTCCATGTGTACTGTCCACCTGGTTTGATCGGGAGATTTTCTCATTAGAAGCCCATCAAAAAGGTGAGAGTCACCGTTTAAAAGAGCACCAATTCTTCTGGTCTCTGAGAAGACATGTACATCAGTTCAGCTGAATAGGCCCTTAAAGTCAGAGGCAAAAAAAAAAAAAAAATGATTGAGGACAAGAAATCGAAGCACCCTGTCCACTCAAAAAGCTACAGCAGTGGAGAAGATAATGAGCCTTAGAAGCTCTCAAAGTGAGAGTCTGATTACACTCTAACTACACACACACACACACACACACCATACAGACCCACACAGACGTGATTAAATACCAAACCGTGCATGTTCTCTTCCATCTAGAAAGACTCTGACGAGTTACTATCGATCTCTTATTATACACACACTGATTGTATACATATGAAGTGTTATTGAGTTATTGCACTTGTTGCCAGGTAAATGTGAATCCTCAAATCACACAAAATATGACATTTGCGATGGTTTTAGGAACAACATAAACTTCTGTAACAGGATGCATTTCCTTATGAAAGACAATATTCCACAGGAATTAATGCAGGGCAGGGTTTAGTTTTATCCAATAGAATGTGATTAGATCATGAAAAGTGAAAACGATAGGCTACAATATTATTAATATTAATTTATCACAATTTACTTAAGGCCTTTATGTATGAAGCACTACAAATGTATTCATAATGTATGTTCTAATGCATTATATCTTAAATAAATGTGACCAAAGTTAAACATAGGGTAGGCAATTTCATAGAGGCTTGTTATCACAAGCTAAAGCATTTTAAAGCATTAGATCCCACCCTCCCTTCAGACCCTCCCTTTCCTCCGATATAAATAGTGTTTCAGGGGGTCCTCCGATTAAAAATAGTTTTCCGGGGGGTAAAATAAATAAGTTTCGAGGGTGGGGTGGGGGATGGGGTGAGTCACCTCACCCTGTGGACTAAAAAAACAACCCATGGCAACAGTGTAAAAGTAGGCCAATTCTGTGGGAAAACCATGGATTGGCAACACTGGCACATGGTAACTGTCTGTCTAGAACTCTAGCCTCATGAAACACACTAACGTGATGTCTGTGCGAACAGGGTGCACGGAGGTATGCAAATACATAGAGACAAAAGAGACTTTCAACCGGTAAACAAAAAATGTTTATTTAAAAAAAAAAATACCTACCCTACCTTTAAAATGCATTATAATATTTGCAGATTCATAGATACATTTGAAATGGGTTGTTTGCTATGTTTTAATTCATTATACTTTCTAGAGGTGTAACAATGTAGGATTATAATGCATTATAGGGTGAATTACAATGTTTAATTAATGCATTAAAAATACTTTTATAATGCTTTATAAAGCCTTAATATTATATAAAAATTTCCAGCCATTGTTCAAAACTATCTCCTAACCTTCACAACTGTAAGCTTGTAATAATGTTTTACAATAAAATCGGTACTGGTGGGTTTCCGCAGGAAATTCGAGCATGCAGCCGTCGGGGTCATTAGGTCACATCTGTAAACACAGAAAGCAATACCAGCTAGTAGGCTATATGGCATGTGAGGATACTGCATCCTCACATCCATCATTTGTAGCCTTTTCTCACAGCAGCTGTAATAATTAAACTTATCATTTTGATGCCGGATTGTAATCCACAATGTTCCAAATGACAATCGTCAGTGACGACTGGAGATTCACCCATAGTCAACAGCAAAAGAAATTGAAATCTACAGGTAACTCTAATACACAGTCACGCAATGCTGATGCTGTTAACATTAACAATTTGAGAACAAAGAATAACAATTTGCACGTTTCGATATGATCCGAGCTATGCATTAGTTAGATTTAATCACCACTGGCAGTGTGATTTATTGCAATGCTTTTTTTTTTTTTTAGGGATGCACCAGTTGACCAGCCATAAATCGGTTGGTTTTTGCTTATAACGCGCGATCGGCAACCAGAAAGAAACAAAGAAAGTAATGGAATTTAATGTTTTTTGATTCTGTTGTTTGGATTGTGGAACTATGCAGTTGTTGCCTTCCAAATAACATTGTTACAGTTAATGTTTTCATTTAAGGCCACTTCATAGTTTCAACCCAATTTAAAAACAAAAGCTAAATGCTTTTGTCAGTACCTACTGAATGTGGTGTACTTATTGCTCAGTTACTGCTGCTGATTTCAGATGGTGACAGTTTTTTCAATCGCCAAAATCCAGTTTGACCTGTTAAATATCAAATAAACATCTTGTTTATGTATATTTTCATTCTTTCTTGTTTGTTGCTTGATTTAAAAAAAAAGAAAAAACAGAAAAGAAATCGGTAACGGAATTGCTTATAAAAAAATTGGTATCGGAACCGGCCATGAAAAGTCATGATCGGGTGTCACTATTTTTTTTCCTCAGTCGGTCTGAACAAAGGTGGCAGACATGTTACTTACTTGTTCAGATGACATTTTCCAGTGAAAATTCTTATTTTGGCCATACTTCCAAGAAGTAGAATCTGTGAATCTGATTCCGCACAGTGACTTGGTCAACAGACATTAGATTCATCCGTGCTGAGGAGCTGTGCCGATATACAACCCATATAAATAACTGCAATTGCAGGTTTCAAACTGAGATGGCGACAAAGAGGCAAAACTTACGGACTGCTGCTTTAAGTCAAGTGTTACCAAAACATTTAAGAATGTGAATCAAAAATATCATGAACAATAAGATAAGACATTTAGAAAGAAGAAAGTAAAAAAAAAAGGTTAAGGCCCATTCACACCAAGAACGAAAACAATAAAGATATAGTTCTAAAAATATTTCACACCATAACTATAACGGCACTGAAAAATGATATCGTTGATGAATGATAAAAACATTGGCAGCCAATCAGAATCCATTCAAGAGCTCAAGCTTTCAAAGAGGCAGACAACAAAACCGCAGTGCTTATAATGAACAGAATTATAGTTATCGTTCTTGTTGTAAACTTGCTTTAAATATTGATTTTTATGTTGTCTTTAACAAAACATAAACTTCAAAGTGATATTCGGTTTGATCAATATTCTTTTTTTAATATTAGCATTGATTTAAAAAACAAAACGCACAACAAAAACTAAAAAATTCAGGAGAAGAAAAGCATTTTTACACTTACAACAGGCATGTTTTAATACTGTTTTTCACAGTCAACAGAACAACATGAATCAAATCTGAAATTAAACGAAACAAACAAACAAATGAATAAAAAATTAAACCCCCTGCACAAAGTAATTCCCTTTTCTATAATATAAACTTGGTGAAATGAAATAAAAATACAATACAAAAAAGGTGGGCGGAGAAAGCAAAAGCACGTGTGCGCACATTTGTTAAAAACGTCAGCAAAAGTATGTGAGTTTGCGTGTTTGTCCTTTTCGTCCGCGCCAAACGCTCGCAGGATGCACAAACCCTGCCATGATTGCAGTTCAATATCTACAAAATCTGGATTTGAACAACTTACTTATATACACTGTACAACAATTTGTCAAAATTACAGCTTTTACAAAAATGATCCGCCCAATGGCATTCAAAATTACAGTGCACGCTCTTAAATCAGCTCACGGCAAACATCTCAATCATGTTCCCTTCGGGCTAAAATGCCATTCCAATCCAAAGTTGGACCACAGTATCATGTCTCTCTCTCCCTCATTCTCATCTTGATTTATATTTTATTGATTTTCACTTTCTTTACATTTTTTCCCCTGCATCTTTTATTCATTATTCTGTTTCAGGACTTGGCATTTCCCTCTTTCTGACTTGCTGTTATTGCTTTCGCTCTCTCCTTTCTCTGTTTTTGGATCCGTAATAAACCCTAGGAGGTTTGGACTGCAAGCTACTACAGGCATGTGTCATTCTTGCATTGTAAGTGCCTGTGAACACACAAACATTACCGGACACTGCGATGATATTCTACTTATGGCTTTCTGATATGCAATCGTGATGTTTTCACAAGACAAAAAAGGGGAGACGTAACTTAGTCGCCCACGTTCCATTAAAACACTCACACGTACCGAAAATGATCAGCTTGAAAAATAGTGCTATTCAGGATGCGATTAATGCTTCACACAAAAGACGACGCTGCTACCAGTCCAGGGACTTAAATATGGCATGACAGAATCATTTCAGACAGGGCCGTTGTAAATCTGACTGTATCGTCCATCAATTTAGTGCAAAAAAAGTCAATGCGTTAAAAAAAAATAATTAAAAAAAAAAAGATATTTTGGGAAGATACAGAAAATCTGTGCTTTTTGACTATTTATAGAAAACAGATTCATATTCATGTTCTGTTTCAAAACCTAGTGAGCTGCCTTCTAAGGTGGCATCTGAACTGAAATGGTCCCTCATAAGGGAGTGATTTGGAATGATCTACAAAGAAAGCAAATCAACTGAATCATAATTTGCTGAAACAAACAAAACCCTGCTTAAACCAGCCTAAGGTGGCTGGCTGGTCTCCCAGCCTGGCCAAGCTGGTTACAATGAGTTCTTTTTTGAGGGTTTTATATTGGGTTTGGGCTCTTGGGAAACCAGCTGGCTGACCAGCTAAACATCTGCTTGCTGAGAGAATTGTTAAACTAGCTTAAACCAGCTAAGACCAGCAAACCACCTTTTTCTTCTTCTTCTTCAGCAGAGATGTAGAGATCGATGGCAACAACAAATAAAAATATGTATCACACATACATACCAAAGAGTCTTTTTAAAACTTCTATGCAACCATTTTTTACTTTTTTTTAGTATATTTATAGTCGACACTTGACATGCTCGACTTGTCCGCCATCTTGGATTACTTTTTTTGTTGTTGTTGCAATCCATTCTGGAAAGTATATGTGCGATGCCACCTTAGAATTTTAGAGAGTTATTTATTTATTATTTTTAATTTAGTTGGGTATTACTATTAGTACATTGCATTGTTTTTATAGGCTTTGCTTTTAAAAAGTGTAAAGACAAAAGATTACATTTTTCTGAAATTCCAAATAGGTTTTCTATTTGGATGCATCTTAAAAGGTAGCATAAAGCTGTCTATGTAGGCAGCTCACTATGTTTTAGATTTTAAACTCACAAAGGGCAGCACCAAACAAATAAGGAGCAATGAAATGCACCAGGCGATTTCTGAAAACACGTCTACAGATCATTGGTCTCCGCTCGATATTACGTTTCTTGTTGCTTTAATCATATGGTCTCCATCCATGACATCACTTTCCCCTCTTCCTGTGCTTTTATATGTGGGCTGCTCATGCAGAGGGCAGCGCCGAGTGTCTGTCTGTGGCGCCTGCAGTCCTCAGACCGTGTCTGCTGCATCCGTCTCACTTTATTCTTACGAGCACTGACAGACGGGAGAGTTTAGTGTCTTTTGTCTGAAAACACGTCCTGCTAACGTCAGTAACTGCGTCTTTAGTTCCCGGTGGCATGTCAGACCTCTGTCTGCTGTGTATGCGGGTGCATGTGCGCGTCCTCCAAACTATCCAAGCTTCCTCCCGTCTCAGAGTCTTCGAACCCACAGGGTGCAGAGGAAACGTCGGAGGCAGAGGAGGCATTGACGGACAAGCGCTCCTCCCTGCCTGTAAAAGTGCTAAACTCCTCCCCCGCGGAGCCGAGTGGCAGCTGATGCGGGGGCAGGTATTGGCTGGGGTGGAAGTGTGGGCGGGGTTTGCGGTCCCCGCTCAGCGTGCTCTCACGGGAGGCGAGTTGATTGGCCGGTGAGGTGTCGTATTCCTCCGTGGGTAGGGGTGGGGGCAGCTGGTCCTGGGACATAAACTCCTCCTCCTGAGGAGGCGGGTAATCACTGTCGATATCGAATCCGCCGAGGTAATAGTCCGATTCTAAAGTCACGCCCACTTCGCCCGTCTCATAGGTGGGAACTTCCTCGATGTCAGGTAGGCGTGTGCTCGGTAGCCAATCGGAAGTGTCCCAGTGGTATGCTGGAGAAACAGGAAACGGGAAGTTAGTAAACATCGAGGGAACAAACAACTAATGGGGTCCTTCGTGTAGGGCTGCATGCTTGACCATTCTGAAGGGAGGTTAAAAGGTTAAAATCTCGGTCCTGTCCCAAATGACGCACTTTGAGCCCCCAACATGTCTGACTGGCAACCTATGTTCGGTTTTATTAGAAAAAAAATAATAAAAAAAAAACGTACCAACACCTATAATTCACGGCAGGTTCCAGCTGTAATGAGCACTAGTGACTCTCACACAAATTATGATTAAAGGAGCAGATCATTGCTTAAAAAAGACTTATTTTCTTGGGGTTCCTAGCACAATACTATGTTATGATTCTGAAATCTGATTTTACCATAGTGCAAGATTTGTAAACCACGATGCAAAAATTGTATTTTTTGAAATTGTCTTTCTACTTCAAAATTTCATGTTTAATTCAATGCTACTTACTTGCCAATTCTTTGTAATTATTGAGTGAATTTTACTAACAATTCCTCAAAATTCTGAGAAATTGCCCAGAAATGTTGCCACAGGCATGCTTTTCAAATGAGCCTGGAATGCCCATTTGAGATGGGTTTTTGAGGGATTTGGGACAGGAACATTATACTGAACATCTCCACATGCAGGTCTTGCTGGAGTGAGTGGACATGCCTGCAAGGTGAATTAAGACGCAGCCAGCACAAGAGGTCAAGGTTCAGAGGACGTATTGTTGACAAGCAATATTCATCAAAAATGCAAACCAAAATAAATGAGGGTGAGGATTGCATGCAGCGATGCATGAAACACAGAAGCGCAGGGACACACACAAACACACGCACACACACACACTGTACACGACCTAATCCTCACTATCAGAAAACATCAATATCAAACAAAAGAAAACACAAAGTCAGCAATGGAAGCACTGCGGGGGAAGAGACAGACGAGAAAGAGGAAAGAGGTGACGGAGGACTGCAGGTACTCTGATGTGAGCATGTGTGTGTGTGTGTGTCGACAAAGAGCATCTCGCTGCTGGATGATGTGACACTTCCCAGAATGCAATTGCTCAGTTTGTCAGCAATACGGAAAGCGAGAGCGAGAGAGGGAGGAATAGACAGAGAACAAAGACTGAAAAGGAAGGAGGGCAAGAACTCCGGGAGATTTAGCTGAACAAAGCAGAAGGAAACAGAGAATGTGAATCACCTCTGTTGAAGTTTTGACCTTGATCCATAACGGACACTGGCAGGCAGAGAAGCAGAAAGACAGAGAGAGAGAGAAAGGCAGATTTGTGGGTCAGCACCAAACCCATCCTACACCTTGAACTGTGTTTATGTACAAACACCATATTGAAATTCATTAACATTCCATGTAGATTTGTGTGGTTTGGAAATCATACCTGACATTTATGCTTCAGATATGTGCATGTATTTCTGTGTGTTTTGTGATATTCTGGTACATTTGATACCAAGATATGGGTATTTATTGCATTTTTTTTTTTTAGCGATTCCGATTCTGCTTATTGATTTCGATTCTTATCGATTCCCAGTTTAGATTCCAATAAGGTAAAAAAAAAAAAACTAAAAAAAAACCTAAGTCAAGCATTTGGATATCAAACATATTTAGAAAAACATTCTGCAAAACCACAGTAAAAACAACTACACTAACTAAAATTTTTTTCAAACATTAAAGACAAGTTATAATGTTACTAATTAATGAATAAATTAAGAACAAAGACATTATTTAGCAATAGCACAAATAAATACAACTGAAAAACAACACTGCATAGTTTTATTTTTATTAATTAAATATAGATGAATCCTTATTAAAGTTACAAATGTTATTCAGTCAATATCAGAGTGATTTTCTTTTTCTTTTTCTTTTGATCTTTGTTTAACATTGACACAGATGACAGTGGGTTTATTAGGCTACTGTCACTTTAAGAGCTGCACGGATCCAATATACTGTTACACATGTTTTATTTCTCAACTGTTTATGTTCACTTAAAGGCTTAGTTCACCCCAAAATGAAAATTATCTCATAATTTAATCGCCTTAAAGCCAACACATATGTCTATGACTTTCTTCTTTCAGCAAAGCACAATTGGAGTTTATTATGGGAGTGAACAGTCACTTGGATTTTGAAAAAAAGAAAAAGCGCACTCACCCATCATAAAAGTAATCCATATGGCTAGGGGGTTAATAAAGGCCTTCTGAAGCAAAGTGATGGGTTTTTGTAAGAAAAATAACGATATTTATAACTTTATAAACTACAATCACTAGCTTTCAATAATGGCCGTACGCAAGTCGAGTTCCCGAAGAGTTAACTTTGACCTGACGTATTAATGAACGCAGAAGCACAGAGGAGAGAGCAAAACAAAACACAGGTCATGAATTAGAGGTCTAAAATGAGAATTTATAAAGAGAAATTTGAGGATTTCGATATAAGAGAAGAGGAGCTTGAATTTGTTGCCCAGCACTATTTGTTTGAACCGCAAGAGACATCTACTCCTACATTGGGTCAGAGGTCACTCTGCCGCTGGAACTTATGCACAGGCTTATACATAAGCCTCGAGGAACTTATGTACTCGACTTATGTCCAGCCTTTACGAAAAGCTAGTGGTTACAGCTTATAAAGTTATAAATACGTTTATTTTTCTTACAAAAACCCTTTATTAACCTTTCTTAACCCGAATGGATTACTTTTATGATGGATAGATGCACTTTTTGGGGCTTCAAAATCCAAATTACTATTTACTCCCATTATGAAGCTTGGAATTTATATAAACCTGACTGTGTTTGGCTGAGGATGGCTTGCGGGTCAGTAAATCATGGGATAACTAACTAACTAACTCTTCAAGACAACCAATTGTGTTTGACAATTTGTGCATTTGCCCATTCAAGCGCAAGAAGACACAAAAGAGAACTTAGTTCAGTATTTGAGCACTACATGAGGTGGCTTTCTGTGAATGCGCTGAACTGAGTTCTTTTCCATGTCTTCCTGCACTTGACCACTTTAAAATCACATTAAAATGTGCACATAGGAATCAATCAATTGCGTCTTAACGAATCCACGGTTCTTGGAAATTTGGATCTGGTTCTCGACCTAGTGCTACCCTTACAAAAATTTAACATGGTGTCAGTTTTATTCTACTAAAACAAAAGTAAACAAAACTAGATTATTACTGTTTTGTAGAAAATATGCATTGCCACGATTGATTTCGAGGTGTGACCAGGGTGTTGCCATGCAGTTGTTTTTTAGCCTGTTACTATGCAGTTACTTGGGTGTTCTGAGTGGTTGCTTTTTTGCTGAAAAGCTGATTCCTTAATATGAGATTTAAGTCGCACAAACAAAGACCAAATTTGAATATTTAGGGATAGTGTTTTGTTTAAGTCCTTAGTATAAAATGATGCTTTAATAATGACAAAAATGCAGCTAATACAGTTTGTTACTATGAAATAAAAATATTTGTTTAATAGTAAAATTAACTTGTTGGCTATATTGGAGAAATTATAATTGCCATGGTAAACGTTTGTAAGGGTAAGAGAAAACAGAGAGAGAATAGAAACGCATTAAAATAATTTAACGCAAATAAATTACGAGCCGTCACGAATCGCGCTTTGTGAAATACAAACTGAACAGAACAATGCTGTATGAAGATATGCAAGCTATGTTTCTCGGCTAGATAAAGCATCTGGCTAGCAAAGTTTTGTTGGATGAGGATTCAAATTAGCATAAACAATTACAGTGACGTACAGGAGTCGTACGGTAAGCACATGTGAGTCCGTTGTTATTGATCTATTGACAGCTCTAATAGAAATACTAAAAACAAAATTCAAAAAATGAATAAATAGTATAACAGAGTATGGATAATACTAAAACAACACAGTTTTATAGCACATTGCATCTCATGAAATGAATTGTGGGAATGCTAAAAGATCTCCGGTAACACTTTTCAACATTAGTTAACATGAACTAATAATGAACTGCACTTATACAGCATTTATTAATCTTTGTTAATGTTAATTTCAACATTTGCTAATAGATTATTAGAATCTTGTTAACATTAGTGAAGATCAGTAAATACAGTAACAAATGTATTGTTCACGGTTAGTTCATGTTAGTTAATATTATTGTAAAGTGTTACCAGATCTCCTTTGTATCGGCCAATGAAATAAAAATTTACTCCATGAATATTTTAAATATAGAGCTTAATGATTACTCTGACAATATGAAGGAATGGTTTTAAAATATGTAAATATGAACTAGTTTTGAAATGTCTCGGCGTGAACTAGTTTCAAGATTCAAAAGTTTGTTAGATTTACAACCTCTAAATCAAAGGACAAGTGGAAAAGCTCAAACAAGCTCATCAGCCTACATTACTTTAGCATGTCTAGCTTTGAAGATACACTTGAAAAGATTTTTTTGTTTTTTACAACTTCAAACGTGTGTGTGTGTGTGTGTGTGTGTGTGTGTGTTTGCAAGATCTGGTCTCTTCCGTTGAGGGTAATGTATGATCTGGGGATGTGTTTCTAGGTGTGTGTTCTCAGAGAAAATATTTGAGGAGGGATGTGTGTGTGCATAGTATCATCTTGCTGACTGGGGTGATGCTTCTTCTCATGAGTAATGCTGTCTCATTCACATACACACACACACTATTAATAATGTAAAGTTACTTTTTGGTATTGTACTTCACTATATTTTGTAGAAAAAAACAAGAAGAAACAAGTTAAACCCTGACAAAACGCTTTGAGAAAGTCTTCAATTTAAAAGAAAAATACTTTAAAATATATAAAATTAATATAACTAAAAGTTCAAAAAGTGTTCTTTTAAGGGAAAGGGTTGGGTTAGTTTGTAGTCATTATAATATTTATATTAAAATGGGTGCTGTCAATTTAAACTAATCAAAAATACATATTAATTTGAAAGAGATGCAAAATAAAATTTGAATTCTCTTGAGGAATCAAATATTGATATGCACTTAACCATGAATACTTAAAAAGATTACTCTGCATACAGTTCAATGTGATTAAATCCATTAATTAATTAATTGACTGACAGCCCTAATAAAGGTCTATGGTTCACATGTAGAGTGCTGAGTAAATGTGTGTAAACCAGAAAGAAAAAGACAAAGAAAGAGAGAGTGTGTTTGTTTGTGTGAGTACAAGTTTAAAGTTTTGTGCATGTCTTCAAGCGCGTTCAAGGAAGATGCTTCAGAATCCAGCGGTGGGAAAGAGTACCTTCATTCTCAATCGTGTCGACTGCATCATTGACCAGCCGAATTACCGTCACTATGGAAGCTTGGAAAGAGAAAGCAATGAAGACCAGTCAGAAACTTCCACACACACATACACACACACAGGAGAACCAAACGAACCCACAGACTAATCAAACCGAAGGATCAACTCCACAATATCTGTAACACTGTTGGTCCACTGCAGAAGCTTCTGTGCCCTGATTGACTGCTGATGAATTTAGCTGTGACCAATGAAAGGCAAGCATGGCATCATTCCAGCGAATCTGAGGAGAGATGGTGGTGATGTGACCAACACACAAGTTCACATCCACACGTGCTGCATTCAAATCAAATCGGAAAAAAACCATATTTACAAGATTAGAATCACGACAATGTCGCATTTAACAGCGAAAATGTATTTTTTGCGCTGTCAAAGAGTCTTGGTGGAAAAAGTTTGGTATAGACAGATGAAAAAGTCCAATATCTTTGTGGTAAACATACTTGACGATACTTGAATGTTTTGTTTCTACAATGTAAATTACACACCAATGTTAAAAACGCGAACCAGTTATGTTCATTTTTGAAAATGATATAATTTTTAAAAGTAATTAGATAAGAGAGTTTGGGGTGCAGTTTTAGTGTTGTCAAGTTATGTTTACCACAGATGTTATTTTACTCTTAAATTGAAATAACCCCATTATAAAAATTATATTATGTATTTTGACCTGCACCACCAAAGAAGACACAAAAAAAAAATGTATAGATCTTAAAAAATGTATATGCTATAACACATAATAATAGTGAATGTTGATTATAATATTTGTTTGTTTGCATTTTGGACCTCTTGATAAAGCAATAAATCTAAAAATACTGCTTTTGCTGTAATGAGGCAGCAAGTCTATGTGACAAAACTACATTTCCCATCATTCTCTGTTGCAGATTTAAGTGTGGGCGAATTATGCAGTGCAGGTTCAATACTAAAGCAAACACGCAGATGAAGGATCAATTGCAAACCGGACGCAGTTTGCTCTTCAAAAAAGAAAAACAAAAATATGAGAAATATGAAATTGACTGACAAAACCAAAATACCCTGAAAGAGTATCAGGTCGTAATTATGAAGTTTCCAGGATGACTTGAGAGCAGTAACACACACACGCGCGCACACACACACACACACCTCCAACAAACAATCTGACTTAAAATATTCACTGCATTTACAAAATGACGATGAGGATGACTGTGTGAAGAGTCAAAGAGAAAGACACATGTTGTTTTATCCTTTCATGATGAGTAGGAGCAACAGTAAACACACACACTCACACACACAGGATCTTACCGTTATCATCACAGGAATCAGACTGAAAGGAGCTCAGTGATTGGACCTCGGAGTTGCTGCCCTTGTTACTGCCAGAGAAACATGTGACCTCCTCCAGCAAATCCACTTTACCTAAACACAAAGATCAGGCTGTCAACCAATCAAAACTTTCATAACTTCCAATAAACACACACACGGTTTAGTCACAGCTGTGGGCGAATCTCCACGCCATTCCAAGTCCCTTCTCTGATGTTTGCCGTTTAATTTCTTTCTTTTCCAGGACATTTTTCCTTTGATCTTTCCTGTAACGGTGTCATGGAAACGGCTGATTATAACAGCTGCATATAATTGTCTCACTTTGCATTTCACAGGTGGAGATTGTTAAGACCTAAGAGGGTTTGAATGGAGGACACCACAAACCACAAGGAAATGAAAAATGAAGTAATTATAGGCGGTAAAAAGCCTCGGAGGATTCGGATGGGGGAGAAATTAATGCCGGAGGGAGAATGGCTTTTGCCATGAGCTTCTCCTCTAAATGGACCCCATATACATAACCGCTTTTGTCAGTATTTATCGATGGGAAGATTTATAAGGGAAAGGTTTTTTTTTGTTTTTTTTACACTGGCATTTTTCTCTGTTTTTACTCTAAAAAGCACTCCCATGAGCCGTTCACAGATTGCCTGATGAATAATGCACATAAAAATGGCAAGAGATGGATAAAAACGGCAGTTACAATCTGATTATTGCTCCTTCAGGAAATAAAGTTATGTTTTTTTTTTAAAGAATGTAAATTTATGCAGCAAGGATGCATTAAATTGATCAAAAGTGACAGTAAAGACATTTATGATGTTACAAACGGCTCTATTTCAAATAAATGTTGTTCTTTTGAACTTTCTATACAAAGAATAAATAAAAAAAAATGGATCATGGTTTCCACAAAAATAGTATGCAGCAAAACAGCATATTAGAATGATTTCTGAAGGATCATGTGACTGAAGTCTGGAGAAATGAAACATTTTAAAATATATTCAAATAGAAATCAGTTATTTAAATTGTGCAAATTTTTCGTAATAATCCTGTTTTTACTGTACTTTTGAGAGTAAGAGACTTCTTTTGTGTAGACCCCAAACTTTTGAGTGTGTATTTAAAGGTTTCGTTTGAGATGGTTTGGAGTGTTATTAATAACGGTTTCAGTTAAGATAAAAGTTGAGTACATTTCTAATAAAGATATGTCCAAGGAACAGCAGAGATACTGAGATACATAGTCACAGTAACAAGCTTTATCTCCAAGAAATAACCGAAATACATCTACAGCAAAGTCACCTTGGATAAGAAAACATGAAAACAAAACAAAAACAACAAAAGAAAACAACAGAGAGAATACAAAAATTAAATTAAAAATATTTTTAAGCAAAATACAAAAAGAAACATATGATAATAATAATGTTAATATATATATATATATATATATATACACATATGTATGTGTATATGTATACGCATGTATGTGTATATATGTGTATATATATATATATATATATATATATATATATATATATGTATGTATATATGTGTGTGTGTACAACATTAGGGCTTTCTAAATTTTTTTGAAAGAAGTCAATTCTGTTCACCAAGGCTGCATTTATTTGATCAAAAATACAGTAAAAACAATAATATATATATATAGACCTAGTTATAGGATTACTATTGCCATTTTCAAATGAACTGACTTTTGATTTGGTTTACAAAAAGCAACATGAAATGAACCATTAATTGAAAGCTTTTACTCCCTAAAACCGTTTTCTTCCTTCCATTTTTTGCTGTAACCTTTATATGAAAGTAAATTTTGATGTTTACCAAAAATATTAACAAAGAATAACTTAGGTGGTGGGAAGCAGCAGGTGGAAACAGTTTCAATAAATACAAGCTTTTTCTCCTGTACGCTTCTGCCTAAACTGTCACAGCAGGAAACGGAGCTGAGTTTAAGAAGATAAAAGTGTGAAGCTCCGCCATTACATATACTGATAACACAAAATCTGGCAGCAGGTTTCGTTATCTACGCTGAAAACAGTCATAGGTCGCTGTACCATAGATGCGTACAGTTTGAATGCTGCGGTGTTAGTGTTGGCGTATAGGGTTCATTAAGAGTCTGAATATCAAAATGTGCATCCCAAAAAGCTCAGGGGGGTTACCGAGGTAAGAGTGTGTGTGTGTGTGTGTGTGTGTGTGTGTGTGTGTGGAGTGATCTCCGCCAATCTCTGAGCTGCGTGAGGTTAAATGCAGTTAAATGCAACATTTAAATAAAACATGTTAGGGGAAAGATGGATTTTTCATAGTTGGCAGGCATGAACTGATCAAAGCCGTCTGATAAATTCACACTGGCAAACATATAAACATGCATAAACGTATGCGTACAAATACACCAGACTGTGTGAGAACTGTGGAGAGGAGTTGCATGATGTAGCCTGGAGTGAGAATTTGTTTTTTTTTTCTCCCCGTTTTTTTATCAGAGGGTCAGTGCATCAATTATAATACATTTCCACATCCCGTAGCGCAACAGATGTCGGCAATAATTTACATACTATTTGAAATACACTACTAGCAGAGCAAGTAAAATACGAAATTTGTGCAATATTATTGGAAAGAAAAAACAATTAAATATGCAAAACGTTTAGTAAAAATGAATGATAAATGAGCAATTTGAAACAACAACAACAACAACAGGATTATAATAGCAATAGTATATTTTAATATTCTAAATTTAGTGTTCTTTTGAAGGTGTATTTAGAAATGTATTTAAAATGAAGAATTTGTAGATATATCCATCATTACTATCATTCTTCGGCTATTATTATTGCAATCATTTAATATTAAAATTATATTTATAAATATATTCTAATACAAAAAAAGAGAATTTGGGAAATTTACTGGAAAGATAACGATCAAATATACAAATTGCTTAGTGAAAATACATAATAAAAGAACGAGTGATTTAAAATTCCAATAACAACAATAATAATAATAATAATAATACATTTTTCAGTTTAATATGTTTGAATGTATATATGCAAAAATGTATTCAAAATTAAGAGTTTCTTTATACACAATTGCTATTAATGTGACATATTACACACTTTTATGTTTTTTGAACATTACCGATAATTAAAGATGAATTAATGACAAATGACCAATTTAAAATGACATAACTAATTAACTAACTAATAATTAAATAAATTGAATAAAAATATTTTTTTCCTTAAATTTGAATATACATGTACAATAATTATCCTTATTCTTCTATTAATATTCAAATCATATAATACATTATATTAAAATTATATTTATAAATATATTTTCACCTCAACTACTTTGCTACAACACGGATATTACAGATATCTCTCTCTCACCCTCATCGTCCCAAGGGCTCTTCCGTAGGGAATCGCAGTCAGACCGGCAAGGCGAAACAGGCGGCAAATTGGGTGCAACGCTGCACACGACCACCCCCCTCCGGTTGGTTCCGCCCAGTATCCGTGGCGACTCTGACGGATGGAAAGTGCTCATTTCCGTCAGCTCCGGGCCTCGGCCATCCCCTGGCCTCTTTTCCAGAGTTCCCCGAGCGTCTCCGGGGAAACATGGCGTGTACGCCATCGGCCTGACGGGGACCTGAGGCGGCCCGGTCAGGCTTCCTTCTGTGTACAGGCTGATGGGCTCTCCGATGGCACAGCGCAGCGGCGGGTAGTGCCCACCGTTGGCTTTGTGCAGCAAGGCCGCTGTAGCCGGATCCTGCACCATGGAGAGGTTATTCCGGGAATAGCTTTTCTGGAATACCTTCTTCCGGAAGGCGATGAAGAGAAGGATGAGGGTGAGGATGAGGAAAAGAACGACGGCAATGCCGATAAGCTCCTCCTTCCCGACGTAGGCGTGGCCGGCCTGCATGTCCGGAACTAGCACTGGACGAACAGAACAAGCACTGCCCACGAAACCCGGTGTACAGTTGCAGTAGAAGGAGCCGAAAGTGTTGACGCACACGCCGCCGTTTTCGCACAACTCGCGTTCACACTCGTTCACATCCTCTTCACACCTGCAGAGGAGAAAGAAACACTCTGAGGTTATTGTTGCCCACTGGGTTTTGACTGCATCAGTTTAGTGTCCTTGGCCTGCTATAAAATTTATTGTGACTCTGCAGAAATGCATCAGTCTATAAAAAAAACTGACAGTGTGTCCGAAAGCAAGCATGATGGGATTAGTTTGCAGCCTAAAGTAATCTGTCTGTCTACACTGGAAGTGAAAATGCTGCACAACAACACACAATAACAGCCAATCAGGACTTATTGTAGTTACACTTTTGGAGCTGGATTTTGAACCAGCGAGATTTCTTTGTGGGCGGTTAGAAAGTAAGCAAACTGTCATAGCTGGTTAGGACAAAATAACAAAAACAAAACAAAACTCATTTTGTTCCCACCATTTCTGGGAGCTAATCATCATGTTTCAAAGACTCATTGAAGACAATTTGAAATCAAATGTGACCTTATTTACTTCCATAATAAATATCGCTGGTCATCAAATTTTCATCAAAATGCGAGTTTTACAGCATTATAAACAAGTTTTCAGGCTGCTCAGATGAGAAAACAATTATAATAATCTAGCATAAGTAAAATAATGTTAATGTATAACATATAATACTATGTAATATGTAAAATTAAACTGTTGGCACTTTCGGTGGTGGACAGGGGTCAGCATGGGCACCCTGACTGGTCTGCAGCTATGCAGCCCCATATGCACCAAACTGAGATGCACTGTGTGTTCTGACACTTTTCTATCAGAACCAGCATTAACTTCTTGAGCAATTTGAGCTACAGAAGCTCATCTGTTGGATCGGACACCCTGTCGCCGGTTCGTCCACTGTTCTTTCCTTGAACCACTTTTGAGAGATACTGACCACTGCTGACTGCGAAACACTCCACAAGAGCTGCAGTTTTGGAGATGCTCTGACCCAGTTGTCTAGCCATCACAATTTGGCCCTTGTCAAACTCGCTCAAATCCTTACGCTTGCCCATTTTTCCTGCTTCTAACACATCAACTTTGAGCACAAAATGTTCACTTGCTGCCTAATATATCCCACTCACTAACAGGAGCCGTGATGAAGAGATAATCAGTGTTATTTATTCTCTTCACCTGTCAGTGCTCATAATGTTATGCCTGATTTATATGCTATTGTTACTATATATGCACTATACCAATGATAGTGTCATTATATGCATATATAGTATACATTATGCTACTATACACGATACTATAGTATAGTGTGTATGTATATATATATATATACACATGCATACATACCCTATAAACTTGATTTGACTAAAGACACACAGCAGGTGCATGAAAGGTGTATTTAAGGGAGTGTTTAAAGTTTTCTAATGTCTGTTTGTGTTCGCATCTATAGTGGTAAACGACTGAATAAAAGTGTCTGTGGTCTGTAATGAACTACATTAGCATAAGCCAAGAGAGACTGCAGCAGTATAATCTCCTCTATGCAGAGAGAGGCATGAAATGATCTTTTAAAAAAGACTAATGCTATTCAAACACAGATAGATTGATGCCACCATCTTGTGGCCACAGATTGCGCAACAGTTCCCCTCAGTGAATGATTCAGAACGCATTACATTGACTGCATAAAAATGTACATGGAGGAAATGAAAGTATGAATATGCATGCGAACATGGCAAGCAAGTCAGTGCTAAGCCTGTGCCAGGTTTTCACGGTGTAGTGCCAGCAGAAACAGACTTATGTACGTGTTTTAGAATGGAACAGACGCTGGTTATTAAATAGTTGAATTTAGGAAGTTTAAGTTCAATCTAATTAACTACGTGCTTCAAACAGAAAAATAAGACAAAAAAAAGAATACCACACAATATTTGAATGCTTATTGACTAACATATAAAAAAATCCTGTAAAAGGTGCAATGGCTCCTTGGATTAGACAAACTAGATTTTAAAATGGTTTGTTATTGATTTGTTGTTATATGGGTTGTAAAACTATTGACTTATTTTTAATTATTGAAGTGATTTTTGTAATGCATAAAATATTACAATAACACAATAATAAAATATTAATAAGTTTAAATGTAAATAGACTTATTTAAAAATAATTAAAAAGTTACATATTATAAAATTATTAACATACATTCATGTATACATACATATGTGTGTGTGTATATCTCTATATATATTTACACACAGTGGTGTGAAAAAGTGTTTGCCCCCTTCCTGATTTCTTACTTTTTTTTGCATGTTTGCTTCAGATCATCAATCAAATTTAAATATTAGTCAAAGATAACACAAGTAAACACAAAATGCTGTTTTTAAATGAAGGTTGTTATTATTAAGGGAAAACATGGTCCTGTGTGAAAAAGTGATTGCCCCCTTAACCTAATAACTGGTTAGGCCACACTTAGCAACAACTGCAATCAAGCGTTTACAATATCTTGCAATGAGTCTTTTACAGAGCTGGGGAGGAATTTTGGCCCACTCATCTTTGCAGAACTGTTGTAATTCAGCCAGATTGGAGGCTTTGAACATGAACTGCCTTTTTAAGGTCATGCCACAGCATCTCAATCGGATTCAGGTCAGGACTTTGACTAGGCCACTCCAAAGTCTTCATTTTGTTTTTCTTCAGCCATTCAGAGTTGGACTTGCTGGTGTATTTTGGATCATTGTCCTGCAGCAGAATCCAAGTTCGCTTCAGCTTAAGGTCACGGACAGATGGCTGGACATTTTCCTTCAGGATTTTTTGGTGGACAGGAGAATTCATTGTTCCATTTATCACAGCAAATCTTCCAGGTCCTGAAGCAGATCAGACCATCACACTACCACCACAATATTTTACTGTTGGTATGATGTTCTTTTTCTTAAATGCAGTGTTACTTTTATGCCAGATTTAATGGGACACTCACCTTCCAAAAATATGTTTTTCCGTCATCGTTTTCTGGCAAAAATGAGACAAGCCTTAATGTTCTTTTTGCTCACCAGTGGTTTTCGTCTTGGAGCTCTGCTCATGCAGACCATTTTTGTCTAGTCTATTTCTTATGGTGGAGTCATGAACACTGACCTTAACTGAGGCAATTGAGGCCTGCAGTTCTTTGGATGTTGTTGTGGGGTCTTTTGTGACCTTTTGGATGAGTCGTCGCTGCGTTCACCAGCCACTCCTGGGAAGGTTCACCACTGTTCTATGTTTTCGCCATTTGTGGATAATGGCTTTCACTGTGGTTGCTTTGGAAATGGCTTTATAACCTTTTCCAGACTGACAGATCACAATTACTTTCTTTCTCATTTGTTCCTGAATTTCTTTGGATCTCAGCATGATGTCTAGCTTTTGAAGATCTTTTGGTCTACTTCACTTTGTCAGGCAGGTCCTATTTAAGTGATTTCTTGGTTGAGAGCAAGTGTGGCAGTAATCAGGGCTGGGTGTGGCAAGAGAAATTGAACTGTGATAAACCACAGTTAAGTTTTGTTTTAACAGGTGGGGTAAACAGGTTTTCACACAGGGTTTTCCACGTAGGTTTGGATTTTGTTTTTCCTTAATAATAATTTAAGGAACAATTTACTTGTGTTATCTTTGACTAATATTTAAATTTGTTTTATGTTAAAATAAGAAATCAGGAAGGGGGCAAACACACACACACACACATAAGAATATGTGAATAATGAATAACTATCATTATTCTAACAATTTAAGAACTTATTTAAAATTATTAAATATAATTACATATATTTAGCATATAAAACATTTATAAGTAAATACACAAATATATAAATATTTTATTTATAATAAAGTATGTAATAATGAATAATAATAATAATAATAACAAGGATAATAATTACAATACATAGATTAAATATAATAATTAAAGTTATATAAATCAGTAACTAAAATTTTGTTAACAACATTAAAATTAAATAATATATATATATTCGTGTATATATATATGTACGTATGTATTAATATTTAATTTAATTTATATATTTATTTTATTTAATTATTTTATATATATATATATATATATAATATATATATATATATATATATATATATATATAAAACTAACATGTAGACACATCTTTGTAAGGCAATTGTTTTTCATTGTTTAGAATTTAAAACATTCTTTCAAGCATCATGTGGGCTGAATAACTAAAATGACATAGCTGAAATATTGGTAAACTGACGTTGCGCCGGTGTATCCTCTCTTGCAGCTGCAGATGAAGGCGTTTCCAATGGGTTTACACACGCCACCGTTCTGACATGGGTTTGGCATGCACACGCTGATCTCTGTCTCACAGCGCCCTCCAGTGTACAGAGCACTGCAACTGCAGGAGTAACCTGAGAGAGACACACAAGGCAGATTGTTTTGCAATTCATGAACAAACAATCGCACAGATACACGCGCACACGCCAGTGGGAAATCGCTTGGAAAATGTCAGTGAGTAAACAGTGTGCTGGTTTTATCAGGTCTACCCACAAAAACAAACAAACAAACACACGTCTGGCAGACACTCCTGCACAAACGACCTTTTCAAAGAGGATGTGTATGGCACAACACCGCAACTCCCACAACGCACCGCTCCATTCATCAGAGCCAGTGCACGAGTGAAAGAGAGAGAGATGACTAGAGTCAGGCAGAGGAGATGAGAAGGGAAACAAGATGAGACAAGTTGAGAGAAGAAAAGAAAAGAAAAGAAAAGTGATGAAGAGATGAAAAGAATCAAGATGAGAAGCAAAGAGACGAGACTAAAGGAGAAAATATTAAACAAGAGGAGAAAGAGATGAAAAGAGATGAGAAGAGATGACGCTATAGAGGAGAAAATAATAGACAAGGAGGTACAGAGAAGAGAAGAAAAAGATAAGACAAGATAGAAAGAATAGATGAGATAGAAAAAGAAGATAAAAAAATTTAATAGATGAGATGAGAAGAAAGGACATGGAATGAGAAAAAAAAGAGTAGATTAATCCATGAGAAAAGACAGAAGAGACAAGATAACATTAAATGAGAATAGATAAGACGAGACAAGAAGAGAAGAGACTAGACAAAAACAGATGAGATGAGAAGGGACAGTACTATATGGAAAAAAAGAGAAGAGACAAGAAGGGAGGAGAGGAAGCAGATGAGACGAGAGGAAAGGAAAAGAAATTAAAGTAGGGGAGACGGGGGAGAGGTGAGAGGAGAAGAGACGAGAGAAGACGAGAGCAGAGAAGAGGGGAGTGAAGAGATGAGATGAGATGAGATGAGAAAAGAGACAAGAGGAGAAGAGAAGAGACAAGAGCAGAGAAGAGACCAGTGGAGATGAGAGGAGAAGAAAGGAAATGAGAGGAGACAAGGGGAGAAGAGAAGAGATGAGACAAGACAAGATGAGAGAAGAGATAAGAGGAGAAGTGAGGAGAGGAGAGACGAGACGAGAGGAGAAGACACAAGATAAGAGATGAGCAGAGAAGAGGTGAGTGGAGAAGAGAGGAGAGTAAAGGGAATGAGACGAAATGAAGATGAGAAGAGAGACGAGATGAGAGGAGAAGAGAGGAGAGAAGAGAAGAGAAGAGGAAATGAGAGCAGACAAGGGGGAAAGAGATGAAATGAGAGAAGAGACAAGAGGAGAGGAGGCGAGAGCAGGAGAGAGCAGAGAAGATGTGGGTGGAGAGGAGAGGAGAGAAAAGGCAGGAGAAGAGAAGAGACAAGAGGAGAGAAAAGGCAAGAGGAGAAGATGCAAGAAGAGAAGAGAGGAGACGAGATGAGAATAGAGGAGATGAAAGACAAAAGGGGGAGACTCGAAGAAATGCAAAGAGAAATAACAAGGAGAGAACAGAAGATAAGAAGAGACGAGATTTTCTAGGGAGCATGTGGAAAGCTGTAGCTGATTTAATCATCATAATTGGTCATTTGGTCTCCATCAGACTCAGTAGATGTGAATTAAAGCTTCACTGAGCAGACAGAAGCTAAGCTGATTTGACTGAAGCCAAAACTGAGCAAAGCTTATTAACCAGAGTAATTACATCACAGAAGCAGATTAACTGGAGAGTAATTGAAGCAACCAGGAGGATTAATTATAACATTAAGATGAATCACATCGAAATCCTAAAACCAGACATTTCTGGAGGGCCTGGACACATATACACACACACACACTCACCTCCAGATGGCAGGCTGATGCAGGTGGCACCGTTGAGGCATGGCTGGGTGGCACACGCGTCCGGATAGAGAACACATCCCAACTTGAGGTCCGTCAGTCCCACCACCTCTGCATACGGGCTGCGTTTGTTCTGCAGCGGGAGTTCGTTATCATTCAGAACCACAGAGTCTAGACAGCCCTGAAAGCCATTGGTGACCCGTGGACCTTTCCTTTCCGTCAAGCTACGGGCGTCTGGAGGCGACACCTGCGCTCCGAAGTAAATGGACAAATCTGCTCCCAAAGGACGATATTTGGCCGTAGCCAGACGCCGTTCCACGTACATGTCGTCTAGCGAGAGGCTGCTGTAGTTTCCACGCAACTCCAGGACCACGTGATGCCAGTTCCCGTCGTTAACTGGTCGGCCAGAGATCCCGATGCTCCTGGGACTATTGCTGCAATCCAACTGGAACCACAACTTTCCCTCTTCGATCTGCCAATCAAATGCAGATACAGTCTGTTTAATGTGACGCATTCAAAAATTTTCACGCTGTGAAAACAAACATTTAATGCAACCAGTGTAACGTGATTCCCTTAACCAGAGATTCTCAAATCTCTGAGCGCAGTACCTTCAGCACACTGCACGGATCTGTACGCGTGTACATGATGATTCCCTTGCTTTGCAGCGTTCTGATCCGGAGGGCTAACTTCATCTCTCCGCTTCTCTCCCCATCCGTCACTCTGTACTTGATATAACTGTTCCCAGAGAAGCTTAGAGAGGTGTGTCCTGAGAGAGATAAAAAGAAACCCCAAATATTTCAAGAAGATGCCACATTATACAGTATATGACACACGAAAAGACTTCACACAGGGGTCAAAGGTTACCTGCACACTCTCCCAGTTTCCCTGGCGGACACTGGCACGCATACGGCCCCCTGCTGCTGTCGGTTCCGACACACTGCATGTCTCCAGGACATCTCATATCCACACACACTTCTGATGCAGAAGAACAACTCCCGTCTGAGAGAAAGAGGAGGAGAAATTATGATTGCAAAACAAGCAGTGGTGTACTGAATTACACCCTGAATTATAGGAGATATTATTGACCACAAACAACTAGCCTTATTTAAATGGCCACAACTCAAAATGTGTTTCTATTCCTGGTGTTTTTGAGTGCAAGGACACAGCCCGTGTTTAAGAGCGTAATTTTGTAAGTGCATGTTCAATAGTTGAGCTTTGTAAGGGTTTTTCACACTACGCTTCACCCTTTTAAACACTAGGTTCAGACCACTTTTATCTTTGCGTTAAGGATTGTTTTATCTGTGTAATTTTGACATAGGTTAACACTGCTTTTATATAGACTGTGAGAGTATGTGTACTCGACAACAATGTACTAAAAACAGAAAAGTGTTTCCTTTATTTTTTACAACAACAACAAAAAAAACCCTGCTGTATTATTGACAATCATTATCTACTTTCCCAATCAAGGATTAGTTACAACTCTGCACTAATGCAAGATGGAAACCAATGGATTGACAAAACTATCGATTTATAGATTGAATTTAATTGTTGATTAGCTGGCAGACCAGTCAATTTGAATGCACATCAATCAGTAAATAATAACCAGTCTCAAGTATTCTAACATGCATACTATAATGACATATTATGGCAAGCCGTTTTATTTTTTATTCATTCACAGGATATGCATTTTTGATCTCAAGAATTCAATTTTCACTATTTAAAATGGAATTTTTACTAGTAACAATAACATTTTCACAATTACAAATGTGAATTCTGGATCAACAACAATGACAATGATGTCAGACTTATAATTCTTGATATCATAAATTAAATTTCGACTAGTAAAAACCATAATTCTTGATATCATAAATTAAATTTTGCCTAGTAAAAAAACATAATTTTTGATATCTGCAACTGTATTTTCACTAGTTAAATATTGCAAGTAGTATAAATAGTATTTTATATTTGCAAATATATTAATATTCATCTTAAAAGTCTATAGAAAATATTCTATTCAACATACATTGTTTGTTTACACAAGGGAGGATTTTAGTGGGAGCACTGGGGTGTCAGGTGTGACTGTGTGGCAATAGCAAATGGCTCACGGGTCAGGTAGGAGGTAGGTAGGCCCCAGGGAGGGCAGGACCGGCTCTGCAGGTCAGTAGGTGGCGATGTCACTTTGTAAAGAAACACTACTTGCCTTTAGACTGAACATGTAATACATGTGGATCACATCACCGTTTTCGCAAATTCCCGTTTTTTTAGTTTACCCGGAAACGATAACATCTTCAAAAACGTGCACTTTGAAACCTGTTTTATGAGCTTGCATTTTCAGCCCTAAAACGCTATTGTCCTTTAAATGAACGGCCAAAACGCATAAAAATTTACTGTTTTTAGTTGAACACTGAGTTATGTAATCAGTCCCTGAATCAACAAGATGCTAGAATGTTATGGCAAATTGTTTAGCAACAGAAAACTGCCTCATGATTCCCTCATTGCCAGTGTTGAGGAAAGTTACTTTTAAAAGTAATGTGTTACAATGTTAAGTTACTCCCTAAAAAAGTAACTAATTGTGTTGTTGCTCGTTTGTTTTTTAATAACAGAAAAAGTAAAACCAAAAGTGAAATGAATAAGTCTCAGGCAAAAGGAAATTCATATTTATGCCTGTACAGTAGAGGGTGCACCTCAAACAAACCTTTCAGGTAAATCACATTTAATCTAGAACTATGAGAACCATCATGTTTACACAGCGCACACAACATCTCAACACGACAGAAGAGCTGTCAGTCAATACATGTGAAATCAAAATAATTCAGATATTTAGTTGTAAATTAAAAAAGTAATACGTTACCTTACTAGTTACTTGAAAAAGTAATCTGATTACGTAACTCAAGTTTTAAGCATTACCCCCAACACTACATATTCACTTCAACACATTTTCTGATGGAAATGGTTCAAAATATGGAGCAGCAATGGTAAACGTGGGATTGATCAAGAGACATTTTTTTGTAGTGTACAAATTTACTGTTAAGAGATTTTCAAAAATACCGGTAAATAAGATCTGGAACGGTGTAACATTATGCTTGTCAGGCAAAAGTATAAAAAAAATAAACTATGCGCTTCTCCTCATCCAGGTGGTTGGAGAAACCATCTCAGCGTTTAAACGTCATTTCCAATGATTGACATCAGAGAGTTTACCAGTATTTTGGTACTGATGTGTGAACGATATCTTACTGGTAAACGCCATTGCTTGTGTTGCGTGAACAGCACATTTGTGTATTTAAGTCGCATTTTACCAGAATTGTTGTGTGAAAGGGGTTAAACGCTCACCGCTGCACACGCATCGTGTGTTCCTGTGAAACTTGGGTGACACAAAGCTGCTTTTGGTAGAGCTGTACGTGAGCAGACTGTGCGAATCCAGTGTGATGGTTTGTTCACACTGGGCCTCCCTGCAGTCCAGACCCGAGCAGTTCTTATCCAGAACCGCCGACACTCTCAAAACCTGGTCCAGCTGGCGTCGCGCAGAGCTCAGCTTTTGTGTCACGAAAGCCGCCTTGTAGAACCCGCCACCTTCTGCTGTTTCCACGGCCACCAGCAGGTCCAGCTGCCCGGTGGATTCCACGGGCTGCACACTGAGCACGTGCAGAGCCTCAGGGCGGGGCGTCGCCATGACACTCGACAGGACGCGTTTGACCGAAGGCAGGTGACGGGACACGAAGTCGTGAGGGGAGACGCGGTCGAAACGGACAGTCACGGCGTCATGGAGCATCTCAACTGAGGCTTGCTCCACGTGTACGCTCACAGGCACGCTCACGGTGAAGCGTCCATCTGTTACAGTTGCATTGAGGGTGTAGCGGCCCGCGTCCAACCCGCTCAGAGCGATGATTCGGCCATCTCGAGGACTGACCTGAGAGAGAAAAACAGACACATGTCAACAAACGCATAAGGTAACAGTTTATTTTACATGGCCTTGTTACAATATGGACTTACTGTAGTAGTAATGATAAAATTACGCATAATTACATGCAAGCAACCCTAAACCAAACCTAACCCTATAGTAAGTACATGTAGTTAATTATTATTACTCAGTACTTAAATTTGAAATTACATTGTAACAAAGACATCTTAAAATAAAGTGTAACCACATAACAATACGAGAAATAGATTCACAAATGACACCTTAAAATCAAAATTGTTTTTTGACCATGTCTGATCTAAAATAAATGAAGTGCAATGAGTAAAATTACATTTAAAAAAAAAATATTGAATATTGACTAAAAATATTGAACCCTGCAAACTTAAAACATAACAAAAATAAAAATGATAATAAGTCAAAAGTTTGTATGTACTTAACTGAACTAATGACAGTCATAATTATAAAAATATTTAATCTAGAAGTGTATTCTTAAATGCTTGAAATTAGATATTATATATATATATATATATATATATATATATTTTTTTTTTTTTTTTTTTTTTTTTTTTTTTAAGGATACAAAACTAAAATAAAAAGTTTAAGCATGAACCTGGAAGAAGCTAAAAGTAATATTTTTGGTCTTGCATGTTTCCCACTATTATTTTCATAGTCTTGATGTCTCTAAAAAGTAAAAACTTTTAAAAAAATTACTACTTTCGAATCGTATTGATAAACTATTAAAATATAGCACTTCCAGTTTAAATAAATTGCATTATTAATTACATTTATTTGTATCTCAAAGTGAGCTATTTGACTTGTAGGGGTTTAGCTGACTAAAAAGTTTGGGAAAAACAGTCAAAATACAAATACAAAAAAAAAAAGACAAACCAATGGATATACCTTGAAAAGGCTGCTCTGCTGGTGTGTGTGTCCGTAGGTCAATATATCAAATGCATCCTGGTCTGTCGCATGAATCTGGCCGATTACACCTCCAGGAAATTCGTCTTCCATGGTTACTATGTGCACGTGTAAAGGTGATGCCACTGGCTTGTGAACGCTCTCCTCTATCACACGCACCAACACGCTCGCCATCGACGACAGGGGCGGCCTACCCGAATCACTGGCCTATTGTGTGCAACGGCAGACAGTTATTGACTAAATCAAGCGTCAATCAAACCACAGAACAATTAGTGGATCCACAAAGATTATTTGAATTTATTTATTTTTTTTTAGATCTGATTAAAATGCAGCTTGTTTTCAAACATAACAATTGCATAAATCATATAAGGATAAAAGGAAGTGACAGTAAGACATGTATAATGTTGGTAAGTGTTTTATAAAGATTTCTATTTCAAAGAAATGCTGTTCATCAAATAATCCTGGAAAAAAAGTATCACGGTTTCCACAAAAATATAAAGCAGCACAACTGTTTTCAACATTGGCAATAATAAGAAATATATTTAAGTACATAATCAAGATTTAACTTGCATTCTATGCACATTTTTGTCCAGTATTTCTCATTACCTGCACGTGAATGACGTATTCTGTGCCTTCTGATCTACGAAACACCTGACTGGACGTCAACAGCCCCTCTTGATCCAGTTTAAACCACGCCCCCTCATTTCCAGACAGGATACGGAAATGAAAAGGAGGACCGTTGTGGCTGGCGTCTTTATCGATGACGGACAGCTGCAGGACACTCGTTCCCAAAGGTTTGTTCTCCTGTCGTTGAGTAAAGCTCGTGTTAAACTGATGAAATCACTTGATTGTGATTGGTTTATTTACCCATCACTTATTATCGTACCTGTATAACTGCTGTGTGATTGGCTGGGGTGAAGGTGGGCGGGTTGTCGTTGACGTCGGAGATGTCGATGTTGACCTGGACGGTTGAGGACATGGCTGGTGTCCCGCTGTCAAGAGCTCTGATGGACAACGAGTAACCAGCCATCTACAGATACAGAGAGAGAGAAAGAGAGAGAGAGAGAGAGATGAAAGGTTTAAAACGTACAGAATAAGAGATGAAAAGAGAGTACAAAGTAAAGCGAGATGAACACATATCTATATATTCTCTTTCACTTTGACTGTATCATAAATAGTCCATGAGAAGCTGACAGATCATCTGAAGCTCTTTAGATGCAGACACACAAACTCAGTTTGTAACTTATTTTCTAAACTTGCTCCCAGTCTCTCTTCTTTTTACTATTTAGTGCCTGTGGACCGATGGTGTGAAGACCCTCTTGTAACTGCTCTCTTTATTCTTCTTCTCTCAAAAGAGGGCCTCGCATTTTTGAGGGGCTAAACTCATGAAATTTCGTCAGAACTGGCGAAAAATCTGATATAGGTTTCCGAATTAGGTTCGATGGTGCTACCTACAAAATTTCAATGAAGTGCCCCTCCACTATGTTTACGAAATTCGCTACATACATGTAATATACAAAAAAGTCTCTTTGACCAAAGCCCTAAACACAACAGGAAGTCAGTCATTTTGAATGTATTCCTCCTAGAGTTTTAATTCTCATTTGCTTTTCCTCTTCCCTTAAAGGGACTGAATTGTAGACATTTGCGGCATTTTATTTTCTCCCAAAACTCCACATATAATGTTAAAGACTATTCAGAAGGGATTCGTTTTCTAAATTAATCATTATATTTTCTCTCTTTTTCTGCAGCTTAGCAACAATGGGTTTGGAGAGGATTTACACTGAAAGTTAATAGAGTATGTCTACATTATACATCAAAGTCATATTTCAAAAGAGGCAGGAAATGACCTGACCCCTTTAACCATCTATAATTGAACAGACTCAGTAAGCTGAAAACAACAATGACTTCATTAAGCTAATTGACATGAGAGTAAAACAATCCTCGCAAATCATCTAAAGAAGTTTTAGCCCCATCTAGTGGTTGCAGTGATATTATACTTGTGCCACTTGAAAAAACCTATCATGTTTGTTTGTTTTTATATTTTAACACTTCTGTAATGTGTACTTGGTTTCTTTGCAAATTTTCACTCATGAAAATATAAACAGGCCAAATTTATGAGTTAAAAATGTAGCAGAATCTGTCACTCGATCAATGATCATCTCTCGAGGCCTTTTTATCTCTTATGTAACGGTTTTACAGGTGTAATAGCGTTATCTTAATCTCAGACACAAGGAGAATCTTTCATAATAAATTAATCCCTATAACCATGTCTGTTATTAAAGGCTTTCATGTGTGGATGTCTGCTGTGAAGGATTTAATTTCTTCTCATCTTCATCTGTTCCCAAATCTGTGTTATTTTAATTCAAGTCTTTGTGGGATTTTGTCCCACGTTCCTCACCGTTTCTCGATCCAGCTGCTTGTTGACTTTGATCTGGCCCATGATTGGCTCGATGAAGAACTGGTTTTCCCGGTCGCCGCTGACAATGGAATACAGGATGTCACCATTCTCGTGGCTGTCGACGTCTTCCGCGGTCACCTGGGTAACCGTGACAACCAAATCATAATGCAGATCTCAAAAGACAAAAAAAAAGACTGATGTGAATTTCATGACCAGTTACCTTGATCACGGTGTCTCCTATGTTAGCGTCCTCACTAATAGATACGCTGTAGGCGTCTCGGCTAAACATGGGGGCGTTGTCATTGACATCCGTCAGGTTGATGTTCACCATGGTAACAGCACTGAGGGGTGGAGTCCCGCCATCCGTGGCCTCCACCGTAAGGAAATAACCCTTGCAGGACTCAAAGTCTAGCGGTCGAGACACAGAGATGGCACCTGTACGGGACACAAGGGTAAATATAATTTTACAGACTGAATGTATCAGACATATTTTATAAACAATTATTTTTTATAATAATTATTACATAAATGCATAAATAATAATAATAAAAAAAGTATTGTAGCCAACTTTCAATTTGATAACTTTTGCACATTTGAACATTTAAAGGTACACCATGTAACTTTTGGCCCTCTAGCGGTTAAAAAACAAAACTGCATGCATTTTGTGTAAGAACATTGTTTTGGCTGTCCTTCAGCTCTATGTGACAGTGAGGATCATACCTGTCAACAATCCCATTTTCCCGGGAATCTCCCGTATTTCAAACCCATCTCCCGCCCCCCTCCCGTTTTGTTATTTCTCTCGGGAAACTCTTGTAATGGCCCAAACCTTGTTATATGAATAATCACATCAATTTATTATTCCAAGGTTGTCCAGTTGCCAGATCTTGTATGAAACGCATTCTACTCACACAATCAACACATCATACCATTTTTTACCTCAACCTGGCAACCTACAACCGGCAGTTGCTATCTACGCAGGTAGTAGACGGGAGAAGTTGATTCAAGCATCACTGGGAGGAGAAAACTCCAGCGAAAAATACAAAACAAAATATACATGTAAATTTAACAACAGCTGGATGGAAGAATTTAATTTCATATCTCAAAACCATATGAAAGTGTGTTTCACCATTTTAATATCGGACATGATGGGAAAAATGACATTTCTCAGCCCATTAAATCACATCTGCACAATCGCGCAGCTGAGGCAGTGTAATATTAATACATGTGTTTTTGTTACATGTTTTGTTACAGGTCTCCTGGATTTTGGTAAACAATTGTTGACAGATATGGTGAGGATGGATAGGGTTCTTTCTCATAAGTAAAAAAGAGAGATTATCCTACTGCTCATACTAGGCTTAAGAGATAAAACCAGTTTAGATGGAAAGGATCTCGAGCTGACTAGCTGAAGACGTAACTGTAGCTACTGTTTACCCATTAAATAGACACGGTACTCCCTTGAAAATAAATTCCAGCACAGCACTACAATAACCATAATGAAATGACCCTTCACAATAGATAATGCTTTACAATGAACTAGAGAGCAGCATATGGAAATTTATCTGCTTAATAAAATACTTTATTCACCTCATCTCTGCGTTGCTTTTACAACATTTCAAATCCCTCAAGTCATTGTTGATTCTTGTTTTATTACAAGCTCTGTCGCGTTTTCTTTTTGCCAGCACTCTCCTTTGTTTGGCGTTTGTTTAAAACGGGTGATTTCCTGGCAGTTAGAGATTTATCATGCTCCATGTCAACCTTTCTCTCTCGTTGTAACAACTAACCTCAGCCAGTCCCACACCACACGTGTCAAAGTAGCCAGAGCAACTTTTCTCTAATAAAGATATGAAGAGACATGCACGGGCGAGTGGTGTATGTATGTAATTTTTGGCAAAAACCATCCAGCCTGTCTAAAATATAAACACTTATAACAGGCTTACCATAGTGAATCATTAGGGGTGTGACGAGACACTTAGCTCACGAGACGAGACATGAGATGGGGTTCACAAGAACGAGTTGAGGCAAGATTATTGTACATTATTTTTAAAGAAATCCTCGATGCCAATCCTCGATGTCATGACTGGAAAAATAGTCTGCAGGTACATTTTGTAATGTTTTAATGAATCATCTTGTAACGAATGTCATTTCAGTTGAAAACCAACAATATACAAGCACTGTAAAAGGTTTTGCCACAAACTCAACTGACTGGCTTCTCTCCTGTATGATTTCACATGAGTCTCTTCAGACCTGAAGAGCTTATAGAACTTCTGATTTAAGCAGTGTGTGGCCTCATATTTGAACTCCTTTCCACAAATTGAACATAGAGACAAAAACAGTATAAATAACGAAAGAGAAATAACACAGTTTTGTCTTAAGTGCAAACAATAAGTGCAACCATAATCAAAGTACTCTCTCAAAATTCAAAGTGCAAAACAGAGACCAGAGCTAAGAGGTGACCACAACTACACATCCCAAACTAAAATAGGTTTGATATTGGGAGACATTGTATGATACTTTATGAAGTCTAATTTGCGTGCATCATGGAGCTTGCGTTTTACTTTCTCTTTCAAATTCGCGATAGCACATACTCTGTATATGTGGAGCGGCCGTCTGCAAGATGAAACATTTATCAGACGCTTATTGGCTCTGTTGCACAACGAATCCTCTACCATGGTCTTGTCGGTCATCTCGCCTTACTCGCATCACGTGATCAGTGAACTGTGATTCCTGCTGCATAGTGTGCGACTGCGGCTTGTGCTGGATGAGCAGAGCAGATGTTTACAATAGCAGCGACCGTTATACAACATAATTAAATAGTTTTTATTTCTATAAAAAAGCGAAACGACAATGGAAGCGGTGCCGTGGTGGGCACCGTAATGTAATGTAAACGTAGCAGTGGCATTTACTATGCTAATTTCAATAAATTAGCATAGAAATTTGGCGAGACAGCTTTTCACTCACTCACACTTGACCCTTTTGAATCAGGGTAAGACAAAAATACGGTTTGGAAGAAGGATTGATGACTCAATATTTCAATTTAGTTCATTTTGTACACAAAAAAGTTACATAATGTACCTTTAACATTTCTGTGTAGCGCACCTAATCTTACATAATGCATCTCACCTGTATTGATGTTAATGGTGAAATGGCCCTGTTGGTTTCCGGATCTGATGTTATAGTAAATATCGGCGTTGGTGCCAATGTCTTTACTCGCAGCATAAACCTGCACCACTTCCGTACCCACTGCGACATCTTCAGGAAGCGTTGCCAGATAGTCCCTCCTCTCAAACACGGGCGGGTTGTCGTTTATGTCCAGAACCGTGATAGTGATGTTCGCGAGAGAGGAAAGGTGAACGGGAACACCTTGATCTGATGCACGAACTGATATATGGTATGAAGACTGAACCTCACGATCCAACACACGCTCCAAAACCACAATCCCAGATGATTTGTCAATGGAAAAGAAACCATCGGCCGAGTCAACAAGGGAATAAACCACTTTACGATTAACACCTGCAAAATAAAATACATGCAGGATTTTAAATCTACAAAGAAAAGATTCAGTTTTTAGAGATTAACTTGGATTCTAGGTGGTTAAAACTGCATATTAGTAGTTATAAGCTAGATAACTCTCTTTTACTATCAACTATAATAACTAAAATACAAAAATTTTTCATGCTGTCAAAATTCAAATGCATTAAAATGACATGCTCATACCCAGATCAGGGTCTATGGCTTGTATTCGGGTCAGTAGAGCTTTAGTGGCGGTGTTCTCGTAGACGCTAACGGTGTAATGGGGCATGCTAAACATCGGTGGACTGTCATTCACGTCCAAGAGAACCACCATCACCTCAGCTTCACACCACAAACCGCCGCCGTCCGTCGCACGGGCAACCAGAGAGTACCGCGCGACCTTTTCACGGTCCAGCGCCACGGCTGTCCTCAGCTCACCTGCAGCGTGAGAAAGAAACTTGTAAGCAAACAGCAACACTATTAACAGAATATCTCTTGAAACTCACAAACCTGTGTGTGGATGTATGATGAAGTCTTCTGCTCCAGAACCGAACAGGGAAAACTGGATCTGTGCGTTTGAGCCAGCGTCAGCATCTGTGGCTTTGACCTGGAGGATTTGCTTATTCAAGGGGACGTCTTCAGACACGGACACCGAATACACAGCCTACAGACACAAACACACTCGTTACAGACATCAGCTTAACAAAACGCTTCTGACCACTGACCACAACATCTAATTTAATCGTTTTTTGGACCACATGGGCGCATTCAAACATTTTTGTCCACAGTAGGTATATTCAACGCACAATTCGATAATTTTTGGTCATCATTTCCATGTTTGAACATCTGAGTTGAACGTTTTAAGGGCATAAAACGAACATTCAAATGTTCAGTACAATCATTTTGACCATTATAAGCACGTAGAATGATTTAATTGGAGCAATCACAGGTGCATTCAAACGTTTTTGGGCTTTAAATGTGACCATCATTGGCATGTGAGAATGTTTCTGGCCATTTTAGATACTGAATGCTTTGTTTTAAATGTTTTTGACCATTGTAGGCACATTTAACCACTCGCTTTGAACATTTTTGGCCATCGCAGGTTCATTCAAACATTCATTTTAAGCATTTTTGGCTATTTGATATTAACTATTGATTGTTTTTGCCCATCGCATGTGGCTGGAAATGTTTTTGACCATCATAGTTCAAATTCAAATGTTCAAGAATTTTCAATCATTTCTGGGCATTAATAAACATTCGGACATGTATGACCATCATATGAGCATGCAAACATTTTTGGAACATTGCAGGCATATTCCAACATTCAGTTAGATTTTTAGTCATTATAGGTACATAGAAACATCTGATTTGATTGTTTTTAGCCATCCGTTTTTGAACATGATAGGGGCATTTAAACATTTTTGGCCATAGTGGGTGGATCCAAACGTTCAATTTGATCATTTCTGACCACCATATGCATGTTTAAACATCTAATTTGAACGTTTTTGGTCATCTTAGGCACATTCAAACATTCAATTCAATATATTTCTGCCCATTATAGGCACATATAAACATCTGATTTGATTGTTTTTGGCCATCACAAGTGCATGCAAACGTTTTTGGCCTTCACAGTCACTTTCGAATGTTTAAAGATCCCCTTTTGCCCATCATATACACTATTGAATATTTTTGGCCATAATATGTGCATGAAAGTGTTTGTGGACCATTGGAGAAACATTCAAATATTCAATTTGATCATTTTTGTCCATTATAGGCATGTATGAATATCTTGATTTTAACATTTTTGGCCATTATAGGTGCAAGCAAATTTGTTTTGCCATCATAGGCACATTCAATAAGATAATTTTCATTACAGTCTTTTTTTATTTATAAATTTTGGACGTGATAGGAACATTCAAACTGTTTTGGCCAAAGTAGGTAGATTCAAACATTCAGTTCTGGTCATTACAAAAAAATTGAACTTTTTTTGGACACTTACAGTTGCATTCACATCCAGCAAATTTAAACTTTCAAATCAGATGTTTACAATGTGATCATTTTTGGCCATCATTGGCATGCCTGAACATTTGATTTGAACTTTTGGCCATTATAGGTGCATTTAATGCTTTGATTTGAATTCTTTGGGCAAGTTTATAATGTAGTTCAAATGAAACTATATAAAGTTCAAAAAAACATTAAACATTTCATTCATGTATGAACATTTTATTATTGATTTGCCCAAAAATTATGTACCTACAATGCTTAAAAATGCTGCATAGTTATAAGAAGCTCACAAAGTTTTGAGACTTAACCTAAATACCCCTTGCTAAACAGACTGACCTAGTTATCTGCTTGACCTCATTTTAACAAGGTCATGTTTTACGCTCATAGATCATTTCCCCCTGACTCACTGGCTCCAAAAATATTCCTGGCTTTTGCTTGTAATCATTGATGTTTACCATATAGACTTGAAACTGTCAAGCAAACATGTTAAAAAATGCACTAATTAGATTTTGAACCAAATAAAAAACAGCAGGGAAACCAACTCTGACGACAGCTACACGTTTCCTCGAATGAACTTTAACCCTGTAAAACCTGACATATGACAACAGATTTTCAAACAGTTTAGATCATGTTGATAACTTAGAGGTGTATCAAATATGATAGTATATGCTTTATAGGGTTAAATATTTTACTTACCGGGTCACAGACAGGGCTGTTGTCGTTGGTGTCCATGACCATGACTTCCACGGTCGCCATGGAAACGTGGAGTCCGTCTGTCGCCGTGACATTGATAAGGTACCGTTCTTGTTCCTCGCGGTCTAATGGCCGTTTAACGTACAGCTTCCACTCTCCCTGAACCAGACCCAGAGCGAACACGCCACCTCTGTTCCCACCTACACACACACACACACACACACAGAGAAGAGATTACACCGGACAGTTAATCTCTCAATAGTCTGTGACAATTTAAGTAGCAATAAAATCCACTACCGATTGTAACACAACACACACACGCTCACTTCCAGGATTATCCGCATGTCTTAATAACCTCCATTAGTCCTTTCAATGATGGCACTCTCATTAGTATGAATTGTAATAATCAGTTCTTTAAATGATCAGTACTGCCATCAATTACATCCTCATAACAGCCCTCCTGATTTATCACACGGACTGCAGTCCTGCCCGGCTCATTAGGACAGGTCATCTTTGAAACCTCAAGCAGACAGAGGTGGAAAGAGAGAAAAATGAGAACGAGAGACTGAGTGAGAGTTAAAGTGAAACGACTCTATAATCAAAGCAGCTGCGTTGACAAGCATCCAATTACTGTACACTCATAGTACAAACACACGCTGCCTTATTCATCTAATAAAGAGTGTAATTTAACTCAGCTGGGGGCTGATAACACAGAACAGCTTCTATCAGAGACGCGTCAACAAAGGCCTGGACGCCTTCCGACTTCATTTCTCTCATCCCACACTCTCGCTCATCGGGCCGAGGGACTGTTTAGCATGACTTTGACAAACTGCATGCTTTTTCTGTGCTTTATAAGCAATAGTTCGAAAACTTCTGCTGTGTGTAATGCAGTGTTAATGCATATAATGCAAATGTCACTGCATTATATAATAAAATATTAAAGTCTGCTCATGTTAAAGTCACTTTATCATTTTAAATCTCATGATATTTGATATTTTTCACTGACAAAGCAATATACACTACTGTTCAAAAGTTTGGGGTGAGTATTTTTAAGAAATTGATATTTTTATTCAGCAAGGATGCATTAAATTGATCAAAAGTAAACAGTAAGGCAGTAAACACCTTTGAAACACCTTTGAAATGTTACAGAAGATTTATATTTTAAATAACAACTGTTCTTTTAAACATTCAACTCATCAAATAATCATGAAAATATGTATTATTTCTTCAACTAAAATATTAAGCAGAAATAATGTTATAAAAAATGTTTCTTGAGCAGCAAATCATCATATTAGAATGATTTATAAAGGATCATGTGACAGTGGAGTAAAGATGCTGAAAATTCAGCTTTGATCACAAGAATAAATTACATTGTAAAATATATTATGATAGAAAAGTTATTTTAAATTTAAATAATATTTCAGAATATTACTGTTTTTACTGTATCAAATGCATAAAAGAAAAGACTTCTTTCCAAAACATTAAAAACTCTCACAGGCACCAAACTTTTAAACAGTAGTTTATAATATAATGCAATGACAGTGAGTCATTGTTAAGTGTATAAAAATACTCTGAAGATACTTAAAACATTTGTTATTAATGTATAAGTGCTTGGAGAAAAATAACAGCAAACATATTGTGAAAATAAATGGAATGTAAACAGAAAGTAACTAGAATTGTACTGAATTGGACAACAAAAATAGGGCATGCATATAATAATATATAAACCACTTATAGCTCAAATGACACTAGGAAAAAACATTATTGAACGAAGGTGGCATCTAATCAGTCTTTCTGGCAGGTTTGAAAATCAACTATATTTATACAAATGCATAAAAATTTCAAACAGCCTATTTATTACTATTACTATTACTAACCTGAACTGATGTGTTTAAAGCCTTTTAACGTCAGTTATGGGCGATTAGTGTTTTTGTAGTGAACTCTCACCTTTACAAGACAGCAACATGAGGAGCTATTTAACGGCTGTTAAATCTTAGCTGTTATGGAGGGTATTTTCGGCACTTGCCTCTCTACCGTCTAACACAGTTTAAGTTATCCTTTATGAACCCTTAAACAAATTTCAGCGAAGAACCTCTAAATAAAAGTTCAAATGATCTAATTATCTACCATAGAGTAACTATTTACTGTTTAATTGCTCTGTGCTCTGTTGAACACAGCAGTAAAATACCCCGAGAGGTGAATTTACCCACAATGCTCTCGTTTCCTAAGGAGAGTAAAGATGTTCGGGCAGCTCAAATCTGTTTGTATATTTGTCTCTTTCTTTCCTCTGGTGTGTATTATGATACGGTGTGCAGTTCTTTGAGCCAGTTTGTGCCGCTGGGCGGTGAGAAGTGTATTAGAGTCTGTTTGACCTTTGAGTTAGTCTTGAACTAGAGGATTTAAACGTTATGAAAGTGTGGACTGTAGGGAAGGAGACATGCGAAGAGGGAGAGAAGGAAAGAGATCAATTCTCAGTAGAACACAAGGGCTTGTGTCACAAAGTTTACTTTAGTTTAGATGCTGTGGGCTATGATTTAATTAAAGGGAGAGTGCACTCAAATTAAAATTCAAACGCGTATGACTTTTATGACTATGACAGTTGAATTCGTTTCCATGAATAGAGATATTTTTATCTTTTAGGCTTCAGAACTATGCATACATACATATATATATATATATATATATATATATATATATATATATAGGCTTCAAAACTATACATGTATATATAGTTTCAATGCTGTGGGCTGCAATTTAGTTAAGAGTCAGAGTCTGTGTTTGTGTGTGTATGTGTATGTAGTGCGTGGTAAATCTTGTTAAAAATACTGCTCCTGCTGGTGGCAGCACAGTCTAAATCATGATCACAGCATAAAGGTTGAGCTTAATCGAAATTCTGTTCAGGCCAAGAAGTGTGCGTGCGTGCGTGTGTGTGTGTGTGTAAGCATGAATTATAGAACAAGGCAGCTCCCTAATTCAATGTTATGAGTTTTTGAGCGCCTAATTTACAAGTGTGTGCTGCTTAGAAGCATGTGCAAGGTGTGTATGTGTGTGACTGTGTGTGCAATCTGTTTCTTGTCACCAAGCAAGGTGTTCTACACTGCCTGAATATAAAAGTATATTTAAAGCTGGCTAAGCTAGATGCTGATAAGGAGGAGGTTTATATTTGCCCTTTTGAAAGACGCTATCCACCTAAACTACTGCTTTCGGAAATGTCAATGTATTATGTTTCGTGAAGTGAAGTGACGTGCTTGCCTATCGCAAATCCGCACCAGTATAATTTGCATGCAGTTGCATCACAGCTTTAATAAAATCCTTATAAAACGAGTGGTTTTACTCTCCAGCAAGAACCATGTCTGCGTCCTCTTGCAAAATCCAGCTAGTAGCCCTAGAGCGAATAATCCATTATCAGGAAAGGATGAATGAGGTGTAATTACTGTGGACTTCTGACATTCCATAATAGCGTTGTTCTACATTATGCTTACATGCAGAACAGGGCTTCAGAAAATCAGGCTATGTTTAGATTGAGAGCACACACACAGAGTTATACTACATGGTAACAGGTATTAGGGGTCCAAATCTATATAACTTTTTCAAAACCTTGTTCATGAGGCAGTTTGTCTTCTCTCGATATATTTCTTTATGAATGTTTTTGGATCTTTTGTATACAGGACATTGCCAGGCTGAAAAGCTGGTGTTTGTCTAAGAAGACTGCATGGTTGTTGTTTGATTTTATGCACATGTAAATGGGAGTAGCTGAAATAGCCAAACCTGAAAAAAAAAAAAAGAAATTCCGTCATCATTTACTCACCCTCACTGTCATTCCAAACCCATACAATATTTTTCTACATTCCAAGTAATATTGAACTGTTTTTGTCCATACAATGAAAGTCAATAGCATTCAAAATAACACTGATCCTCATTGACTATCATTGTATGAACAAAAAAACATTTTTCATAATATCTTCTATTGTGCACCACAGATGTCAGTCAAACATGTTTGGAATGACAGGAGGGTGAGTAAATGATGGCATAATTTGTATTTTCGTGTGAACTACCCCTTAAATATCTTACTCAGTGTTGCTTTTCAAGAAAATGTATCTTGTTTCAAAGGTTTTTTGATATTTTAACAGGAAAACTCATCATGAACACGATTTTCTGTAATGTAGAAGGTAATGCAGTGAACATCATTTTTTGCCGGTTCTAAAAGTTTTTACCTGTAATATGATAGGTGACTTGTCGGTTTCCAGGTGAGCTGTCATTGTCTCTTGTGTTAAGTACTGCCACCACTTCACCAGGTGCATCACTCTCACGCACGCTTCCAAAGTAGCGGGGCTGAAGAAACTGTGGTACGTTGTCATTGGAGTCGCTCACTGCTATAGTTATAGTAGTTGAGGAAGATTGGCTAGCGGGATCTCCAAGGTCAAATGCCCAGACCGTAAGACTGTGGGCTGGGCTCTGTTCATGGTCCAGCCCTTTCAGTGTTGATATCCAGCCAGAGCTGCTGTCAATTGTAAAGTAGGCACCATGCTCTTCAATGTCCTCCCCACCAGAGCCACCAAGCAGCCCAGGTGGAGCAAGACTGTATGTCACCTGACCATTAGCTGCCCAATCAGGATCTAAAGCTCGCACTTGAAGAATCCTAGTTCCAGGAGAAAGACCCTCGGTGACTGACGTTTCATAGGTATCTGACTCAAATGCAGGTTTGTTATCATTGATATCTTGTACTTTGACCTCCACATCCACAGCAGAAACAGCATCTAACCGTCCCTGTCGCAACATTGCAATCACTTTAAAATGATAGGCCTGTGTCAGCTCTCGGTCCAGTGCTTTGTCTAGTTTGATCATGCCACTTTCTTTGTCTACCACAAACACTCCATCACTGTTACTCTCTGGAGTCTGTCCAATCATCGCTGAGAAGCTTACTGGTAAGGAAGAGTGGCTAGTCGAAGTGTGTAGATGCACCGCTCCCAGCAAGGAACCAATAGGCATGTCCTCTGGCACAGTAAAGGAGAATTGTGGTTGGCTGAAAGAAGGTATGTGAGCATCGGCGGGCAAAACATGTATGTAGACTGACACAAGTGAATGTCTAACAGGTGCACCTCCATCAGAGGCTTTAACGAAAAAGGACAGTACAGAGCCACGCAAAGAAGCAAAGTTGCCTTTGGTGACAACCCAGCCACTGTCCGGGTCAATATCCAGAAGTTCAGTAACCTGCAGGCTGGCCTCACTGTACAGACTGTAACTCACTTGTCCGTTGGCACCTTGATCTACATCCCAAGCTTGCACTTGTGTCACAAGGGTACCTGGTTCAACTTCAGATCGCACACTTGCATGGTACTCTGTGGAGCCAAACAGTGGATTGTTGTCATTCTCATCTAATACAGTGACCCGGACACTGCAATATCCGGATCGGCCACCAGCATCCACAGCCGCAATGGACAGCACCATCTCACTATGTTCTTCCCGATCCAGGCGTTCAAGAGTAGTAATTTGTCCACTGCCATCAATACTGAACAAGTCTCGAGCAGTATCTGAGAGCAGCACATACCTCACATCCCCAAATGGTCCAGGATCAGCATCTTGCGCCCTGATCACAATGACCTTTGATCCTGCAGGAGCGTTCTCCCGCACATCGGCCTCGTACAAGCCCTGGGTGAACTGGGGGGCGTGCAGATTAGCTCGCTCTACTCTAACATGCACTTGCGCCGTACTGGTGAAGACACTGTCTGAAACGCTCACGTTCAGGGTGATAGCAGAAGGCATGCGCTGCATGCGACGCTGGCCACTCAGGGTGAGGACACCGGAGGCGGCATCTAGCTCAAACAACATCCTTTCGTTCCCAGACACCAGGCCATACTGTAAGCGCTCTGCATCTGAGCGGTCTGCATCAGAGGCCTGTACGCATGTAACAAAGTGCCCTTTGGGTGCCAACTCATTGATTGAGGCTTCATATAGCAGTTGGTTAAACACTGGAGCATTGTCGTTGGTGTCCGTGACATCGACTGTGACCCACACTTCGCTGCTCAGTGGGGGAAAGCCATTATCTGTTGCTTTGACAAGAAACACATAACGTTGGATGGTCTCATGGTCCAGGGAGCGAGCAGTCAGAATTAGACCACTGCTGCTGTCAATGTGGAAGTGGTCAGTGCTGTTGCTATGGTCTGGAATGATTTGGTACCGTATAGCTGCGTTTTTCTTGGAGTCGCTGTCTGTTGCGAGCACCTGCAAGGCTGCGGTGCCAATCATGGCAGATTCTGAAATGACAGCTTTGTACAAGGGCCGCTCAAAGACTGGAGGGTTGTCATTGACATCCAAAACAGTAACTTCAACATCCACTTCTGCACGAGCACCTGTGAGACAGTCTGTTGCTCTAACAATGAGTCTGTGGGCAGGGCTGGTCTCATAGTCGAGGGCAGCGATGACACTAATGACCCCTGTGTCAAATCCAATGGAAAAGAGCGTTCCAGGGTCACCGTGCTTGATTGTGTAAAGGACACTCTGGCCTTCAGGGCTGCTGGCATTTATTCCTAGAATTGGAGTCCATACTGGTACATCTTCGCTCACTTTTACAGAGTAGAATGGTCGGTCAAATACTGGCATTGCTCTGTTTACCACTGTAACGGGAAAGGTGACTGAAGAGGACAGAGGTGGTGTTCCCATGTCACGGGCGAACACCAGAACCTGATATTCCACACTGGAGAGATCAGCCTCAAAAGCTCTTCGCAAGCGAAGCTCGCCGCTCACACGGTCCATCTCGAAATGTCCCAGTTCATCCTGTAGAAAGTAGCTGACCTCTCCATTTTTCCCTTTGTCCCGGTCTACTGCTGTCACTCGAAATATTGCTGTCCCAGGCTCTGCTTCTACTTGCACAGCAGCATAGTATGGCAATCCAACAAAAACAGGAGCATTGTCGTTGACGTCGGTGACTTGAACTCGGACCAGCGCCCTTGCAACACGGAGACGATCTTCCTCACGGCCTGCTTGCACCAGAAGCCCATATTCCTCCTTCTCCTCCCTGTCCAATGGGACTCCAACAGTTTCAATAGCACCGGAAGTTGGCCTTATGCGAAATTTCCCACCTGCATTGAGCAAAGTATAGCGCAGTGGTTCATTCAACTTGTTGCCTAGTGCTGTAACCACAGCAACTGTTGTTATATTGTCATTATTCTCCTCAATGTTGGAATTGTAGGCATTTTGAGTAAAAGCCAGCCCACTGTCCAGAGCCTCATGTACCAGGACTGTAACCAGAGCGGTGCTAGAGAAGCGTCCGTCTGAAACACGGATGTTAAAGCGAAATCGTTCTTTGCTAAATGTACTGTTTCTCACAGTCAACAGTCCAGTGCTTGGCTCAATGCTGAAATGTTCTAAGCTGCCGTCTGTCAATGAGTAGGTGAGCTCCGATTGGCCATTACCATCGGGATCAGTAGCAAAAACTTGTAGGGCTTCTACACCTTCATAAGTTGGGAGCAGAAGGACAGCTTCATAGGAATCCTGGGAAAATTTAGGCGGGCAGTCGTTAACATCTTGTACCTCAATAGTCACTTCTGCAGGCCGCTCAGCTGAGAGCTGAGGATGCCCACTGTCTCTGACGTTAACATGGAAACGGAATGTAGGTGTGGTTTCATGGTCAAGCTGAGCAATTGTCCTTATGGATCCAGTCCCGGCATCTACTGCAAAGAAGCGCCTGGCAGATTCTTCCATGATCTGGTACACTAACAAGGCATTATGGTTGCGGTCAGCATCGGTTGCTCGAATAACCAGTGGTTCTCCATTGTCACTCTGCACAACACTGTTAAGCCCAGCGCCTTCACTAATACTTCCATGGTAATGGATCTGTTGGAACACCGGTGCATTGTCGTTTTGGTCGAGAACTGTAACTGTTATTGTAGCATTCGAGGCCTGTCCTGCCATGTTGCTTGCAGTGACTATTAGCACATAGGAGGAAACTGTCTCAAAGTCCAGTGATTTCTGTGTAGTTATCACTCCACTGTATTGGTTGATGCGGAAAGTCCTATGACCATTGCCGTGGCGAATGTCATAGGTAAGGGTGGACAGACTTAGAGCATTCACTGTGATAACTGAAGTTCCTATGGCAACGCCTTCTGATATTTCCGCCTGATATTCACTTTGGGGAAATTTGGGACCAGCGTTATCGGACAAGGTGACTGCAATTCGGACGACAGCTGTTGATGATAATGCTGGAGAACCGTTATCAGTTGCTTTGACAGACAAGACGTAGTGACCAATGTTTGACAGGTCCAGCTCCCGAGCCAATGAGATGATGCCTAAGACAGGATCAATCCGGAATGTGTTCCCTGTGTTTCCTAAATTGAAAGAGAAAAAAATAGAGCTTAAGGAATAATACCATCTTACAAATATACTGTTATTAAAATTATAGGGAAAAAATGGTAATAGGAGAAATATGTTGTCAAGTCAAGTCAAGTCATCTTTATTTATATAGCGCTTTTTACAATGCAAATTGTGGCAAAGCAGCTTTACATTAATAAGAAAATGGTGTCATTGTGCAGCTTATTCTATATATTATTGATTCATTCCGTTGCAAATATCAATAGTTATTAGTCTAGTTAATTTATGTATATCAGCACTGCAGAAAACAGTGATGTAATCGTCCGGCTCAGCTCAGTTTGTATACCAAAACAAAAACAAAAAAATAAAAACTATTTTTCAGCTTCTTCAAAAATGGATCCATGTATGCTGGCTTTTCCTTCATGGTCCAACTTATCCATTAAAAATAAAATAAAATAACATTTTTAGGTGGTAAAGAAATTCATTTGTTTATGAATGATGGTTTATGGTTTATGGCTTATGTCTATTTATCTATGCTTACTGGTCAAAGTCTTCATACTCTTGCTCAATTGGTAAAGTCATCCAAAATTTTATCAATTTATCATGAGACATGCAGTGAAGTGAAAGTGAAAGAAAAAGTGAAAGTCATGACATATTGTCAGGTATGGTGACCCATACTTGAAATTTGTGCTCTACATTTATCCCATCCAAGTGCACACACACAGCAGTGAGCAGTGAACACACACCCGGAGCAGTGGGCAGCTATTGCTACAGCGCCCGGGGAGCAATTAGGGGTTAGATGTCTTGCTCAAGGGCACTTTAGTCATGGTATCGAAGGTGGAGAGAGTGTTGTTTTATTCACAATCTCCACCTTCAATTCCTGCCGGCATGGGAATCGAACAGGCAACCTTCTGATTACAAGCCCAACTCCCTCACCATTAGGCCACGTGTGTCCTTTGGTAGTATATGTGAGAGTGTGCATACCTGAGTCAACGCTGTAACTGATTTGTGCATTCTGGCCCTTGTCCTTATCGAGCGCAGTGACAGTGAGAACAGCTGATCCCAGTGCAGCTGATTCATACACCTGTCCATCATACATCACCATGGTGAAAAGAGGGGCGTGGTCATTCACATCCTCTACCCCGATCAGGACACGAGCAAGGCTACGTCTGTATGGGAACTCTTGATCTTTCACCTAGTATGGAAAAAATGAAGAAGAAAGCAAGAATGATGGAGAGAAACAAAGAGAAAGGGAGGTTTGAAACAATTCCCTGTCTAAGACAGATAGCAATATTCAACACAAACAAAGAGCAACACACAGAAAAAAGAAAAAAAACACAAACTCGCTCGCTGCCAGACGGAGTGGATAACATCTCTCTCCGGATTATAATAACAAATTTCATCTGTTTGCAGGCAGCAGGAATATCCATGTGCTTATTAGATATGACACTCACTGTCTCTCAGCCTCGTCAGGGGAGTGTGAAAACAAGGAGTGATACAGATCAGATCAATAATTAGATCACAGCGGAGAAACGACACAGGTGCAGACGACATTAAACTAGTGACGGCTGCCAAAGCACAAGGAGCAATCTCCTGTTCCTGTCATACCTGCACTCAAGCATGGAGAGCGTGAAAGAGAGAGGAGGGAGGCAAATCTGTGGGAATATACACTATGAACACTAATCAAATAGCTCTATCTATTGAGAGTTACGTTAGAATTTAAAAGAAAATAAATAAAAATACAATTTAATTAAATAAAATACAACTTTTCAAACTTTTGAAAAAGGGTTTCAAAGTGCAAGTTTTTGAAAATGATACCATTATCATCTCCGTTTAATCTACAAAAACATGAACTTCTGAGTAACGGCGACGTCATGCGCATGCGTATTACGTGTTTAGTCTATAGGCGTGTAGTTTTTCTTTACAAGGTGACATCGCCACCTACTGGCCTGGCATCATAATACAGCATTTTTAGATTGTTTAGATTGTTTGACAATGTGACAATCATTACCATGATGGTGAGAATGTGCTGCGTTCGGCTCTCGTGGTCCAGTCTGCGAGCCGTGTAGATGATTCCGCTGTTAGGGTCGATGCGGAAGAGGCGCATGCTGCTGGGGTCAACGCTGCTCTGAATGCTAAAGGTCAAACGGTGACGCTCGTCGCGGTCAGATGCCAACACTTGAACCACCTCCGTATCCGGGAGTGTGTCCTCTGTGATTGTGATGTCATAGGTGGGCTGGGAAAAAACGGGCGGGTTGTCGTTGTTGTCCAAAACAGTAATGTGGACCTATAAAACAAAACAAAACAGGAAGATAACATGAAATAGAGTGCGGCAAACCCCACACACTTTAACGGCGATGGTTTCGAAAGTATTTTTTTCATTCATTTTCTCAGTGATTTTTAAAAAAATCTTCATTAAAGAGTTATACTGAATTAAGATTGTGTACTTAATGGCATTAGTGAGCGAAAGAACTACAATCCCATGAAGCATTGCAAAGAGCATAATCAAAATAAAATAAACAATGTTTTTTTTAGTTTATATATACATACATACACACACACACACACATATATATATATATATATATACCCAAACATATTTTGAGAGTGTTGGAATTTGACTCAATTACACAATTCTCAGTGCTTCAAGAGAGTGGGCAGAGCTAATGAGATCTTTTGGAGCATGTTGCTTTTTGGACTCTCTGATTGGTGTAATATTCTGTATAGCATTATGGCTAGTTCTTCATCAGAAATTCCACTGTCAAACTCGATTATTTTTTAAAATAAGTTGAAATAATGAGGGCTGACGGCTTCAGCAAAAGCAGATACCATTGATTAACAACTTTGAAGCAGTACACAGTGGTTCTCTCTTTAAAGGTTAATATGTTATTGTTCAAAATCAATTTCCGTGTGGACAAAATTAATGTTTTTACTTCCGGAGCCCGACTGTTGGTCTAAAACTATAAAAAAAAATAGGTGTAAAAAATGTAAATATTATAAGAACTTTTATTTATGAACTTTACTTTTGAAATGTTGTCTTGGCAACTTAAGGAAACACTAATTTTGAAATATAAAAATTTCTAAATTAAATAAAAAGAAAGCTAATTAGAAATAGAAAAATAGAAAAATAAAAATGACAAAACAGAATTACTGAATTAAAAAAACTAAAGTTAAAATATAAAAATAAAAGTTCATTAAAAATATGAATACTTACTACAGTAGTATAGAAATAATACTAAAATAACACTCCTAAGTACAAATTCATGGTTATATTGTTAATGATTCACCGGTGAGCATTACAAAGAAAAAAAAATTCACATTGTGCAACCACATGTAAGCAACGAAGTGAACTCACCATGAGTGTACGCACAAATCGAAGTCGAATGCTGAAATGCAACAAATTGGCTGACGCAAACACTCAGTTGTCGCTAACTTGTATTAATAGCCTCAGCAGTCGTCAGAGCACGCCGGCAGTGTGAGCGCACAATTGTGTGTGCCTGTGATCGAATTGCGTTAGCTGATCTAATTATAAAGTAATAACAGACGTGTACTTCCGTCTCACACTCGCCCTTGCGGAGACACGCTGAGATCCATCTGTGTGTGTGTCGCAGACCCTGAATGAATGTATATCTGTGTAAGAAAGTGAGCGAGAGATGGTGCTTTCTAAACCAAGAACAAGTCTTAGAGAAGAATACAATCACTTTCATGATTTCTTTTCCATTTGTCCCTTCTCTGACCCTCTCTTTGTTCACATGTGTGTCTATGTCTGTGTCTGTGTGTGTGTGTGTAGTTTTGGTATTTTTAAATGAGTGCATTTGCATGTAACAGAGAGTGTGTGTCCTCAAAGTGTTGTTTAATATGCAGTCGACTGAATTTAAATTAGTTATCTTTTGTGTTTGCGTTCTTGTGCATGAGTGTGTATATGTTAATTTACTTTGTATATATAGCGATTGAATAAACTGAATAAATGTGGCAGAGCTTCCTGTCGCCCCCCGCACCCCAAACACTGAGGCAGCTTCTACTCCGCAAGACAAACAGATCAATCATTAATTTTTCCTCACTCTCTCACATCTTTTCCTTTCAGGATGGATCGTGTCCTTTACACTCTGACCTTCATGGACATATTACATTGCGAAGACTTGTATCCATGGCAACGAAGCTATCAATCCGATGGGACCTTGACATCAGGGATGGGCAATCTGAACGATGACAGACGCTATCAATCAAACCCTCACCATCAAACATCAGCATCAATCATCAGCTAAACAGCAGCTGTCAAGCGGACAAACACTGTAAGTCTGTTTCAGAACCAAGCGAGCAGCTTCCCTAGACATCAAAACTACCTAAAAGACAGCAAAAGCTGCTCTAGAAGATAGGAAGAAACATCATGCTGCCTTTTAAGAATCATGCTTCCAAATTCTAATGAAGTACCACAAGCTCAGTGGAAAAAAAAGGCATACGAGCGGACAGAAATGCTGATGAATAAATATAATAATATTAATAATAAATATAAATAAAATATGAATTATATTAACACAATATGAATATATTGTATATTGCATAAATTCAACATTATTAAAATCATCAAATGCTGTATTTGTTAACATTAGTTAATGTACTGTGAACTAACCTTATAAAATATACAAGCATTAAAATAAATAAAATATTATTTGAGTATTAATGAATAAAATATAATTATATATTTTATAATATATATATATATATATATATATATATAATTACATATAAATAAAATATTAATACAAAATATTAAATTCAGTTCATGTTAGTTAATACATTAACTAATGTTGAACTAATGAACCTTATTGTAAAGTGTTACCTTTTTATTTGTGTGTGTGTTTACCTGAGTGTACGCTATATTAGTCCCATCTGTAACCTCCACAGTGAGGTTGTAAAACGATCGCTGCTCGGCGTCCAGAGGTTTAGCGATGACGATAGTGCCGACACCTTTCTCAACATCAAACATACTGTCCACGTCACCGCCTTACACGAAAAGAGAAAACATGATTAAACACACGTTACAGATACATTACACACACACACCCATACAGATATCACACACAGAGATTCAAATTCACACCACTGCAATACTCATGTACACCAAATGGGGGCGCTACAGCGTTTTAAAGTGCAAACATAAGAAGGATGGGATTTCCTCATTATACTCATACACACACACACACACACACACCCAGCAAACATATACTCAGTGCACACATAACACACATCCCCGTGTGTAACACACATACATTTAAATGCACACAACCCACATATGCAGTATATGTATATATATATATATATATATATATATATACATCCTACATATGCAAAACACCCACACAATATATGCAGACATATACACTCACATGTGTAATGTATGTGCTACTTCACAGTGACACAAAGGATTTCTCCATTTTCTAACTTTCTCTTTATATTTTTATACAGCCTCCACAATCAAGTACGTGTACAAACAGTCTAACACAACTCATGCCGCGCAAATACACAAAAAAAGCCCTCTCAGAACCAGCTCTAATTATATATATGTAGAACATTAAACACCAACAAAAGAGACAACAAACGTACAGATTGAAGAAACAGCTGTTTTCTCACAAAAGTTGGCAATAATTTTATAATGACTAATTTTTCTGTATTATGCGGATCAGACAAAAAAAAAGACCAAGCGTCTGTGCATATACACATTCGAATACACAAACCTATAGACTAAATGCGTAAATGAACAGCAAGAACTTGACTATAAAGGATAGTTCACTTAAATATTAAAAATCTTTCAATATTTACTCATGTCGATGCAAACTTGTCTTTCTTTCATGGAACACAAAAGATGTTAGTCAGAATGTTCACACTCCTCTTTTCCACATAAATGAGAAGGGATGTTCGGCTCCAAAATGCACCATACAGTAGTCCATATGATTACTATAAGATAATTATGTGTGCAGAACACACTAAAATTTGTTATTCACTGTAAATCATAGCTCTAAACTGTATCTCTTAAAAAAAAAAAAAAAAAAAAAAAAAAAAACACACCCAAATATTCAACTTTACAAATATCAAAGCTTTCAATCCTTTTCAATCCTTTTTGTGGCATATTTAAAGGCAGGGATGCACAATATATTGCCAATACATTAGTGTTTAGTATTTAATATTGTCAATTCTTTTTACAATTTTATTTATATAATAATTCACATATTTTAATTATCAGCTGATATTCCATATTCATTGGCCAATAATATGTATTTAATTCCCCCTATTTTTTGGCATATCTAAAGGCAGGGATGCACAATATTGTCAATTCTTGTTAATATTTTTTTTATAATTATTAATAACAACTTATTTAAATTATCGGCTGATATTCCATATTCATAGGCCAAAAATATGTTTAATTCCTCCTATTTTAATAATACTTTTACCATTTTCTAGCATCACTTAAAATGACAATGACGTATTGTGGCAATTAAAATCTTAAGAAACCTTAAAAACACTATTGAAAAGTACTTTCTCATTAAAAGCGCAAATTTTCAGCATCAAACAGAAGCTGCGATGGTCTTTTCTTCTCTATTGTGATGTATATCCATGTGAAATGCTTCTCGAACAAGAATAAATGTAGGACGGGTCTTGATTTTGTCCTTTGAGAATTGATTGGATGGTTGTGTTTTGCAATTGGTGGATCTCATGTGAGTGACAGGTTGTCCCGCCCTCGCTCCCGTAAACACATCGTTCGAGAAGAGAAGAGCTGCAAGAGAGAGGGATTTTATTTTGATTCAAGATTACGAATTTAAAAAAATACGATGTGCATGGATAAATCATTTCTAACAAATACTGTGATATTCCATTAAAAATAAATACATTTAAATGAATTTTGATTTCATGGTGACTTTAACGAAGTAATGTAGTATTACAATATTGGCCATATATTGGTTATTGCGATAACGTTATTGACTTATTGGTATCGGATTAAAATTAAAATTTGTGCAGACAAACAAATTCTCAAATTTATCACAAAACTATCACATGACTTCAGAAGACTTGGGATATATAGTGCTTTTCCTTCTGACTTTATTTGCTTTCATTGCATGAAAAATTGCAGCATTCTGACAAAAATCTTTTGTGCTCCACAGAAGAAAAAAAAAAGAGCTACACAGGTTTGGAACGACATGGTGTAAATGATGTCATTTATAAGTAAAGTATCACTTCAAGATGTAGTTCAGGTTGTTGGATCAGTGTGTTTGAACGCCGGTGCATGTGAACAGAGGTGAAAGTGTGTTTTGGCAGGGCGTTATGTTCCCTCTTCACACCCGTTCTACCCAGGGCGCATTAATCATCTCGTGCCGCCTGTTGCTGTAACACCTGGTGAAGAGATACACTTACATATGCATACGCACAACTAACACACCCTTTCATTCATCACCGTCCACCCTCGCTGTCCTCACACACGCTCTCTCGTCTGGCAAGCTAACCCCGGGTTGACCCCTGACCTTTATCCACACTCGATTGGCTGTTTAATGACGCATTTAATCAGGCCGCGGATGATAAGGCTGGGTCAACGACCGCCAGAAGGGTTTTAGGTACCTCATAAACAAAACACACACTCACAAACACACATGGATGGAAGCACTAATCAAACCATTATCGCCACAGCACAGTAAGCACAACGCACACACGCATGCATACATTTATATATCACACGCACATTTAAATCACATTTTTGTTTCAAGACACACGTCTCCAAATTCACATCCCAACCAATAAATGTTTAAGCAATACAGCACAACACCAAGGGATGATGGGAAAGCAGAGCTAGCTGATGGTTAAACAGCAACAGAGCAACAGCAGTTCTGCTGAACTTGTATAAATATATATAGAGAGAGAGACAGACGGAAGAAGAAAGAGAGAAAGACGAGGTGAAAGAGACAAATAGACAGACAGAAAGAGATAGAAAAACATGCAGAGACAAACAGACAGAGAAAGAAAGAAAAGGGCAAAAGGAGAGACGGGTAGAGAAACAGACAGACATCAGGGCTCGACAACAAGGACTACCTGATGACCTGACTGAGGCTGAGGAAAGGTGATGAAATTGCTAATGCGTCAACACGAAAGTTGATCATTTCCATGTGTTTTTAAGGCTACTTAAGCCAACTGAAGTGATTTTAAACCATTTAGAATCACGCTTCAATGGACAAATAGACACACTATGTTAAAATGCCCATTTTAGCAAGTAAACATAGTTGGTTATAGTTCTGTCCCAATTCAGAGGCTGCATCCTTCAAAAGGCTGCATTCATTGGCTGCATTGAATGTCCAATCCTGCTTCTGGAGGGACACTGTCCAGTAGAATATAGCTCCAACCCAATTAAACACACCTCAACCAGCTAATAAAAGTATTACTAGGCATACTGGAAACTTCCAGGCAGAGGTATTGAGAAAAGATGGAGCCAAACTCTCCAGGATAGTGGCTCTCAAGGACCGAGTTTGGACACCCCTAGGCTAGATCGTCCCATTTAACAACGTTTGGTTCAACCTTCGTAGATTTTAAAGGATGCAGCCTTTGAATTTGGATATAGCTACTGTGTTAAGTTAATGTAACTGTCCAGAGAAAATGGCATGCGTAAAGTGACAGCAGCCTAATAAACCTGCTGCAGTCTGTTACGAATGTTTAACAAACAACAAAAGAAAAAGAGAAAAACACTCACTGCTCTTGACTGAATAACTTTTCTGATCTATGTTTAACTTTTATAGTGAAGACTGCACAGTTGTTTTACATTCGATTATTCAATTTCTGTACCTGAATTAAAAAAAAAATTAAGCACTGTTCAGTTTATTTGTATCTCTGTTTTATTGTAATTTTTGTGCTTTTGCTTGTAATACTTTTACTTGTTCATATTTTAGAACTGACTGTTTATGTCACATGTATGTTTTCGTCATGTCTAGTGTAGTCGTCATCATGTCCTATTAGTTATTGTCATCACCTGTTGTCAATTAGTAATCACCTTCAGTGTATTTAAGTTCCTGTCTGTCCGCTTATCATTGTCGGTCATTGTTTGTGCTATGCACTGCTGTACGTGTCTGCCCTGTCTTGTATTAAAAACCTGTATGTTATTCGTAAACCTCGTCTCCCGTCTTCCTGCCTTCCGCTGAGCGTGACAGAACGACCGACCGCTCAACACGAGAAAATATGGATAAAATGGACTTACCCACGCTGAACTACCTGATGAGCCCGGAGGCTCGTCCCCACCTACACTACTGGGCCTGGTGGTGCAGCGGCGAACGCTCCGCCTCCGCCTGGCAGCCCGGGGTGCGCTCCGAAGCCGGAGCGGACTACGACGACCTCGGGGACCCGGTGGTGAAGCGAGCGGAGCGGTCCAGCACAGAGCCAGGAGTGGTCCACAACACCCTGAAGCAGTGGGCCGCGGATCCTTTCCCCACCCATATACCCGCCCGTATAACCTCGTCTGCCCTGTTCCAGTTCGGAAATCTACCTGTCTCCCCGATCCCGCCTCCTCCGCTGATCCCAGTCAGCCTTCAGGATCCGTGGCCACCGCTGCCAACGACCAGCTCCTCGGCTCTGTCCCCGTCGCTCGCCCCGGGCGGTTCCTCACCAGCACCTCGGGCTGCTCGTTCACCAGCCAGGCTCGAGGCGGAGTCCCCGGCTTCCCTCCAGGCCTCCAGGCCCCCGGCACCTTCTGGACCCTCCAGCCCGTCACCTTCACCTCGTCACACAGCTCCCTCATCACCTCCTCGGCCCGTCAGCCCGGAAGCTCCGCTGGGCTCCCTCGATCCTCCAGGTCGGCCTCCGGGGGTCGACGCTCAGCTTCCGCCACGGACTTCCGGGTTGGCGGCTACACCTCCACCCGTCACCCCTACACCGTCAGCGAGCTCCTCCCTCCCTTCGACCTCCCTGTCGTCCTCCGTCACCACACCGTCACTCCGGTCATCCAGACCAGCGGCGGCTCCTCGGTCACGCGTGCCAGCGGCTCGGCGCCAAACTTCCGGGTCGGCGGCGGCGCCGAGGTCCGTCGACCGAGGAGCTCCGTCGGTTCCTCCGCCCACTGCCATGGTTCCGCTACCATCGATCGGCCCCAGCACGTCATCCCACCTCACAGTTTGGACTCCTCCCTGGCCCCTCCCTCTGTCAGCCTCACCATGGCGGTGGCCACCTGCCCCTGAACACTGCCCGTCTCCAGCTCCACGCCCTCCTCCTAAGCCTCCGCCTCCTTCTTCTTACGGCGCGAGGACGCGCCTTTCCGAGGGGGCGCTATGTCACATGTATGTTTTCGTCATGTCTAGTGTAGTCGTCATCATGTCCTATTAGTTATTGTCATCACCTGTTGTCAATTAGTAATCACCTTCAGTGTATTTAAGTTCCTGTCTGTCCGCTTATCATTGTCGGTCGTTGTTTGTGCTATGCACTGCTGTACGTGTCTGCCCTGTCTTGTATTAAAAACCTGTATGTTATTCGTAAACCTCGTCTCCCGTCTTCCTGCCTTCCGCCGAGCGTGACAGTTTACTTGTCTTTAATAACATTTGAAATTTATATTTGCTGTGAAGTTGACTCCCTGGCATCTAAAATGTTGGTGTCATGACAACTTTATTTCTGTCATGACAACTCTCTGGAGATTGGCAGGATAATGGATATGGCAATATTAATATATTTGGTCTTTGCGGAATAGTTCTGCTACTCTGCTGCTGCAGAGCAAGTACCAAGACTTGCTACTGCCAATATATTCACAGACATTACTTTGAGCGTGCAAGACATGTTGCTGCCGCTGCACATGTAACATACATGAATTAACCCCCAAACAGATCTATACATGTGGAGCTGGGGAAGGTGGAGGGTTTCTGAGAGCGCACTGCAGATTGCTAACAGCAACACTACCGGTATTTGTTGGAATGTTGATCTGCAGCTCACTGGCCGGTGATGCAACAGCAGCTCAAATCAGCTGTGTGACATAAATAATGACATGAGCTTGATCAGCCAGTGCCATCACAGTTTCATGCCAGAACTAGGTAATTATTACAATATAAGGTTACATGGGTTAAAAACAATGAAATTAATACCTATTCTGTTCTTATATTTTTGTGGCAGGGAAAGAAAAAAATCCTTAGCATTGAGCCCTGGACATGCAGAGAGAGAGAGAGAGAGAGAGAGAAACCACAAAGAAAAACTGACAGAGAAAGAAGGGTTAAGAGAAAGAAAGAAGAAAAGAGTTCGGCTGAACTGGTAAAGATACCTTCTGTAGAACAGTTCCTGCCGCAAGCGGTCTGGAGTATATAGAACATCTCACGGAAAGAGCGAGGACCTTCCCATATGAAGCATTTAGAAAAAGAGAGAGAGTGAGAGAGAGAGAGACAGCCAGAGGAAGAGCGCATGGAAGAGAGAGAGAAAAGAACAGAAGTAAAGAGTAGAAGGATAAAAGAAATGAACAGAAGAACAAGCATGAGAAGAGAGAGAAAGTGAAGAAGAGGAAGAGAAAAAAGGCAGAGCAGCGAACGAGTGCAGTGCAGGTGCTGCTGAAGCAAACAGAAGGTATCTGAACACCAAACGACATGCGTGCTGCAATCTGACTTCCCCAATGCCTGCCATAATATCAGCAACTACAGACATCAATGACCGTCACATGATCAGTCAACATTACTGGGTTATTAGGAATTCAAGTTAACATGGCTTTATTAATATTATTGTAAAACACTGTTAATATTAACATACTTTTTAATATTTTATACAATATAATAAAATATAATATAATGTTAATTTGTCTTTTTTATGATTAATTATTTAAATGTTTAGTCATTTGTTTGTGTGTATACAAACCTTACATCACCATAGATACAGACAGCGGCAAGCAATCGCCATAGTGAACGTGGGATGGCAAAAGATAGCAGTACAATGCCACAAATCATGCAGTGAACCACAAACATTCCCAGCAACTCTTAACCCGTAATATGAAAAAATACAGCCTAATTAATCTATTAGTGAATTTCACTAAAAATGTTATCCTAAAATCAAATTATATATATAAATATAATATATATATATATATATATATATAAAACAAATCCCAATCCCTGACATTTACTTTGTCATAATCCTTATTTGTTTTAGGATTAAAGAGATAGTTCACCCTAAAATGACATTTAGGTCATCATTTACTCACCCTGGGGTTGTTTTAATGCTGTTTGTCCTTCTGTCTTTTTTGGGCTACAAAAGGAGAATTTAAAAAAAATGTCCCGCTCGCACTATTCCATATAATGGCAGTGAATAGCGAGCAGCATCAAGCTTTAAAAAAAAACAACAACAACGCAAAAGCATCACAGAATGATCTCATGCGACATACGTTTTGTATTACAAGTGCTCTAGTGTATACGACAGGAATTTGGTGTAGAACAAACAAACAAAAATCCTGACCTTGGCACGACTACAAGTTCATGAGACTCTGTCTCGCACTGAAAAAGATCACGTTTAAGAAATCAAGATTAATAGAAACGCGACATCTTCTTGTTGTGACAAACACAACAGATGTATTCGGACATATATTGTGTTTCATGTCACATTTGTATTAATCTTGATTTCTTACAACTTATGTGCTTTTTCTGGGTGAGTCTGAGTCTCATGAATGCGCAGCGGTGCACAGAAGACCAACGGCTAAGGTCAGGATTTCCATAATCGTATACCGCTGGAAAACCTGGAATATACAATACGTGTCGTATGGGATCATTCTGTGATACTTTGGCATGTTTTTTAAAAGCCTGATACTGCTTGCTATTCACTGCCATTTTATGACAGGGAGGGACTTTTTTTTTAAGTCTCCTTTTGTGGTCCCGAAAAAGAAAGAAGAGCAAGAAGAGCATTAGAACAACATCCTAAAATCAGTAAATGAAGACCAATTTTTCATTTCAGGGTGAACGATCCGTTTAACTGCGTTTAACTTCACTAAATACTAAAAATCCCCTTTCATAGCAATTCCATATCCTGCATCTAAAGTAATCTAAATTGCATACATCATCACATTAACATAAACCACCTGACCACTCACCAGTGATGTCAAACCACAAGGAGGCTGAGCCTTGCTGTTGGGAGGACACCACGCCAACGATGTCCGCCACTTTGTCGGTTTCCATGACAGTGAAATTGTAAAGCTGCTCATCGAAAGCGAGAGGCACGGGGCTGGGCGGCGGACGGCGAATCCACTCGATGTGCAAACGAGCCGTCGCCCAACGCTGAGGACGCCCATTATCCACAGCCTTCACCTGCAGTCAGGTAGGAAAGTCATCAGGAAGGCGAGAAAACATGGCAAGTGAGCATTAAAAGAACTGAACTGAGTTGGAAGATTGAACTAAAAATGGAAAAATGCATCCAGTATTGACCTTTGTATTGAATGCAAACAAAAGAACAAATCTGTTACAAGAAGAAGAAATTGAAAATGTCAACTATCTCATTAAGAGAACTATATGTTTCAAGGGAGTTTCACAAGACCTGGAATTATTATCCAAGAGATTTCAGTTTAAATCGGGTGAGACTATATCTTGTCCTTTCAACAGATCATTTATATAATTTCAGTTAAGGAAAAAAAATCTTTTTCAGTTGTATTTTATTTTGTTGTCACATACTATAAAACACCATATTTTATATTATAGTCACATATGTTTCTCACATGTGAGATTTGAACTTTTTTTAGAAGGTCAAGAAGGGTCAAAGGTGACTCACAGTAAGAATATCATAGGTTCCGGCTGTGAACTGTTTCTTGGGTGATGAAACAACACCGGTTTTGGCATCGATTACGAACTTCCCATCCTCGTTGCCATCGACGATGCTGTAGGAGAGGTCAGCGTTGGCGCCCTGGTCTTGGTCGTAGGCGAAGACGCGATATATAGGAGCGCCCCGCTGCTTACGGGTGCGCTCGGGTAAACGGACCTGGTACATCTTCTCTGGAAACGTTGGTTTATTATCGTTAACATCCAAGACCTGGACCACCACCCACACTGTGGTGTGCCTGGGAGAAGGACCACCATCTGATACAGTCACCTGGAATCAAACCCACAGCCATGACCATAGAGACAAAATTCACATTTGCATTCAAAACTCTGCAATTACCAGTGTTTGATTCCAAGTAACTTGAGTTATGAAATCAGATTACTTTTTCAAGTAACTAGTAAAGTACTTTTTCAATTTACAACAAAATTTCCAAGTTACCTTTTCAAACAAGTAACGCAAGTTACTTTTTCACATTTATTGACTGACATCCCTTCTGTCCCCATGTTGAGAGAAAAAAAAGTGCAGAGTGTTGTGTGCGCTGTGTTTATCGTAGATCTAAATTGAATGCGAACATGTATTTACTCATCTCACCTGCACAAAAACATTTAGTATTCCTCAAAATGAATAAAAACAGTCAAATGCAATCTCAGAATTTTATGCAAACCTGTAATAATTAATCATATTAAATTACACGAATATACTTTATGTATTTGATCTCACTTTATAAACCAATGTCTTTGCTGCTGAGCTACAATGATCCAATTCAACCATACTAATAAGTAAAAATGACTTTAGATTATATTTAGAAATAAGAGTGTTGAACTTCCTTCTCCTGTATCGTGTTCTTCTTAAATCCAGAATGGCAGCACAGCTGAAATACTGGTTTGAGCTGCGCCCTCTACTGTACAATATACATTTCCTCAGGCTTATTCATTTCACTTTTGGTTTTAACATTTGCCAAAATTGTAACTTTTTTTGTTATTAAAAAACAAACAAGCAAGCCCAGCCCAGGTGAGAAAAAGCAACTGTAACATGTTACTTTTCATAAAAAGTAACTAAGCAACACAATACGTTACTTTTTTTAGGGAGTAACGGATTACTTTGAAAAGTAACTTTCCCCAACACTGGCAATTACACTACCAGCCAAAAGTTTTTAATGTTTTTTAATGAGTTTTTAATGTCTCTTATGCTCACCAAGGCTGCATTTATCCAATTAAAAATAGAATTAAATATAGTAAAATCAGTAACACGGAAATAATATTCCATGACATATATTCATGACTATGAGACAAGACAGATTTCTTGCATCATAAAATCATACATCTAATTGTTAGAAAAGTAACAGCACAACTGTCTTTAAAATACCACATGATTTGAGGTTTTATTCACGCGTGCAGCAGAAACATTACAGATTTGTTCAGATCACTAACTCTAAGCAATAGTATTACTGATGCTTGCCTCAGTAAACACTACTAATAAAAGAAAACCATGGTAAAAATAGATTTTAGATGGACAGGAAAGGAGAAAAAAGATTCTTTATGCATCAACACAATTTCTCTCTTTGTTCAATGCAGTAATGAGTCATGTTCGACTTTTCTCTCATTTCCTGTTTCTAACATTGCATCCATTTTTCTTTTTCATTAGCAAACATGCCCATCGCTCATCCACCAATCAGCACGACTGCACGTGGTTGCCGGCCAATGAGGAGACTTTGGTGAACTGTGACGGAACATTTAAATCACATTATTAAAAACAAAAGACACGGTGTGTACCATCCATCTCAGCAGCAACAACAGAACGATTAATTCAATTCACTTTATTCATTTCCTTTCACAGATACAGACTGCTCTGCCACGCCTGTACAAATTCAATCTGTCTGTCTGAGAGAGAAAGAGAGTGAGCAAGTGAGCAATAAATGAGAAAAAAGAGGGGGGTTGTAATAAATTAAAGGGGCGTTTGGTCTGTGTAATGTTTTGGGTGTCAAGGGATCACACGGTGAACGGGCAACAGAACGTGAGTGACAAGTTTGTTCTCAAAAGATCAACACGACAAATCCGCCTTATTACAGACACACACAACACCCACTCGAAATCGTTCACACCCATCTCTTTCACACTAACATATGTAAACATTTTTGTATTTCAAACAGGCATCTATAGGATTCAGTCAGAACACGTCGATAATCTTGCTTTTATATGAAGTGAAAATTGTTTTTTCTCCCATCCCTCACAAAATTGATCTACAATTTGGAGGTGGTGCAAATTAGCATGGATCGCAGCTCTCACACCTGATGTGTGTTTGTGTGAAAGTGTATGCGTGAACGCGGGTTAGCATGAGTGTGTCTCACCTCCAGTACGTGCTCAGCCTGCTGTTCGCGGTCCAGCTTCCGAGAGGTTGTGGTAATCAGGCCTGCAAAACACAAAATCACTCATTTTAGCAGACGCTGTAGAACTATCCTTTGACACAACCACTTGTACACTCTCTTACTACAAGCAATGGCACTGATTTAAGTTTCACAACCTTAAAGGGGTTCTTCACCACCGGCAAATTCGGCTTTCAATAAAACTATCCAGTAGAAAGGTGAAAAATTGAAATCTGTGCTACCTGACTAGAGTAAACAGGTAGGAAAAATTCAAAATCCATAATGCTCTGGGCATTATGGATTTTGAAGTCTTCCAACCTGTTTGTTTTCTTTTTGACGTCCAAGGCCACTACAGAAGCAAAACGCTGTCTAGTACAGGTAAGAAAGATGATGCCATTGTTTTACAAGTTCTCCAAAAAGCTGTTTAAAAAGTAGACAAAGTACGATACAATTTTCAGTGTTAAACCTGAACAATAACTGTTCGTTCGTCAAATAAACATGAATTTCTCGGTCCAGGTAACATATTTATTTACATATAATACCGACAACAACAATAAAAATGGTTGAAAAATGGTCAAAGTTACACTTTAAATTGACAAAATCTGCTTCATTTTAAAACAAACATCACTGAAAATAATGATTACTCTTGAGTAGGTTAACAAAATGACTTTTTTAAATAATTCATTAAATTAATCAGATAATAGGAGTTATTTATTTGTGATTCGGACAACACTTATCTCGATGTATGCAGCATCTCAATTTTTCTTGCCTTTGTTTTGTGGTACACAGTCTTTATTTCATGTTCAACTCAGACTACTAGCTTTTACATGCTGTTATAGATTGGGCAACAGCGTACAATGTAATATATATATATGTGTGTGTGTGTGTGTGTGTGTGTGTGTATGTATGATATATCATAGTGAGAATATATTAAAATATTAAGTTTAATATTTCTTTAAAAGTTTTGGGTTAGAAAAACTTTTTTATATATATATATATATATATATATATATATATATATATATATATATATATATATATATATATATATATACACTATGATATTACTTTCAGAGCCCTACGGTTGTGCTCCAATAGTAAAATATACTGTGGCATGTTAAAGTGCCTGAGGGTCCTTAAGTATGCCTTGTGATCAGGCACATCCCAGGGCGCCCCATCACTGACCCATATCAGAGATGAAGAGAGACACAAGGAGGAAGAGAAAGAGAGGGGGCGGCTGTGTTGAATCAAGCCACAGCGGCACAGGGCACTTGTACTGAGAGAGAGAAAAAACAGAAGTAGAAAACAAAAAAGGGGAGAAAAGGAAAGGAGGGGGACATGGGGGCCAACAAAAAGACCAGAGACAAAAGTTTGCTGATGACATCATGCCTGTAACACACACAAATCACACACTCCTATTGAGGCCCTCATGCTGAAAAAGCCTAATTCTCAAATTACATATATAAGATTTAATTACCTTAACAACAAAAGCAGTCAAATGTCAAGAATTTCAGTTTGACAAAAAGTAGTATTCAAACTGTATAATTTAACTTAAAATCTAAAAAGGAGGGGACCAATGTGTTCAAATACTCCATTTAATGTCAAAGAACTACATAAACACATTTATTTATGAATAAATAAGCTTTTTTCTTTTACACAAAATCTGAATTTTTCTGTTGCAGTTTGGATATAGTAAAATACCCAGATGTAGCAAAAAACAACATGTTCTGCATGTTCTTCTGTCACTGGTCCTAATTCTAACTAGGCTATCAGTATTAGGCATAAAACATTGTCATAAATGTGAACGGCAGCTGAAAATTGAACATAAATTTCTAACCTGGCTATTAGGACACATTATGTTTTTCCTGTTAGCGTTCCACTGTACACCCACCTTTCAAAAGGGACTGAAACCACTCCAACCAGTTCAAGAAAGGCATACAATTTACTTCGGGTATGCCATGTTTCTGGCGAATTTTACAGGAATGCTGAGGAGTTTGTATGGAATATATAGAATATCGCAGTATTTATTATAAATGATTTATCTGTGCACATCATTGTATGTTTAAAATTCATGTACCCCATAATCTTTGATGAAAATAACTTCCCCTGCCTCTTGCAGCTCATCTATTGTCTTCCCTGATGATGTGTTTACTGGTGCGAGGGTGGGATCAAGCTGTCAATCACATCAGATCCACCAATAGCAAACACCAATCATCCAATCAATTTCCACCACCATTTGTTCTTGTTTCACTCAAATATAAATCACAATAGAGAAAAAGATTACCGCAAATTCCATTTCATGCCAACTTTAAGACTTCTTCAACATATTTTGTGATGTGCTAGAACAAAATAAAAAGCACTATTTTTTGGAATCAGCGTCCCAAAATTAGTAAGAATCAAGTATTGCATTTCATTATAATGCAGTGTTTTATAAATGGTGAACCTGAATGGGGTTCAATGGTTGTGGCGGGCAAAGGCCCGTCGACCGAGGGAGTCTTAACGTCTACAGACTTCTGAACTCATTGTCATGGCAACCCGAGTCTCAGTTACACAGCAACCGCTCTGGACCAGCGTGTGTGGGAAAGTAAGTCCGCATAAGGGGGGGAAATGGACGGATTAGAGCTTTATCGTTGGACGCCGAACACTCGCGCACACCCACACATGCTCTTAATGCGACGCCTATAATATAGGGTCCTCAAAAAAACAAATCAACATAAAATCCGCCACAAACAAATCCCCAGACACACACTTTTATAGTCGAAACTCTCTCTTAACCTACTTTTAACTAACAGCAATGGATTCGCTAATGAGGGTGTCTTTGTATAAGGATCCAATCAGTATGTGTGCGAGAGACAAAGAGTGTGTGCGTAGCTCAAGAACAGCTGCATTCAATGGAATTAGCATATTAATTAGAGAGACGAGTGATTACAAGCAATTAACTAAAATACCAATAGCATGAACAGTATACAACAGCATATCTATACAGGCCAGTTATCTGTTGAGTTTAGAATATGCATGAGCTGAAGTTTACTTTTTGTCATTTTTTAAAAAAAAAAAAAAAAAGATTTTTTATTTTGTGTTGCGTTCAATCTTGTTTGCGTGCGCACGAACTACAGTCATTAAAGGTTTACACGAGAGGCCTCGCCTTGCGTTCCCAAGAAACTCATTGTGGATGAAAATAACGTCAAAACCTTTGGAAAATGCCGGTGTTGGTTGTGTTTTTGTGTGCGTCAAATGGCTGCAGGTGGGAAATTGGCCCATATGAGTGCGTCTGTGATTCATTGACGGAGTCCGTGTTTGTCGCTGTCATAAATTCCAAACACACAGGAACATAAACCGGCCGCACACACGCTGAGATCACACTGTATCTATAAATCAACAACCGCCTGAAGAAGACAAAGAACCGAGAGAGTGACAGATTTCACCAGAGAGGCAGAAACTGAGAATGAGCAATTTATGCTCGGTTTTAAATTACACATTTTTTTCTAAATGTCACAATGGTATCTGCGATTTAAAGCTAGCCTTTGCAGTGTCATTTGCGCAAATTAGAACATTTAGCAGTCTTAAGGCCCATTGACACTAGAACGATAACTATTACGATATCCATATTAGCATCCATACCAGGGGATGACCGACTTCTGATTTGTTTAAAGTCAACATTTATGTGATTGAAGTCAGTGGACGTAAACTAGTCGCTGGTCATGACATCAATAATGAACAATTAAGCCTGAGCTGAGACTAATGGCATATGACACAGCGCTGCCCACGAGGCTATTGCTCCTGCGTAAACAGCTTGTTTTTATCAGTTATTTTGTCTGTGCGTCATTATATTTCTCACTTTTCTGATAGTTCTAAACAGTGGTGGATGAAGTACACAAATCAAGTACTTGAGTAAAAGTACAGATACGTATAACAAAATATTACTCAAGTGAAAGTATTTAGTGCTTCTACTTGAGTGAAAGTAGTGCAAATGTACTTGATTTTTAAAGTACTTAAGTGATTTATGCATGTTTATTTTGTAATTTTATGTAGGCCATTTAATTTAATTTTACATTATGTATTTTATATAATCCTATTGCTCAAAATAATTATGAATGATATGAATTGTCAAATAGCCAATACGAATGGAAGATTAGTGAATGCATAATATCTATGTGTCTTGAAAAACAAAACAAAAAAAAACAGGAAGGGCTAAGTACACACAATTAAGAAATTGCTAAGAAGGGAAGATGAACGTACATGCGTTACTTTAATTTGTGTTAGAGTTGCACGATTCTGGATAAAATGAGAATTTTTTTTCTTTCAAGGTGAATTCTGAACAGACAACTAAACAATTATTTACTAGGGAACAAAATATTAATTGCTACAGTCTATTTAAAAATATTTAATTTAATTTAGTTATTTAAAAAATGGTTTTGAGTGAATGATTCAATGACTTACTCATTACTTCCTCACTTGTTTCATTACTGGATGAATCAATATTTTTGAACAAATCTTTTCAATTAATCATTCAATGCCAAATAGTTTAACAGTCACTTGTCACCATGTAGTGCCATAACGATGTAATCGTTATTTGAAGCACCAAGTTAGTTTTAAAATTTGATTCGATTTGATAGGTTTGAAGATCGCGATCTGGATGTGTCCGCATTAAAGCATTTCAGTGGGCTTAAACAGTTTACCCTTTGACAACAGATTTAGTTCACTGACAGTGACCCAAATATGACTTTCAGTTACTATAATTAACCCTAAAATTCAACATTAGTAGATTAACTTACTTTTCACCTCAGTGGCGCACACACTCTGAGGATCCCCCAGTTCTTGGCGAATTTTCAGTCAGATTTGTGAACTCAGTTCACTGGAGACTCGCTCTGAACGGATCATTGAATCGTTGAGTTGTTGACTCGAGAACAGCTGCAATAAGATCAGTCCAATTCGCGAATGAATTGTTTGATGTGATTTGTGAACCGATTTACCAGGACGATTGAAAAGAATCAGTTTGTGCACGAATCGCCTTTTCTCTCTAAGCGTGTGACGATTTCTTCGTTTTAAAATAATGAGTAACGATATGTTTTATGAAATGTAGTGAAGTAAAAGTTTATCAAAATAAAAAGTGCTCAAGTAAAGTACAGATACTTGAAAAATGTACTTAAGTACAGTAATGAAGTAAAAATACTTTGCTACTGTCCATCGCTGGTTCTAAATCAGATATAGATAAAGTAACGTAATCAGTAAAGATTACATTAGTGAGTGCGATTGTGTGTGTGAATGCATTCCAACTGGCAGCATCTCTCTACTAAAGATGAAGATGAACGAAGGTCTTACGGGTCTGGAACGTCATGAGGATGAGTAATTAATGACACAAATTTCATTTTTGCAATGAATTACAGCTCTTACTAAAGTGCAATAGTCGGGTTCCAGAAATTGATTTTCGAATGATAACTTATAAACCTTTAAAGAGAGAACTGCGAGCTACGAGGTTGGTAATCCATGGTTTGCAGCCTATGCGGCATGGATTCTGATTGGCTATCATTCAACAGCTGGAAAACAATCTCTCTGAAAGTGATTCCAACTACATCATTCTATTGTGCGAATATCTTTATAGTTGTGATGTGGACTATGTTGTTTCGTGTAGTTATTGTCCTTTACACATATTAATCTTAATAAAGAGCATTATTAAATAATTTTATGCAAAAGGTAAAATGCATTTTTTTTTTATAATGTAAAGGTCATAAACGGTAGCAGATGGTTCTCAACTTCGAAAGACCCCTTTTGTCCAACACAATATTAAAAGGTTTGCAAACTATTTAAAAAAAAATAAAAATAAACTAGGAGTGTAAATATATGAAATAATTAGCCATGACTAATTTGGGGATTCCAGAGCTTCAAGAAGTATATATTCTTCATTAAAAAAACAACGATTTCGCTAGTTTTATGCTAGTGTTCTTAGACTTTCAGAGACCAGCTTGCAATGCATTGGTCGCGCTTGCGTTCATATGTTTTTATATCTCTGGCCTAATTCTGTCAGTACATTACAGATAAAATGTAACATCACTAGTGAAGCACTTTAAAGATATGGCTTATTACTGCTCTTCATGCCATTCTATCTCTGAAATGATGAATGATGCTTTTGATAAAACTCTGGTAGACGTCTATTATTCCAAATGATCCATTATAGAGGATAATCAGAAAGATCGTAATCATCGTGAGCAGGGCAGAGCAGAGTTGATCCAGGAGCAGTTGTGGGGATCTCTGCACCATATGACTGGTTCAGGAACAGTGAAAACAGGGTGTTTACATGCTGTAGAAGATGCAGAGTGATTATCGGAGCCGCACCAGACATAGAGAGAGCTATTCTTAGAGGCTTTCATCATGAGGAGGAAGACAGAACAGAGGAAGAGGGAGACGGAAGGATGTTAAAGAGTCGCAGGGGGACGGAATGGAAGAGTAAGAAACAGAGAAATAGACAAAAAGACACGTAAGGCCTTGTGAACGAGAGAATGGGAGGGGGATACAGCGAGAGGGGGAGGAGAGGAGGGTTTTAAAGGATAAGAGAGAAAGATGAGAGAGGATGAGATGGAGGGGGAGGAAAGTCGAGAATTCTGGGTTGGAGGAGAGAAACCCACGAATGTGTAAAACCTGCAGACGAGATTCGGAGAGACGCAAATTACTGCTGAGACAAGCAGAAGAGAGAAAGAGAGATTTCACAGCACCTTGAAGCCTTTTAAAGCTGAAAACAAGCAATATTGTATAACTGAGCAGCAGTTTGAACACTGTTAACAGTCACTGTTGACCCTCCATCCATCCACACAACCATTCATCTGTTCAAATAGGCTGTGACGAGTGTAGAAAATCGAGTTAGGAACTGCTACATAATGCATCATTTGAAATCCTGGAACGACAGTCTGGCCCTCGCTGTTTTCACCTGACGTAAGTGAATGAAATGAAAGACGTTCATGCGCTCGACTGAAGCGACTGTCTAATAATGATGGAAGTGTTTAGTTCTCCTCCTCTGATCTTACACACTCAGAGCTGCTGTCGCCTCGTCTACAGCGGAGTCTGTTTACTGACTGCCGAGCATCTTTTAACTTTTAAATCAGTGGAAACCCACAGAAATGCATTCCAATGTATTTTTTTTCTCCCTACAGAACTCCATACTGGGACACAAGCTTGATCTGTTATATGCATTAAAGGAAACCATAAAATATGAGTGTGTTGATGTTGTTATGAGAGGCAGCATTTCACATATAGGACGGCTAAGATGCAACTGAAAATATGCAAGGAGAAAAACTTTGTTCTTTAATATAAATTCATACAGATAGACTGACAGATGAACGGTAGACAGACAGACAGATGCTAGGCAAAGAAAAAGATATATAAATATACCATATGTATATATTGTATTTTATATCATACATAAAAAATACATTATATATTACATATCTTAATATATTTGAGTTTTTTATGTGAAATGCTACCTTTGAAACAAACAAACAACAAAAACTTTAACTCTTCTTCTTTTTTTTTTTAAGAAAAATTATTTACTTTTAAAGATATTTTCCGCAATCACATTTTCCCAATTCACTCGCTACTGGCAATTCTGACACAAAAAATCATTTTGGCACACATCCTTTCCTCCATCCATTCATACCTTTCATCCATTTACTTATTCAATCATCTGTCCGCTATCTACCCATTCATCCATCCATCCACCCAATACAGCGCATGCAAAATTTGGTGGGATGTTCGGGAGCAAAATGAGTGCAAAATGAGTGCAAATGAATCAGGAGCAACAGCTTAGGAAGTGTGATCAGAAGGGCGCATATTTAGGGAGCATGGTGAAGTAAAGGGAGTGTGTCAGTAAACCATGATGTGAATGAGTTTTCCACAAATTGTTTAGGGAGTGTGTGTAAACTGTTCACTTCTAAATTTCTTTATAGGTGCACTAGGGAGAACAGACTCAAATATGCCTATACATGCCTAATGTGAGATTTCCGCTAGCTGTGTACAAACCAGTTGATCTAAAAAGTATTTGTCACAGTACATAAGATACAGAATACATTGAATCCATAGAGGACTTGTGTTGTGGAATAGCAAAAGTAGGGTATTGGTTAATACGGCATGATCTTGCTTCAGCACTTAATTCATAATTCTATATAATCAGACCATCTGAGACAGTTTTTCACTGTAGTATTTACTAAAAAGATTTCAAAATTCTTCTTCTGTCTATTGAATCATTTATTTCATCGGCAAATTATTATTTTTTATTAGGATTAATTTAAATTAAAAATGATAAAACAACAACAATAATAATGTTATATAAGGATTATTATATAATTATGCTGTTATTATAGTAAATATTTTTTATTTTATTATTTTAATTTCCATGATGATGATGATGATGATGATGACAAACATTATACTACTACTAATAATAATAATACATTACTATTATTATTTTATGTAGGGTTGGTTGGCGCTATATTGCACTAATTTAATTAGTTTGGACCAAGCTAAAAAAAAAATTACCTTTTCCCTTTTGGCCTTTTATTTGTTGCCTGTATTTAGTATTGATACCAGAGGCTGGTATTATGGTACCTATCAAACCCTAGGGTGCACTGAATTGTTTAGGGTTCATGTATAAACTCCTCAGTTACAAACACATCTGCAGAAAGTGTATAAGCAACATCCCCCAATGACAATAAAGAAATCTTTCAGAAGCATGTGCAAACTATCATGAGAGACTTCAGGTTTCTCAGCGCAGGGATCACTCTGCGCAACATGTGTAAGATACAATACAACATTAAACGTTCCAGCAGATTTGTTAAGCTGTCTAGGGAGCGTACAAACAAGAAGTGCAGTCTTGTCTAGGGAGTGTGTGCAAACTTCAGTCTTGTGAAAGAACCAAAGATGTTTTGTTTTGGAGTCACCTTCACAAAACCCTGCAGTGCATCATCAAAATACCCTCATTACATCTGCCGGCAACCACGCTGACTACACACACACACTTTCAAAAAACACACACCCTGGCTCTGTTTTCTGAGAAACGTGTCAATAAATAAACATTTCTTTGCAGCATGAAAAAACTCCAGTGACTCAAAGATGTCATTAATTAAACAAACACACGTATAACAAGGTCGGAATTTACAAAGCTGTGCATCATATTCTTCCTACCAACAGCCTACGGACTTACGGACTATGCTTGAAAGAGACATTAGAAAAAGCAATTTTGCTATCTCAGGAACATCAATTTCAGCTCTTCTTTAAAGGAAAATAATAAAACGACCCTTGTGTTCACCTCTAAAGTCATCTTTACTGTATCGCTCAATATTTCTCCACAAGTTTCCTCTTCATATGTACTTTATTTAAACCTGGAATTGAATGAAGTATCCTGAGAGAGGTAATTTTATCTCTCTCCTTGCGTTTGGTATATTTGACTCAACATCCATAATTCATGTAATC